>JACGTP010000004.1:3753708-3894096 GCA_023678845.1 Mischocyttarus mexicanus
ATTCTTCCCACGCGTACTACGAATTAATCCTATTTACGTGCAATCCTAATTCGCCTATTCTCTTCACCCAACGCTTGACAGATACTCGATTTTTTGTTGTTCATATATCAAGCGAGAGATTCATTTCCATAATTAACCATTTGTAAAAAATAAAGAGCAGCAGGAACCTTGTCGGATGATATTTAATTTGTCAATTTGCAGCACGAATGTAGAAACTGGATACGAAATTTAACTCCTTGATTAAATTTCATAACAAAAATACATCATCGTTTATTCGAAGAAATTTAAAGGAACGTATCGAATGAAATAATAATAAATAAATAAATAATTCAATAAAATTGATAAGAAAATAGATCGTTCGATCACGTGTGTATATTAATCGTAAATAATTATTCGTGGAAAGTGGTTGAAATAGACGATCGTCAGGGTGTCGGGTCTCGAGCGATCATTGGCCGAGGATGTGGAGGTGGGGAATGTTAGTACTGGGGACGGTCGTGAATTTAAAAGTGAGGTCGAGGTCGAGGTCGACATTAGTAGGAAAAGTAACAGCAGCAACAACAACAACAACAAACGACTTGGCAAAATGTTGACGGCTCGTTCTGCATCTCTCGGGGTACCCCGTAGTCTGGGGCCTCTCGAAGGAAGCGACCATCTTTTCTTGCTACCAGAAAGGGCTCTAATTATGGATAGCAGTCGGTTACGTCAAGACTTGGCTGGTCTTGATTTTAATCTACGTTTCAACCTTCTTCAGACGGCACCCCGTGGCAACGTCTGGCTATGTGAGTTTCAACCGCGATTAGGCAAGATCTTGAGTATCATTTTTTGTTTTTATATATATAAGAAATTCATTTTATATTTTATATGAAAATTTATGTACTATATTAGTGATTGGTGGAAAAAATTTGTCGGATTTTTGGCCACGATTCAATTGGAATATTCGACATTATTTTTCCACCAATCCAATATATGTTTATTCGTTTATTTTTATTTAATACCCTCGTAGAAAACGTGCATCTACGAAAGGAAAGAATAGTCATTTAAATAATTTCACTTCAGATGTGAGGGGAACGGACAAATGTTTGAAAGAACACAATCGTTCATTTTTATTTCCCATTCCCGATAAAAATCTATTTTCTTATTTAACAATAACACACATCAAGGTTCGTATTTACAGACGGATAAATGAAGAAATGATACGTACCTCTGTGACGAAATATATACAAATATTATAATGACGTGTTCCCTCTTATCTCTGATCGTTTATTTTTTCTTTTTCTTTCTTTTCTCTTTTTATTACACCAATGTGTCAATCTTTTCGGTCGATTGATCCCGCATTTGCCACGTGACCGTACGTAATCCAATCGCTCATAGTCTAATTATCGCTATCCTAAGGTACGGACGTGTTAGTTCAATGACGCTTGATAATTAATATCGATTATTTTTCTCGATTGTCCTAAGTTCAAGATCAATAGAATTAAAAAGAAAAATAAAAAATAAAAAATAGGAAACGACGATGTGTTCTTTTTACTCTCGGTTATGTCGTCGTGTCCCTTGCCCTTTTACAATTTATTTTATTTTAGTTTTTTTTTACGGGATAAACTTCCATTAATACAATTATAAGAGATCAGGACACGATACAAAATAAAGATTGTAACATACGTTGAAGAATATTTCTTATGGTAACAATTGATTGAGAGTAGATTTCAAAACAGTAAAAATTCACATGCAAAAACATTATTCTATTAAAAGAACTTGAATATTTTTTTGTTACTTTTACCACCATATCTTACATACACGTAATATGATATTTAACTTTGGAACTTTAATTGAGAAGATTTTTTTTCTGTGGTTTTGTTACAGGTGAGTATTGACGAACAAATCTTACGGTGAGTGTGTGAAAGATGAAAGTTAATAACAAGAGAATAATTGGCAGACTTATTTTCGTTGACACAATATCGGGTGAGTTTTTTTTGCTTCTAATCGACGATAAAATAAAAAAAAGAAGAAAAAGATGATGAGAAATCGCGTTCATCGTTACGATTGAAAGAGTGAAGGCATTATTGCGTAACGTAATTTCCGATTTTATTAAATGATACCGAATGAAAAATAGGTCAGTTCGTACTATCAGATACATACCTGTCTGTTTATCGTAACTCGATTCCAATTTTGAGGTCAATGAAGTTAATCAACGTAACAGAGGCTTAACCGCACCCTGTGTGTTACGTTTGGACACATAGACTTTATCCGACACATTGTAATCAATGCTTACCGTTTTTCGAGCCGGAAACACGTGGTCTAATGACAGTTAACGTAATCGATGAGTTCAGCTTATTCGTCCTGTATGTACCATGTTCGAAGGTAATGGACGTGATTCGTTGCACTAACGCATTTTATAACCCCACCTTGATTATTTTATCATCGAGTAACGTTATTTTTGAAATATAATTAATCTCATATAATTTTGAAAATGTTCACATCATTTATTTCTGTTCAAACAGTTTCTTATTTCCAATCATTTTCATTAACACATTTATTCGTCTGGGAATTTTTCCCAAATAAAAAAAGGATCGGTTCTTTATCGGAATTGTTTCTGCTTGGTATAAAAATTAAAATTGAATTTATTTAGAATTAAAAACAAAACAAGAATCAATTATTTTCTGTAATATACGAATGACAAATTTTCATCATGCAGACGAATATGCTTCGTTAATAATAATAATAATAATAATAATAATTAATATATCGATTATAAAATCAAAATTTGTTTTTAAGTTATAAATTATCGTTTATTTGATGACACACATAAACGATGTTAATATATCATTAATAATACATTTATTATCGATACCAATGAAAATAGGAATGATATTTAAATAAAAAAAGAAACAAGTTAAATATGGTTTATAAAAAATTAGTTTTCAAAAGAACACGATATGTTGTATCGATAATTAATAAGAAATTAATGACTGTAGGATAATTGCCGACATAAAAAAAAATATCACTTATCGAGTTTATTTGTTACATTGGCAAATGGTTTTTTTTAACGATTTAAGAACGATCCTTGAATAATTTTATATGAGAAATTGTTTGTTACGTCATTACGATATCAAAGCACGTATCGGAGAGGCGTTATCTCATTGGTACATCGGAGAATTCGGATGCTAGGAACGATAGGAGAGAGAGAGAAAGAGAGAGAGAGAGAGAGAGAGAGGGAGAGAGAGAAACATAGACGATCGATTCTATTCGTGTGTCCTCCTTTCGTAAACTATATTCCTGGAAGAAGGTTCTTATCGTAAGGTTCTTTACGAACTTTCTCCCTCCCTCTCTCTCTCTTTCTCTCTCATTGTATTTTTCTTTATCATTTTAAAACATTTCTTTTTAATGCAGTCGTTTACTGATTTTAAATTGATAAGAACTAAATTGCAATCAAAATTTCTCTCCATTAAACCGAACTCGAAGATTATCCACAATTACCTTAACATTATTTCCATTTTCTATTTCTTTTCTTTTAATATTTCATATTTATGGAGTTAGAATAATAATAATAATAATATCCTCTCCTTCAAGAATAATAATAAAAGAAAAAAAAAACTTGGTTGTATAGAGTCAATCGTACGTTGATGATGATCCATCTTAACCGCAATAACGAGGAGAATACGGATCGTAATTATGATAATGATAATAATAGAAAACGAGTGGTCGTTTGTGTCTATACAGGGTGGAGAATAGTTAGAAAAAGAGAGAGAAAGAGTATAGTAGGAGTGATGTAAACTTTTTGCATAAAGTCAAGTCATTGAATACATGTATGAATGTATAATACAGATGAGAATTTTCGTGCTTACCAAATGCTATCATTCTTCCTTCTCTTTTTTTTTTATAACAAAGTTATCTTTGAATTTTATTCGAAGGTTGCGATGCATTTCCTAACGAAATGCTTTTCAAAAAATCCTCTAGGACAAACAAATATTCTGCTTGACGATTCTTTTCTCCTCTAAATTTCTTTTTAATTACATTTTTATAGATGTTTTTATTATCTTCTTTTTTGTAGTTCATAAAAATACGAACTCAATTCTAAATAATAATTAAAAAAAAAGGAGAGAGAGAGAGAGAATAAGACAAGATAAGAGTAGTATAGAAAAGATAATAATGTTTAACATTGTCGAGTTATTTGAATGTTACAACGTGCCAGAAAGGCAGTCAACGAAGCAACGAATTAGAGAAAGACACGTGGTGTATAATAAAGCTTATTATTTTCACTAACTCGACCGTCCCCTATCGATATTCTTATTTATTTATTTACTTACTTACTAATCGATAATTTTTTTCTTTCTTTAAATTATTTAAAGTAACGTTTCTTTCACTTTCTTATTTCTATTTTCCTTTCTCACCTTATTTCTTAGATTTATTAATAATCTTGTTCGAGACATTCCTTTTATTTTCTTACGATCTTGTCTCATTACCAACACAAAACTCATGCTATCGACATATTTGCCAACGCATAATATGTGTGGGACAGTGTGTTGTCGCACGCTTTTATGGGTGCTTAAGAAGCTCGTTTCGTTTCTATGTTAGAAAAAGTCGATCTAAGTTAGCACGTAATATTTATACATATTCTCCATTCCATTATTATCATCGGGAAGACCTTATTTTTCTATTCTTTCATTATTCATCTACTTTTATATACATTAACCCGTTGAGGTTCTTTTCTTCCCATCCTCTTTCCATCTCCCAGCACTTCATTGGGAGAACTAGTCGTTGGAATTTTAACCCGCATAACGTCACGTGCTTTCCCTTATCAACCCTTTTCACCTGTTCATCCACCACCGACTGCTTCCCTTTTTCTTTTCTTTTCTCTTCTTTTCTTTTCTTTTCTTCTTTTTTCATGCGAGAAAAAAAACCTCGCCAAGTGGAATATCGTGCTTTTTTGTCGTAAAATATAACCACCAGAGGTAGCTTTTAAAGCTTCTCTTCATTTGAAGTACATTCTTAGTCGTCATCGTCATCGTCATCGTCATCTTCTTTTAGTTCATTCTTGTATATATTTTTTTTTCTTATTCGGTGTATCGTAGCAAATTTCTTGTCATTTTAATCATTGTTCATTGCAGTGGTACTCGATTAAAATTAATTATACAAGACGTTTCTTTTTTCATGCGAGAAAGAACCTTCCCAAGTGGAATGTCGTGCTTTTTTCGTAAAATACAACCCACCAGAGGTACTTCTCTAAATTTGAAGTACATTCTTCTTCATCGTCATATTCTTTTAATTCATTCTTGTATAGGAAATTTGTTGTCATTTTAATCATTGCACATTGGTAGTACTCGATTAAAATAAATTATACACCACGCTTAGTTTAACATTCCGTATCGATTGGTCATCATGTTTAATAGAGAAACAGTGTAACATTCGTAGTTACGAGTTATATTCGCATGGTTTATACGAAAAGTGTTATCGATCGGTAGTTAGGCAACTAGAAGAGACCTAATGCGCACGCATTCTCACGCATCTATTTCCCAAAAATCCTTTTGCAATATTTTTTTCTTTCTTTCTTATTTTCTCTCCCTTTTCTCTCCCTTTTCTCTCTGTTCTATTCTTCTGGTTCATCTTCTAGATTCAGCCAATTAAAATTAACTGGGATAAGTGGGTGAAGTAAGAAAGGAAAAGGTGTGTTGTAGCTGGTGTCTCTTGTGCGGGGTGGGGTAAACATGAAGGAAGGAAATCTTGATCAAAAGTGAGACAAAAATAGGGCTAGCAATACTAATTACAGATTCGCGAGTTTTATTATTCTCTTCGAGTTTGTTCCGATTGCAAAAGAGAGAAAGAGAGAGAGAGAGAGACCCATTTAGGTAAAGGAAGTTTAGATGTTTGTTTCATACAGGGTGGGGCATTTTAATCAAACACACCTAAACATATTCACGTTATTTATGATAACGTATGGAAGAATATATTTAGGAAGAAACTTACGTTTTAAAAATAAACTTTGAATATAAAATATTAAGAAAATTAATCTTGTAAAGAGAATTCTTTTTTTTTTCTATTCATTGACCGTGCTATTTTTCAAGTAGTCTAATTTTATTTCAAGTATCTTTCCCATCAAATTATACATAACGAAGAATTTGATTAAATGGTGTAGAGGTATTCGTAATTTCTGGTACTCGTACACATTTTTAATATTTTAGACGTATATTGAACGAAGATAAATTAACCTAATTTAACTAATATTAAAATATACAAAATGGAAACCCATTTACGAGATATAATC
The DNA here is from genome assembly GCA_023678845.1 of Mischocyttarus mexicanus. Lineage (NCBI taxonomy): Eukaryota > Metazoa > Arthropoda > Insecta > Hymenoptera > Vespidae > Mischocyttarus > Mischocyttarus mexicanus. The sequence continues at coordinate 3,759,968 of JACGTP010000004.1, forward strand.
GAATAATAATAATAATAATAATAAATGAGATTGATATCTAATATTAATTTATAAATGTTCCTCGACATATTGTTTATTAATAGAAAAAAGTTTTTGCATGTTTTATACAAAATTCATTAGTTTAATATCAGTTTAGTTTCGTTCGTAGTAACAACAACAACAACAACAACAACAACAACAACAACAACAATGATATAAATAATAATAATAATAATAATGACGATGATAATAACTTGGGTAAAATCGATCGTTAAAGTCTCCTTGGCGTGGTAAAAACGATTTTGTAAGCGGTCATTCGGAAACCGGTTTTCTCGAGGATCCAGCGCGTGCCCGATCTTCGTGGCAGCGCCCATAGGGTGGTGGGTAGTTCCCTGTTGAAAGAGTCAAATGACCCTTCTCCAATTTATTTCGTCCTCTTTTACGTCGAGAACGCTGTGAAAAGCAAGCGAGTCTCGAGCCAAACCAAACCAAACCTAACCAAGCCCAACCATATTTTGACTTTACCTTTGCTTCATGGTGAACGATGTGACCTCATCGTGTCAGGTGAATTACTTTAGAGAGACTCTGACGTAGACTATCGTTACGATGATATAGAACTCTGAGAGATTAGAATGAAAAGATATGAGAGAAGTTTTAGAAGATAGAAACAAAAAAATGGAACGAAAGGGAGAGAAAGAGATTAAAAGAAATGGAAGCAGATAGTAAAGAAGAAGAAGAAGAAGAGGGGTGGTTTTGTCGTTTAGTTTGCTTCCTTTATTTTTGTTTATTTTTTTCTTCTTCTTCTTCTTCTTCTACTTTTTCTAAGCAGGCGCCAGACAGCAGACGCCTACTTCACCTAAGAGAAGAGTCATTCGTTGTCTCGTTGTTCTTTCTCTCTCTCTCTTTCTCTCTTCGTTCTATTTTTTCTATTTTTTTTTTTATCCTAGACGCCTTCGTTAAGAATAAATTATACGGCTTGTAATTAAGGCGGTTACTTAATACTTCAACGAGTCTAATAACACGGTTTCACGAGTTTCTGTGGTACTTTATTTATTTCTACGAGTTGATAGAAATGTTATTTCAAATCTAATTGTCTTATTTCAACGTTTATTCTTAATTGTCGACAATATTGGTATATATTATGTAAGTAGATAAATAATGTCGGATTTTCTCATTAGATTGTGACTTAAAATCCGATATTTTTTTTCCACCCATTAGATATGTGTATTTTGTTATTCATTCTAGCACTGTGTATCGGTAAAGGAAGATTTCGATGGTAATCGATGTTATCCACGTGTTCGTAAAGTGAATTTCTACATTACCAAGTACACGAGCTTAGATATTACCGATCGTTGAAGAGTTCTTCTTTATCGGCTTAAGAAAATTTTCATTGATAAGTAAAGAATCTGTGATACCGAATGACGTTATTGGTTCGGATTGTAATTTATCGAAAGTAGACTAACAAGGGTTCTTTGGGTATTGCAAAACAATTTTTTTTACGAACTTTACACATTTGCAGATTTTGATTAGTACTAAAATTTTGCCAAAGGACCGGACCATGGAACAAAACTCAACCCTTTCTAAAATATCGGTCGATGAAATTTTAAGAAATAGTTAAACACATGCATACAAAATGCACTTATGTATTTCTTTTATTTTTCATCAGTTGAATATATTTTATTTTTTTACCACGAACTGTATAATATAAATGCATCTTTCTCCTCCTTTTTCAGGATATATGCATGTTTAATTATTCATGAAAATTTTATCATATTCTATTTTTAAATATATTAATTTGAGGGGGTGGAAAAAGAAATCAATTATTTTAAAGCTTGTGTTGAAATAAACGTACAAATAATTGATTTATTTTTATGACAATTAATTTATACGCAGAGAGATTATAATAGAAAACATAGGATCAATTAGAAAAACGGTATAATAATTACGTTAGTTAAATTTTTGTTTCAATGAGAAAACATAATTGCGTATCGAGAATCGTGCCGGAAATAATCTACGTTTCCTTAGTGATATCTCTGTTCTGTTAGAGATGAAATGGATAAAAAATGAATTACGTTGCAATTAACGAGAGTCAGGTGCAGAAACACGTTAGATATTTTTATTTTTTTGTATACTTAGGAAATACGGAGAAACGCGTTTGCGTGCGTGGGTCGTCAAGTGGTGGTACTTCTTGTTTATTTCCATCTCTCTTCACTACTTCCACCACAACCACCACCACCCCCGTCGTTGCGTTTTCTCGTCACAGCGCGCACCCTTTTCATCCTTTTTATTTATTTTTTTTTCTTTCTTTTTCGATTCTTTTTTATTTTCCATTAAATATGTATATACATGCTCTCTGCTCGATAAGTATATCCAAGAAAATTAATGCCGAGTTCTCGTTTCGTTTATGGAACTACCTCGATCTCCTCGTTATTTCGCTTTGCTCAATTTTGTTCAGCACCACAGCTCTGCTCTGCTCAGCTCAGCTCAGCTCAGCTCAGCTCAGCTCAGCTCAGCTCAGCTCAGCTCAGCTTTGCTTTGCTCTGCTCTGCTCTGCTTTGCTCTGCTTTGCTTTGCTCTGTTCTGCTTTGCTTGAGGGGGTGCCAAGAGGATATTAATGGTATTAAAATTACACACGCGAACGTGAGCAGTGTCGAGAGTTTGCGTTATTCAATACCTGCTACCACCTCTCTCCCTGCTGCTACTACTGCAACTTGCCTGCCTGCCTGACTGCTTGCATGGATTTTTTTACACTCACCTTTTTATTTTCTTTCTCTTTACCTTTATTAATTCTGGGTCTCTCTTTCCACGCAACTCGTGACATTTTACCTCTGTTCCAGTAAGGGAACATAAAGGGGGGGGGTGAGTGGGGGTAAAAGAAAAAGGGTGCTCGCTCGAGTTCGAGTGCAAAGCGTATTAATATTACCACCACTACTACCACCACCATCACCACTACTACTTGTGTTTTAGCGTTTTTTTCACCCTCTGAGAACTTATTTTTAAAAACTTCTTTTTTTTTTTTATTTCTATGCAACGACGGATATATATCCACTTGAAAAAAATAAAAATCATCGATATATCTTTGTATCCTTTAAGAGCTTTTACTATTTACTTATTGTCGTTAGTACGTTGCTTATTTTTCTTTCGTCGAACAATATCAAAGGGAAGAGAATTTAAACAAAAAATATAAAATTGACATTAAAAGTGCAATATGATAGAAATAAACGTTCAACGTGGTTCTTTTTTTTTTATTTATATTCCGTTATCGTTTGGATAACTGCGTGAAATCGGGCGAATATATGGCAACGAAGAAGGTGTATTATAAAACGAATAAAGAATATTATTCAGACAGGAAAGTCGTTACCTACGTCATGGATCCTTTCTCTCTTTGTTAAACAATCTTGACCTATAAATGTCTGCAAGAAGGGTAGTCGGTAGTGAAATTTAAATTTCCCACATTTCCGTTTTGTCTCTCTCTCTTTTTCTCTTTTTTTTTCTACTTTTTTCTTTTTCTTTACTTGGAATTATATTTCTATCAATGTTCCTTGTCTCGTCGATGAAGGAAATGTTATATATATATATATATATATATATATACCTATGCATAGTTTTCTAGTATCGTTTCAAGTAAAACTCGAATACCCCTTAGGTGATATAACTCGATCATTTTCTCTTCTCGTCATACATATATATGTATGTATGTAAGTAATATGCATCTACCTACACATTTACTTACTCCGAACTCACTTTCAGATTGTACCACTTATCTCTACAACAGACAGTTTAAACGTATCCAAATAGTTGGAGAAACGAAATATTTAAATTAAAAAAAAATGAAGTTGCATTAACTAAACTGTTATACGAATATTTTCTCCTTTTTTTCAACGAGTTACTTTCGAAAGTGGTACATTTTTTTCTTATTATTTTTGTGCTAGTATTTTTATTTTGGAATTAAAAGATCAACTCCAATTAAAATCATAGCTATTAAAACACCATCGTTAATAATAATAATAATAATAAAAAATATTAAAAATTTGGTAAATTGATTTTTTTCTTTTTACGTCTCTAATTTTACTCGAACTTTTTATTCATTGGGTATTTTTTCTTTTTTTTTATATATATGAAGAGTAAGAGATGATAAAAATGTACAAAATCGTAGCCCCGTGATGTATCGAAACGTAAAAATAAAAAAAAATAAAAATAGAAAAAGAGAAGGGAGAGATTCATTTCTCCCTTTTTACCCTTACCCTCTCAGATACACATACACTTGAACGTAACACTTCTCATTTCATAATTAGAATTTCCAAATGGCTTTCAACGAATTCGTCATTGGAAATATCTTCTATATCGAAGGGTTTATATGTGGATTGAAAGTGAAACAGATAGGTAGAAATAGATTGAGTGTGTGTGAGAGAGAAAACTCTTTCACGTTTGCATTCATAAGCTTGCTATATCGTCAATTTTCACGTTTCATGGATAACCGAAGCAGTGCCACGGGGGTTCTTCTCTTATTTTTAGAAAAACCAAGTTATATATCTTCTCTTTCTTTTACTTCTTCCTATCCTCACCCACCCTTTTTTCATCTATCTCTCTTTCTCTTTCTTTTTTTTTATCGAGGCTTTGGTATTTTCAACGAAGCCCATAATCTCGTCGTCCTAACGAATCGGTGCCCCCAAAAAGCTCCACCTTTTGTTCCCACCTTGCATAATAAGGGGACGATTCGTTCAAATTCCTATTTTCCTTTCTCTAATCTCCCTCCTCTTCCCCCCATTTAGGATATCTTCTTTTTCTTTCTATCTTCTCATCCTGCTCCTCATCCTCCTTCTCTTCTCTTTCGAGTAAGGAAGAAAGAAAATGAAAGGAAAAAGAGTAGACGAGCAGAGATATCGATCGACATTCGCTCACTTTTTACACCTGACCGACTTCAAATAGAATTTTGCTCTTCTCCTGGAATGAATTCAATGCTCTTTCGCTCTTGAAAAATAAAAAAAAGAGGAAAATAATAATAAAAGAAGAGTTAAAGAAAAATGAAAAATGGACAAAAAATAAAAAATTAAATGGAACGACCGGCCTTGAAACGCATCAGTTTCCCCTCCAATCCCCCCTAGCGTGTTGGAACGAGAGAGAAGACAAAATCTGTCATCGGTTAAATCGTGGTGTTCCTCTCAGTGACCTCGATATTTTTTTTTTGTGTTGTTGTTAAATCCCTCTTTATAAAAATAGTTTTCAACGTGCTCACCTATAGTAATCGTTTTTTTTTTTAGTTTACTCATCTTAGTTGTTCGCAAACCCGCGGTTCCTCGGTCAAAGTTTTGCCACGTTCGCCTTATCTTCCTCTCTTTATATTTCTCTTTTTTATCTTTCACTCGTTACTTACCTACCTTCCTTCCCATCTCTTTAGTTTCTTCTCCATCGTTGATAGTCTCTCTCGAGTAAGCCGAAAGTTTTACCTCGGGATACTTTTCACCACTTGCCTTCGGGATATCACGATGTAAATAAGGACGCTTCTATTCTGTATTATAGTTGGATTCTTGAAAATTGTTCAATTTAATTCTTAACGTTAGATAGAAGGAAAGATCTAGATATTTAATTGGACTATGGATTAAAGGAGTAGAAGGGGGAGAGAGAGAGAGAGAGAGAGAGAGAGAGAGAGAGAATTGAAACCATAGATAAATCTTACGACGAAAGATTATTTCAACGAGATACATTATCTCGCTCATTACATTTTTTTCTTGGTAATAATTTCATCCACGATTGAAAAAAAAATAGTTTGATAAAATTTTAAAATTTATTTTGATAACCACGTAGAGAGAAAAAATTAAAAATTTAGAATTTATCTCGTTTAGAAAATATTTATTCGATAGATGCAAGATTAAATTTATTAAAATTTTGTTTAATTACGAATAACACACACACACACACGCACACGCAAATATTCGTCATTAAAAATTACCATCTCGTAAAAATGTGTTACGTTACAATTTTCACGTGTATACGTAAACCAATGTAATTGATCTAACACATAAGTGAATGGATAAATACATGCATGCATGCATGCAACGTCAAATAATTCGACAAAGTATCCTCGTCGTCGCATGATGACAAAATTCTTTAATTATTATTATTATTATTATTATTCCTTTTTCTTTCTTTCCACTTAACAACGTAAAGTCTTATTCTATGTCAACGATAAATCACGTGCGTGTGCGTATATGCGTGTGTGTGTCTACGAACATCGTACAGTTTCGATGCACTCGTAGTGTACGTAACTTTGATAATAACGTTTTAAACTAACTAAAGAAGAAATAGATGGGAACAAAATTTAGTCGACTTTGCACTTCCAATTATATTTCGTAGGTAGGAGAGGTAGGTAGTTAGTTAGGTTGGTAGATAGGTAGATAGGTAGGTTAAAGGTTAAAACGATCGAACGTATGTACCGTACGTACCGTTAAAGTTCTGCTTTTTATTTTTTCTTTTCTTTTTTTTTTCCAGGGTTATTTTTTTTTTTTAAATGGCTTCGCTTCGGTCTCTAAAAAAGGGGAAGTCGACTCGTATGGTAGTGGGGTACTTCAGTTTAACGCACAGACGAATAAAGTCGTGTATGTCGGTTAATGAGCGTTTTCCGTTATGAAAATTCCGGTCCTTTTGCCTAAAGGCTATATTTCATATTTTCTCTCTCACATTCTCTTCTCTTTTCTTTTCTATTCTATATATATATATTTTTTTTGTTCTATAACTTCCCTTCGTTAAACGATATTCGTTCTCAATCCAACTTCTCTAAATATTCGAATATATTTTAGAAATGTTATTTCATTTTTTTCTTTCGATGCGTAATTTTTCTACGATATCGTTTTAGTTTAATAGAAAAAAAAGTTTGGTCCGTCGATCACGTACGATTTGATATTCGTGTCATTGCGAAACGGAGGTGAGGTATCGGTCTTACGCATACGTGTTTCATACGAGACGAGACCAGACTGACACGCGAGCTCTGTGTAAGGGAGTAATGCAGAAGGAATGTGGATAATGGCAGTCAATAGGAATCGAATGTCGAATGTGTACTGCCTACGCAACGGTATCTGACCCTCCACCTTCCCTCTCCCATCCTCCTAATCCCCTACCAGTTTGTATAAATTTCCTATTTATTATATTTTATAATACATTGTGTAATGGTACGAGAATGGATTGAAAAGTCTGATTTCAAAAAGTAAGTTCGAACTAAAATAACAATTTTTTTTTCTATTTTAATCTCCAGACTTTTCAATCTATTCACGTATATGTATCATAGTATATTGTTTACTATATATTGATTACATTAATGAATTTAGATTCTACCTTGCATAGAATTATGCAAGTAGTAGTATTATTAGTATTCAGGAATTAAAGAGATTCTGTTATGAAATTTTTCGAGAACACTGTTATCTTCCTAAGATTCTGGATACAATCTATACATTTCAATAAAATCAATAGATGTAATAAAAATGTACAAAAAGAAAAGTCTAATTCAGTAATTCTAGAAATGAAATAAAAATAAAATAAGAAGAAGAAGTAGAAGTTATAATATTAGATTTAAAAAAAAATGATAAGACGTCACTATTCATCTTTGATTAACGATGCAGCTTCTTTTTCTGCAACGATCATCATAAATTTAGTTCTTCTCTTATTTTTTTTTTGTCTTTTTCTTTTAAATAGCTTAAGATCCTAAAGAGACTTTACAAATATACGTGAAAAATATCGTTGTTTACGGTAGAATTATGTTAGTTACGTAAGAGACATTAAGATCTCATAGATCTGCGTACACGTATGCTGGGTCTCGTTTTCCGTGCATTATGATGCCATTTTGCATTCTAATAGATAACTCGTGCTCGAACTATGATCCTCACAGGAAAAAGCATACTTGCTCGAGTCTAGGTATGTTTCTTTAATGTTTCATTGGAGTACATATATATATGTATATGTATATGTATACACGTCGTTTGAGATTAAACGAGCAACTATTTTCTATTCGGTTACGTAAAGTTGAATCAATATATTATTCTGTGTATATGCGTGCGTAATATACATCCATCTGTTTCTTTCATTCTCTCTGTGTTTTTTTTTCTCCTATTTTTTTTTCCTCAATTCTGTTTCTTCTCTTTTATCAATTTATAAGTTTCATACGTTCACCCTTTCGTAGAACTTAATTTTATTCCTTTATCTTTATTTTTATATTTATTTTTTAATTATTTTATCTATCGTCGCATTTTTAAGCAAATGGAATTAATTTTTCTTCTTTCTTCCTTCATTCATTCATTCATTCATTCATACATTCGTTCATTCATTGGTTCATTATTATGCAGATGGTACGAAAATGATGTAATAAAATTCGTCTTCGTGACGTTTGATTCTCGCAATAGGCATTTATATTACTTTTTTTTCTTCTTTCGAATTAATAAACTAAAAGGAGATAATATTGCTTCGATAATCTATGTTTACAAATATTTTTGATCATCTATCTTCTTCTTCTTCTTCTTCTTCTCTTTCTTTATTTTAAAATTTTATCGATATAAGACGGATTAAAATAATTTGTCATTTAAATTTCAAATGAATATCGGCACATGTACGCATCGAGTATTTATCGATGACTCACGAAACAAGAAATAGAAATCAAACAGAAGAATTTTTATCTTATAAAGAATTTACATCTTCGTATTCTGATATACGAAAATGTTGTAATAATGATTGTTACCAAAAGAGAATAATAAATCTTTCCTTCCTTCCTTCGTTCGTTCGTTCGTGCGTAATTAATTTCCTTCAGTAAATAAATTCGTATTCCATTCCCCCTTTTGATAGTTGTTAATTAAATCAACGGTGTTCGTGATCGAACGATTCCCTTGTAAATTTGTCGAAGTTTCTACATCCGAGCCCCCGTCACATTTGTTGAATCGATTAATTCCACGTAACTAAATGTAAATAAAATTGATAAAGTAAATACTCATTGTCGTATAAATTATTACCCAACGATCGGTTAAAATCTTTTTTTATATTTTTATGTTTAAGAAATATTAATGAAACGTCTTAATAATAAAAATTTCAACAAAAAATTCTAAAAGCAGAGTCGATCGATTTGACTTATTAGGGGTTCATTTATCTTAGAAGATGAATAAACAAGAAGGAGATTTTGTCAATGAGTTTAAACGCATTTCTAAAAATCTGTTAGCAATAATAAAGATATTTTGACGTATGAATATTATATTTTATACAAATTTTAGTTAAACAATTCTACAAATACAGATAGATACTACAACGTAATTGGATATAAAAATTACGTTCGTATTGGATAACGAATAGAATTCTTTTTATGTATAATCTTTTAAATTTGACTACTATTCCATAATTGGTTATTTTCCTCTAATCAAAATAAATTGAAAGAAATTGGTTGGATGATGTGAGTTAACGTTAAATAAAATAATAAAATTCTCGTACAACTCGCAGTGTACGATAAATTTATGCGAATTAACCGTATTTAAAAATTTTTCTACGTTGTATTTAGTTTATTGAGTATATGTTCTATTAAATGCATCGATCCAATCGACTAATCATAAGCAAATTAATAATCATGATAAAATGAAAAGAATGAAAAACGAATGAAAGAAGAAGATGCACGCGAGTTGGAGTTAACGTTTTGCATGGTCTTTTATGCTATGGCATTGCAAGGTCGTCGAGAGTAGTCTTCTTGCTCGGCAAGCCACAAAAGAAACTCGCTTGGTTGGAAAATATCTGCCGAGGGAAACAACTTCTTTGTTAGTCCGTGTAAAATCGCATCTTTTCTGCACTCTCTCAACGTTATATACCACGGAATGATGTCAGTTCGAAACAAATCTCTCTTACGTAATCGACACGAACGAGTTGCTGCTGCTGCTGCTGTTGCTGTTATTGCTGTTGTTGCTGTACGAGTTTTATCGAGAATGCTAATTAATTTTACCTATCGCAATAGTAAATGAATCGTTTACGTAGATTCAAAATTTTTTTTAGGGGAAATTTCATCATTTTTTAATTTTTAATTATCTTAATTATTAATATCCATGCGAGAAAGAATATAACACAGTTGTTGTTGTTGTTGTTAACCTATGAATATTTAACACGTAGAAATGATTTTTATAAACTTTTATTATTTTCTTTCTATTTTCTTTTCCATGGGTTTTTTTTATTATTATTTTTTCTAAGAATATCAAACTCATTCTTTGTCTATAAATATATCAAGAAGTGAGTCATCTATACTCGGAAGTTTCGATTTGTCGATTATTCTTGATAGTACAAACAAAATTCTAAAAAGAAAAAGAGATTAGGTTTATTCGAAAAGAATGAAATGTGATGATACGAGTTGAACTTCGTTGTTTTGCGCTTTGACACCAAATTTTGGATAGAAATTATTTTTTAAAGGATACATCTCTTATTTGGAAATATATTGTTGACAATGTGATTGAAAATTTCAAAGTTAAATAACTGAATATTGTCGAGTTTGACTGTTAACTGTCCTAATCGGAAGATAAATTCAGACCCAAGACAATATTTTCTTAGAAATTATTCGATAGGTAACAGTAAATCTAATTTATTTTATTTTATTTTTTTTTCTTTCGATTGGTGAACCGAGAAATATTAAGGTAAAATCAGAATAGGTACTTTACTCCAACTGGAATGATCTTTACAGATGATTTACGATGTTCACGGATGATTTGAGATATTCACGAACGAATGAGCTCAAGCTTATCGAGAAGATGTTGCTCGACGTTGATAATAATAGTTCGTCATTCTTCCTGATATTAGTTTTCAATTTTTTTTTCTTTTTCTCAATAACGATTACTTAATCATTCGTTTAATTCTTCTCCCTTTTCCAAAGAAAAAGTGGTTTTCATGGTCAAGCAAATTAAGATTGCAACTTTCGATGTAGAGATATTTCATTCAAGAAACTTATGAAACGATCTGATAAAAATCCTCTTATTTATTTCAATCTGACATTTTAGTAGAAAATTTAAGAAAGACAAAATACTACACACATTTACCTGCAGAAAATCCACCTGCGGAATACAATAAAATTCATTTCGGTGCAATCTTTCGAGTGAACATTTAATCCTTCGAATATCCAAAACGATAATCCACGTATAAAGAGAAGACTTAAGCCTCACTCTTTCTATATATATATATTTACAACAGACGAACTCGTAGAATTTCATTATCCACGAGACCGTCTGTGAGCAATTAAAAGAAATAAAATTGAAATCTCTCGTTCATTTTGCCCCATCGTAATAACCTCTTGAAAGCTTGTTTTTCCACGGTTTCTCTATCAGCCAGTTCGCATTCATGCGAAGAAACGAATTAATGTTACCTTTTATGGCGGTTTTCGTGATCGAAAGAAAGAGTAGGCGAGCGTGCACCGACTCCGGCAGGTGAAGCCGGCGTCAAACCATATTCAGCCATCTTCGGTAACAGCAACAAGGGGGGTAAAAGGAGGAAGGAATAAAAGAATGAGGTGGAAGAGGAAAGAATGATCAGCTGTCTTTTAGTTGGCTGTTGCTTATCGCTCGACATTGAAAACGATTACAAGAAGCGTTGACGTTTATATTACTTCATAACAAACGCATTATAATTTATCACTTTTATTTATTTCTTTTTTTATATCATTACAATACGTCATTGCGTTCAAGATAAGAAAGCTAAAATATCGAAACCAAGCTAATGTTAAAATAGAAACTCTACTTGGTATTGTCGCATTCCAGTTTGAAGTATTTTATCGTTATTTCGGAAAATTCCTACGTCAGGTATGTGGTTTGTGTCTATCGATACGTGACACTTCTTTCTTTATCACCGTATTTACATTTGGAATACCTCGAATTATCGATTCTTGATTAGTCATCCAAAGAAATGAATTTTGTCGTTTTTTTAAATTGTTCTTTCGTGTTCAACTTCGTAGATATTCTATATTTCGATACTTTTATCGATCTTTTGATATTATTTATCTTGGATAAAGGAATACTTGAACTTTTGTATAAGGAAATGAATTATACGGATATATATCTACGTAATTTTAATCAATTATTTCGTTTTTTTTTTAAGGAGAATTTAATAAGAATCGTAATAACTTTTGAATAAGTCACTTATTACGGTATAACGAGAATAAAATGAGTTAACTAGTATAATTGCTTTTAGAATAACGCAGCTCGAAACTTTAAACTCGTTAAGTCAAACATTATACATTTCGTCAACGACTATCTCCTTGTTGGATATGCGATTAAACATTTTTTTTACGAGACCAAACAAACTGCGTGCATTTTTCGTTATTCCTACTGACACTTTATCGAGAACTAGTCATGATATTTCCGTTGGCTTACGTAATCCGATAATAAATGTGAGTATTTGGTTGCGGTGAAAAAAAAGTGATTAACACTTTTTTATAACGTTCAAAGAATACACGGAAAGTGAAATGTTTGTAATATCTCGAGTATTATTTACATCAATGTAAAAAAAAGAAGAAAAAAAGGAAAGTTCGCGAGTGCATCCGTGTAACCTTGGCCGGATAAGGGGTTAATAGTGTAAAGATCGTGTCAAAGGTACTCCGGTGTATAGAAAAAAGGAAGGAATTTATGGAAAAGCACAAAAGAATCCAGTTAGTGTCTGTGTTGTATTATATTGGAGAGTTAGTTTTAAAACAGGTGAGAAGAAAACCTGCAAGTAGTTCGTCGTCGTCATCGTTGTGTCGTCGTCTCAGAAGTATTCGTCCCCCACTCCGAACTATCCATGGCAATGAGCGACGACTGTCGAGAGTGCGAAAAGAGAGGAAAAGAAAGAGTTAGAGTTGTTGAGTTGGGTGGGTGGGGTGTAGTGGGGTGGGGTGGGAAGGCATTAAGGAGTGGAGTCGAGTTCTTCTCTCTACTTCGAAGTCAGTCAGCGTAGTAAGTCAGCGTGCATAGCTCAGATAGTAGTCAGTTAGTTGAATACCGTCCTCGACACAACAACAACAACAACAATAACAAATAACAACACAAGAAAACAACAACTGTACAACGAGAACGAGACGTGATGGTGGTGTTCGTAGTAGTCGGGGAAAGTTCAGTGTCTCGTTTTATCTTCCTTCACTCGCTCGCTTTCGATTATTATCGATAATCGTTTGGGAAAGCGAAAGTTCTTAGGAAGATAGCAGATAATAATAATAATAATAAAATAAAATAAAATAAAATAATTATACTCTGTTTGAGGTTGGTTAGAGTTGTTTTAACATTTTAAACGTTATAAGCAAATAATTGCAAATGTCGACCTTCGATACGATCGAATCATCAACTTCACCGGGCTTGAGAGAATTTTATCATCGTACCAAGCGTGTCGAGCTGCTGCTCCTGCTGCTGCTGTTGCTGTTTCTGCTGCTGCTGCTGCTACTGCTGCCTGTGGATATTCGATACGCGCCCGGATATCGAATGATCCTTTCGAAGAGCGACCGATTCTCGTAATTCAAGAATCTCTCAAGTCTCTCGCTCATGTTCACCGAGATCTTTTTGAACGACACGAAGTACCACGGCCCCCAGGTTATTATTCGTAGTGGTAGTAGTAGTAGTAGTAGTAGTTGTAGTAGTCACCGTCTGTGCTAACACGAAGAAACGAGTTCGTCGTTCTGATCACCGTGGAACGAGATTTTCGAGAAATTTTCATCCCCTTCTCTCCTCTCCTTTCTTATTCTTCTTCTTCTTCTTCTTCTTATTTTTCTCATCTCCTTTTTTCTCTTTGTTTAATGCAAAAGTGCGAAGATCCAAGCCTAAGTGTCGTGATGACCCACCACTGTCTGCTACTTATTTATTTTTGTTTAATTATTTGAGTGAAGTTACTACATGAGTTATATTAGGTTCGAGAAGAATATTTTTAAACCAAAGTTTGGAATATATATAAAAAGTGGACATGGGTGGCGGAGTCAGGATGAACAGAGATATTCCTAGCAGTACCCTAGCAACCTTGAGGGGTATACTTGTTAGTTCGTTGTCGAAAGAAAACCTTGGCCCAAACGATATTTCCTCGATACACGAGCATCAACAACAACACATCAGGCTTCGACCACCGAGGAAGGTTCACTTTCGTGAAGGTAAACTCCTTTTCCTTATGTTATAGCTTATAATGTTCGCTTATAAATGTGAATCATTTTAAAACAACCGAGATATTATTATTTTCCAATGGATTATTTTTCTTATAATACTTATTCAAAATATATGCTTTATCCTGGTAATCATCGTCGTCGTGGTATATTAAATAATAGATCACCTAATTGATCCGTCACTCGTTATCTCCCAAGTTGAAAAATATGGAAAAATATGTCAGATTTTCCCATTAAATTGTGGCCAAAAATTCCACTAATCTGATATATTCAGTGGACCAGAAAGTAATGCAGTTTCTGGGTAATATCAATATTTGTTTATCATTTATCAGCTAATCACAGTCTGTTTATAAGTCCTGTCAAAGAAAAATAAATAACGACATTACTTTCTGGTCCATACATATCACGAATATATATAGTTACAATTTACTTTCGATATTTACATTATGCATTTTTATACGATTGGAGTTAAAACTCGTCGTTGTACTCGATAAAAAAGAACAACAACGAAAAATACCACGTTTGGTTTTTGTGTCACGTGGAAAAGAATTAATCGAAAGCGTTGAAATTGAATGGGTCCTCTTGAAAGACGAATAAAGTAGTAGCACGTTGAGAAAGTAATGATGAGATAAAGAATATATACCTTTCTTCTCTCTATTCTTATTCCACCTTCTATCTCTTCTGTTTCTTCCCAGTTTTACTTGGTTTTACGTCGTCTCGAAACTTTCGATCCAAATGCCAATACTCTATTTCTCTTTCGAGCATTTGCCTCTCATTCGCGTGCTCGAGTTTGTCGACGTTAGAATCGAGGGTGGAATAGTGAAGAGAGAGAGAGAGAGAGAGAGATAGTGGTAATAAGGTGTGGTGTGGAGTAAGAGGTGGATGAGGGATGAAGCTGGTGGAGGAAAGAGTAGGAGGAAGAGGGGGGAGCACTTAGATTGCCACGTCGCTAGTCGTAATTAAACCATCGACGCGCTTCGACGATCTTCTTCCTGGACTATCAACGAGATAATGCGATGGCTTAGTCTCCTTAGATCTATCGTCGAGAAATGCTCCAGCTTTTCAAGCTCGGCGAATCTTCAGAGAGAAAAAAAGAAAAGTAAAAGATAAATAGAAAGAGAGAAAACTGATTGGCCCTAGTTGATCCTTTCTTTTAGTTTCAATGAATTTCTTTTTATTTTATTTTTGAATATGAGAGGAGATGAGATAGAATATTCGAGTGATTTTTATTTTCATCGTGAATGTTTACTTGTTCCATAAAAATCCCCACACACCTCCACTCCCTTTTGTTTTTTTTTTTGTCAATTCCTCATCTTTTTCTTTTTTTTTTTTTATCTTCTTTTCCGATAAATGTGTAGCAAATCGTAAGGTTCGATGAGAGTTTCAAAGGAAGAGATTGCTATTTAGAAACGAACGATGGAGAGTTATCCGTTCTCGTAGAGGTTATAATCTCGCTGCTGAGTTTATGTGTGTCTCTTTCTATCTGTGTGTGTGTGCATGTGTGAGCTCTATCCATAAGGATCAAACCTTCCCAGGTTAATCTATGTTACATATTGACGGGTATCTCCTACTCGTCCTCTACCACCATTGACCCCTTCCTTCTCTCGTTTTCGAGCATCGAAGGATCGATATGAGAGATTCTAAGCATTAATCTGGAATCCTTGGATTAGTAAGAATAACGAGTGATATAAATTAATCTATACATTTGTGTTATATCTATCTCAATGTGTATACGTATGCGTATGTGTGTGTGTGTGTATCTGTCTGTACGTGTGTTCTTGTTTTGTGGAAGAGGATAATAAATCGATATAACGAGAATTATATTATCTCATACATATATGACGTTCATATACATATATTTATATTTATATGCACTTATATGAGATATTTCGAATTCTCTCGATATTTGGATAATTTTATTTGAATTTATTAATACCTTTAGATTATAAAAAAATAATGATCATAGCGATAATACAAAAAAAAAACAAAATGCTAACGTGTAGTGAGTAGGAAAATCATAAAATGCTCAGAACTTTTCAACCTACCAATAGAATAAATATATCTAAAAAAAAAAAAGAAAGGAGAGAGATTTTTTTTAATTAATAATTTATTTATTTTAAATCTCTATTGTTTTTCATCTCCTTGATATTATTATTTACTCTTGAAACGTTGAAATATATATCCACAGCAATCTAGTTCGTTTTTGTCAAAGCTCGCCTCGGTGTTGTGTACGGGCACTTGAAAATAATTGAAATACTCGTCGACGAAATGATTTGATGTAACGGGATAGTTTCAATTGATCAATCAATCGATCGATCGATCGATCGATTTATTTTCATGGAAAATCATTCCAATTCCTAAAACGAAATTGCTCAAATTCATACGAGTGGAGGAGCATTGTTTTGCGGATGGGCAAGTTTGATCGTGGGTGTTGAAGGAAAATTAAAAGAAAAAAAAAAAAGAAAAACATAAAAGAGAAAAAAAGGAAGAGAAAAGAAGAGAAAGAAAATAAAAAAAAAAAAAAAAGAAAAATTCTTGATAACACCTATTGACGACGCGCGTTCGTTTTATTCCGAATAGCCATCGAGGGGGTAGATCAGCTTCGAGCCCGAGTGTACGCGGAAATTGGAAATCGGAAATGGAAAGTTTTGCTACGGCTTCCGGAATGGAGGAGGATTGCGAGAGCAACGTAGGAAAGAGAGAGAAAGAGAGGTGCTATATTGGTGTCAGTGTTTCTCAATTCTTCTCATACATCTTTTAATGTTAGGTTACCTTTTGATGGGGAAACGATACTCTTCGTATTCTATGCGAAAATGCATTATTATATTTCTAAATTTTTTTATGACTTTATCACGGACGTATCGTATATATGTGTGTGTGTGTGTATTAATTAAATACATCGCGATAAAGGACCGACTAAACAACTATCTTCTTTTTATTATTTTTATCTATCGTAATGCAACTTTATTTTTCGTTGATTAAATCTATCGAAATGTTTATCTGCATATTTATTTATATACCTTTATATATTTTATACAAAAATATTATTTTTCCACAATAGAATCCACATAATTATGAATTTGCTTGATACCTGCTTACTTATAATAATAATAATTATAATTCAAATCAATATTTGTAATTATAATTATCGTAATTGTAATCTAGAAAAAAGAAATAATATCGAATGCTGAATTATTAATTGAAAGATTTCCAAATTGATTATTAATATTCAACTGATTGGTGATACACAGACGAGATATGGATTCTTATTATTAATAATTGCGTTATGAGAAAATAAAAAAAAAGGGTGACATTATCTAGTATCTGTTAAATAAGGATTTTTAGTTAGGATTCTATTTTTTGTTGTCAAACGACAGATAAGAGTAGAAAAGAAATGTTTGATAATGTGACGGAAGAGAGTATAATCGATTCCAATGATCGATTTGCGTTTGTCAGTTGATCGAGAAGAGAGAGAGAAAAAAAATACTTTGTTTCTTCTATCGTCGAGGATGACAAGAAAGGCGCGTGCGAATAGGTACGATCGTTTAATTGGGGCGTGGATCGATTTATTCCGTAATTAACAATCACCGGGTTCGAAGGCAATGGGTGTCGAAACTGGTCCTCGTCTTGTTCATCGCATCCCTCGAGGCACTTTTCCCTTCCTAATCGATGTCTACAACTACGACGACGATTACTACTACGACTACGTTGATCTATCGATTCTCACGCTATTATATTTTTATTTTCTTATTTGAAACTTCGTTGTTTCCAAAGTACCAAGTGTCTACGTTAAACGTCATTCGTTTAAAAATCTTTATATTCTTTATATTCTAAGTTTCTTTCAGTTTTGTTTTCCTTGTTCTTTTAAATCGTTACTTTGAAACAAATAAATTAATGCTTTGATAAACGAGTATTATACTTATTTTAAAATTACTTTATTTTAGATTGAAAGAACAAATTTGCTAATTCGATTGCAATGGTTTAATACATAATGTTTATCAGGTTAAAATATTTCTTTTAGTATTACTTAATCGTGAAAATGATTCTTATTGGTTTAATAATTCCTTTATATTTTCGTCAATCATCGTTATATAATCAGGATAATAAACGATAGATAAATACGTGGTAGTTACCCGTGTTGGGATCAAAGGATGAGAATTAGTTCTAATCATATCGTGTTATGGAGAAATATTGACAACGTTGAGAAATACGACAGGTGTGTGTTCGCGTGTGTGTGTGTTGTTGGTGGATGCGTGTCGCGTGATTCGTTATGATTTAAAAGCAGCAGACTTTTATTTATATCTTTTTTTTTTTTAAACGTCGAGTTTCTCGCATCAATCGATCGCGTCTCCATGTCCTTCTCATTTTGAATGAGAAAGATGAAAGGGAAAAAAATAAAAAGAAGAAAATGAAATATGAGGGATGAAACATTTCGATCGTTGCGCTCGAGCGTTGCCTTCATCTGCATTGCGCCAAAACGAGTCAACGGGCGTTATCGTGTTACCTTACGCTATCACGATAATACGAAAGTTTAACGAACGTGTATTATACACTTAGGTACTTACTTACCTTTATGTTCCTTTACTCTATCTTTTCTTTTCTTTCTCTTTTAGGAAAATATCTAATCATAGAGTGATCCTTGGTTAGAAGATTTGGAGGAACACCCCACAGGTGGTTGAATCTTGCTAACAGATATTAACACATTCGTTCAATAATTTTTTTCACTGTCAAAATAAAAAATCAGCTCTTTATTAGAATTATTTCTCTGTTTGGTATAAATATTAGAGATTAATTTATTTCTAATGAAAATAACAAGTATGAATTATTTCCTGTGTTATATTAGATCTACCAAAAAGTTCTGTCCGTCCATATAATTATATTATTGACTGTAAGAAAAATTTGTATTTTGTTTTATTTCAGAATTGAATAGAACTTTATGATAGACCTAATACGAATGACGAATTTTCGTCATACGGACGAATATGTGTTAATATGGTTTCTTTAAGAAAGAAAGAAAATTGTATTTTGTATTTTTATTTATATCTGAATCATCGTTTTTTTTCTTCTTTTTCACGATTTCGATAGTCTTGGTAGATTTGATCGATCGATCAATAGATAGATTCGATTGGTCGAGAAAAATGAGTATCTTTCTTCTACGTTGTTAAGGACATATATATCATGTGAGATACGAATTCGATTTGTTTCGAGTGGAAGCATTTCGTACTCTCCAATGGACATCGTCGGATGTTGCGATTGGCATCTTGATTGACGCCCTTCACTGAGAGACGCTCATTCTCGTCCTTTCTATTCAGTTTGTCAGTACGCAGAGACAACGACATTGCTGGGAAGTCCATCATCGAGGGATTTAATATTAATCTGAAATTTTTCCCATCAGCGTCATTAATCGATCTTTTGTCTTTGGCTATATATGTGTATTTATGTGTGTGTGTGTATTTGTATGTCGTCCCGGGTGTTTTCGTACTGATTAGAAAATTAATTGAGATTATCTATATATGACAAAAATTATTATTATTATTATTATTTATTAATTTATTTATTTTTAAAAAATTGTATACCCAGGTACACAGTTCGCTAAACCCTTTTATTCTTTTTTTTCTACAAATCTTTACAATCGTACTGTTTATACGAAACGATCGATTGAAGTATATATATGTAACTCTCAAGAAAAGCAACAACGTAGAACAAAGCCGAGAATTGTTCGCTTGATTATTTAGAACGACTTGGTAAGCGATCGTTTGAAAAGGTAAAAGCATTGTCTTTCCCGTTTATCGTCGCAAACCGGAAATCATGATATCCGCGAGAACACGCAAGCGCGTTACTGTGTGTAAGTTCCATAGAGAAAGAGAAAGAGAGAGAGAGAGAGAGAAATAGAGAGTTACCTGCACTATTCTGATTTTACTTCATGCATCTTAATCCTAGCATTGTTGGGCGTCATGGAATTCGTGAATCACAAACGGGCTTCACGATATCCTTTTCTCTCTGTTCAACTGAAATTCACAATGTATACGGATCAAAGAGATTATCCTGGACCAACTCATAGCTGGTAACGTTCAGTATCATTCTTTTTCTCTCTCTTTTGCTTTCTTTGTTTTTCTCGTAAAATATACGAACGTAATTTTCTTTATTTTATTTTTTATTTTATTTTCCTTTAAAATATAAAAACCAACGCCAACCAGAGAGAGAGAGGTTACTTTTTTCCACGTTGAAAGATGAAAATAAAAGAATGATCTTTTCCATGAGTAGCTCTTTCTCTCGTCTAGTTTGATTAATATAATAAAGATGAGGAAAACAAAGAGAAAGAAAACCAGAAAAAGAAAACTTTAGAAACGGTTCAAGAAATTCACTTTAAGGATTCATCCGAAAGTTAAGAAAACCTCTGGTGTGGTTATATCTTTAAATCTTGAATGAAAAATCTGACGTATTTTGCATTTACCTAGAAAGAATCATCGAAGATCTATTCTAAATTAATCTAAAAGCTGCTTCATCTTGTTCTTTAACATCTTTCGTGGTCGAACTAATAGCCCATTCGAGATGATGCTAAGATCTTTTGGGTAAATTTTCTTAGAAAATGGTATACATTTTGATTGGTAACATTTATACACAACGTTCCTTTTCCTACTGTAAGGATACTCTCGATACTTTTGTATCATCACTGCTCCACACACCCCCCCAAACCCACCATGTAAGAAGGGTTCACGTGATTTTCTTTTAACGTTACTTCCTCGGTAGCCGCGAGCTTCTGGGTAAAGTAAGCCTTTGGTACGTTTCCAAGTTTTGGTATGCGAGTAGAAAGAAGAACCTGCCAGAGAGATATAGATGAAGATAAAAAGAAAGAGAGAGGTAGGGAAAGAAAGCGAGAGATAGCTAGCTAGCTAGCTAGCAAGCTAGTTCCTAGATTAAGAGGAGCTTTTCACCTTAGGCGAAGACGCACTCTGCTTTTGGCAGTTATTAATGCACCGAGAAAACAATCTCCAAGCTAACGAAAGTGCTAACTTGGCTGTGTTAAGTTCCTTTCTTTCTTTCTTTCTTTTTCTTTTTTTATACTTTTTTTTTAAAGAGAATTTTACCCTCATACGTACCAGGCATGGAATTTATCTACGAGATTGATTTAATTGTAATATCGATACGAATTTAATCGATCGGTGAATTATCGTATGCGTATGTGTGAAATTAATTATAGAATATTTGTAGAAATCAATAAGATTACAATTGATATAGATTTTTGTATTATAAATATACTCATAATGTGATATTTATGATTATTAAACAAGAAAAAGTATTGAAAGAAAAGTTTCTAACTTTATATCGATATTTAGTGTTTTTTATAATTAATTGATATGAAATAAGGAAAGATAAGAAAGTATGATTTGATGAGATTTCACGAATATAAAATAAACAAATATAGATGTATATTTGATGGAAAGTAATGTCGGTTTTGTACATGTCTATATATATTTTTTTAATTATTACTTATCAGCTTATCAGAGTCTACTTCTAAGTCGTACGAAAGAAAAAAAGAATAAAAAAAATAACGACGGTACTTTATGGTCCACTTAATATTCTGTGTTACCAGGTAGATACGCGAAGATACGACGATCCCTTACGTCAAAGAGATGAACCATCAGTCCTAAACCTTCGAACGGATAAAAAGAGAAGCTGGTAGGGTTGGGGTAAAGGGTGTAAGGTGGGTAAGGGGGTTAGCTCGATATTTCTATACACTTGGCTCTGTCGACGAAACGCTAACTACATTGGCTTGTGGGAACAAAGAAAGCTGTGCTATCGACGTTATCTCGATCGAATAAAAACGTCTAACTCTCCTCCGTTACCTCTTGACATAAATCTTTGGGGGGAGGGAATGGGGGATGGTTGGAGGACGAAGAGAGAGGGGTGAACAATAAAGTAGGAAGTAGTAACGGTAACGAACGATACCCTTCGATCGTTATAAAGTTTCCGATATGACCAACCGGTCCACAGATCTTCTTATATTTTCTTCAGGTTTATGGGAACCCAAATATTCGATACACTTTTTTACGATTATTTTTTTATTTAATTTTTTTTTTCTATCGAGGAGAGAGAGAGAGTTTATTTACGATTTTTGTAGTAGTAGTTGATGGTAGACACATACACGCACACACGTCTAGAATCAAAGATTAAAGTTTTCGTCGTGACATTTTTTGAGGGGTTTTTTTATTTTATTTTATCTTATCTTTTACTCGAAAATCGAGGATGAACGATATATACCTTGAACAACTTTTTCAAAACCAACAATTTTAAAAAGGAGAGGGTTGTAGAAATTGTTGTAGTAGTATTCCAGCAACGATGCGCGTCTCAAAACGTGATTTGAAATCGAATAAGATGAAATAAATTCGCCTTTTTAAGAATTTGATTCTTCTAAACGATTTAAGAGAAAGTTGTGACGGTTCTCTCGTATGAAACGGTAAGAGAAAGCTAATACTGTTATAATGATCCAACTTTTCTTGTTCTTTTATTGAAAAAGAAATGAAATATTTTCTTAAAGAAGAGGAGGAGTAGGTGGAGTGAGGGAAATTGACGAAAAGCTAGTTTTAGTTAGTTCAAGTTACAACTTATGTTCTCG
The DNA here is from genome assembly GCA_023678845.1 of Mischocyttarus mexicanus. NCBI lineage: Eukaryota > Metazoa > Arthropoda > Insecta > Hymenoptera > Vespidae > Mischocyttarus > Mischocyttarus mexicanus. The sequence goes on from JACGTP010000004.1 coordinate 3,782,671, forward strand.
TCATCGTGTTCTCCTTTTTTTTTTTTTGAGGGGGATTTTCTTCATTTTTTCCCCGAGTTCGTTGGCCGAAAGGAAAAAATTTCTCTCGCGACTAGAATTTTTGCGAAAAGTCGGTCGAGGCCCCCTTCCCATTCCCATGCCCACCACCCCGCATTTTCTAGCCTCGTCTTTTCGAGCGTGGAGGAAAAAAAAATATGTATGTAGGTACCCTACGCGCGCGTAGGATGGTTCTGATATATCGGAATAAATCTCGCTAGGTGCTTTCATGAAAAATCCTTTTATCGGTGCCGTGGCAGACGAACCGATTCACCTTTTCTCTGTCTGTCTCTCTCTCATATTCTATATTATATATTGGAGTATATATATGTACCAATATCCAATCACAGTCAGAGATGCGATTGCCAACAATTTCATCGGCATATTCTCTTCTTCCCGCGATTCATGCTACGTTAGCGAATATTTTACGAGTCGTTTAGGATGCTCCGGGCTAAAAGCTAGACACCAAAATGCTTACCAACGATGTTTTTAGAGTCATTATACTTATGTTAGCTTGATCGGTGATAAACTAAATGCTTCTGGTATCGTGACGTTGCATAGTAAATTGTACCTTTTCTTTTTTAAATATGTAACTTTACTAACCCTTTTCGACACGTTCCATAATTCTATCTTTTCTTTCTCCCTTCAATTCATTTCACTTTTAGTTTTAATTACTAATAATAATCCATAAGGGGTATAGTATTTTTGAATGAACGTAGGTACAGGAAGTATAATCGGATCATTTTCTTCGATCTGTAATAACAACGTCTTTAAATTTTCTGTTCTTTTTTTTCTCTCTTTTCTCCTACCTTCCACTCATCCAACTCATTTGCTTCGAACACGAATCCAATATAATACCAAGTTCTTCAAATGAGTAATCTTCGTAGCATTGGAAACCTTCACGTTTCTTCTCAGCTTGCTGACTCGATTATTATCCAATACAAATCCTTTAAAACGTTCGTTCGATGCAATCGGCTTAAAAAAGAAATTCGTTTTTTTTTTCTGTTTTAATTTTTTTTTTTTTTGTATCGTCGATAAAATCACCGGCATTTATTTTCTAGCTTTCTCGTACTTCGATTTGTCTATATTGTTTGTTATTTACACAGATAAAGAAGAAAAAAAAAGAAAGATAGAAATAAAATAGTAGCCAGTTTTCCTACTCGAACGGCGATCTGGAACACTCTTACGAAAGTATCTTCTCGATTCGGTCCGATTTCCTTTGGTTTTCATCTAGTTTCTTTCTTTTCTTTTGTCCTCTTTTCCTTTTTTTTTATTCTTCTTCTTCTTACATATAACTGTATATCTATATATATTATTATTATCAGTGTCTCTTCTTGTCTTGTCGAAGAGGCACGTAGCTAGGAACAGGAAACGACATTTGTAAAAATCTCGTCTTCCATGGTTGTGTTGTATTATTCTGGCTATTATCCAAACCAACTCGTCGTTGTACCTATCGAATTATCTTTTCTAATCAATGTGTACGTTCGTGGCTTGGAAGACAAAATCGAATAAAACCTCGTAAGCGAAGTAATAGGTTCATGTGTATACTTCTTGACGAAAATATTAAGAAATATAAACCGTGCGTAAGAAAATAGAAAACCCTTATTAGGGATGCTTGAACTCGTGGTTCTTTTTACTGTATATCTAAAAATAATAATAATAATTATTATTATTATTATCAGTCGTGAAGTTATATATCGATCTTTAAATAAAAGCATCGAAAAATACAACGACAAATGATCGTTCCCCATGTACGTGCTTTTTACTTCGTTCCACCTTTTTTCCTAAGGCACGTACTCGTCGCGAGACTACCTGTCACTTGCCTCGAAATTCCAACCAAGTTGCTGCAGTGATATCCTTCCAGCTAGTTTCGTATTATTTCCATTCCCTTTGGATTTCTCCAAGATATGGGAGATTCCTAGCGTTAATGAAAATATTTCTTGGTATCCCTGTATATAACGCGTGTAGAATATTTATCAATGTTATTTCGAAGAAAATATATATATAATATAAAATTAGAAAAATAATATCATCAGATATTAAGAATATTAATTCTTGATTAATTCAGATATTAAAAAAATGATCTTTCACCTGCACTTTTTTGGAAATAAATACAAATCTATCATTAGAAAAAAGCTGTTCAAAAGTAGGTTACTGGTAAGAAAAATAGGTCAACGATACAAAAGTAGGTCAGATGTACAAAAACATAATGACAATCCCATACGTATTGAGTGTATTGAGAGAAAGATACCGGTATTGCTTATATCTCTCGGTGAATTCTAGGAAATTCGTTATATATGAAATACACATATAAAAAACATTCTTTAATTACCGGCTTAGTTGATCGTTCAATGTTTTCTTTACGTTCGCTAATCTCCGTCACTCTTCGGCTGGTGTTGACAACCGAACGTTGTCATTTAAATTTGTCGTTAGATTTGATATTGACCTTCGTACATGTTCGGTACCTGTCGGATCTATTCGTACTTATTTTCATATTTAATCGTTAGTCTTCTTCGAGCATCGGAAGGAATAACAAGGATATTATTTAAAGTATATCATTTATTTCGCGTCGCGTGTACGTGTGTACGTGTGTACGTGTATTCTTCCTATGCAAGTTAAATGCATATGTGAGCGTGTGTGTAGTGCATATATGGATAAAGTGCAGTTATGGATATGGATATACAGCATTGGATATAAGCGCAAAGTACATCTAAAGTAAGCTAACCATAATTTGTAATATTTTTGAATATTTGACTCTCGCGTGTTAGGTTTAGTATTAAACATATATTAATAATTTTCAATAAAAAATTTAATAACTAATCGTTACGTTGATACAATTTTTTTAATCGGACACGAATAACTTTCGCTGCGTTCATAGAACTGATAGGGTTTCAAATATAATCTCGTGTCAGATTTGTTTCACAATGATGCATAATTAAATGTATCTTGGCAGGGGGTAACCGCTCTCTTTTATTAATTTTTCAAACACTTGTGTATTTTCTTTTTTTATGTATAAACGTGTTTTGACTTACTGTCTAAACACACGCATACATCCAAGCATTCATATTTCCGTGTTTTATATCAAATACACTTATTCACTCACACATTCACTCTCTTTCACTTTAGCATCTACTCTTTTCTTTATTTTATTAATAATTATTGAAAACACTTAAAAGAATCATTGTAAAACCTTATCAAGTGTTTGAAAAAACAAATAATCAAAATTTCATCGCAATCAGATAGGAATAGTTTAGGAAAGCATAAAGAATAAACAAATATACATTCGTTGTTATAAATGTAGATACAAAAATATGGTTTTGAATTATATTATCTCTTTTTATATCCATAGTGATCTACTAAAATTAGATGTATTCGTATAACATCTGAATCGTACTATTAATTAAAGAATAATAGAAGAAAAATAATCTCATGACTATGAAAAATGTAGAAGAAAAATCTGAAGAAAATGAAAAGAACACCTGGCTGAATAAACCATTATTATTAGTTTTAGAAACATGAAACAAGTTTTTGTTGTAGTATAAGTATTCACTCGCTTTAATAACCGTTGCTTCAAAATCACAAACTTCTGCTATGCTGGTTGTTAAAGAGCAAGAATGCGTTGTTTCGCGTTATATTGGAACTTGATGAGACATTTATATACATATATACATATATATATTTATATATATATAGGTATGTATGCTCTTGACAAATATGAGACGTTGCTAGCTCGTGTCACGTCGTGCGGAAACTCGATAAGACTTGGAATTAACGAGGAAACGCGAGGATTTCCCGAATGATCGCCTTTTGTGTAAGCTAGGATCGTATCGAACAGGATTCAAACGTTCCCTGCAATTTTATATCTCAACATGATCATTCTTACGCAAACTTATCAACACCAGTTTCATTTAAATTATTTTTTTCTTTTTATATTTAAAATTCTTTTAAATTTCAACAAAGAAACATTCAATATCAATGATTCCTACGATCGTAAAATATTTCTTAGATAAGGAAGAAGCTAGAGAAGGTAATAAAAAAAAAAAAAAAAAGAAACATTGCTTATTTTTCCAACCGATTCACGTCAAAGTCTTTGAAACATTATCGAGTTTTGTCTCGGAAGAGGATGTACGAGAAAAACTAATTACTTCGTAAATAAGAATTGTCGTTCGGTCACGATCTTCATTTTCTTCCTCGAGAATTTGAAATATTTTTTTCTCTCTTTTTATTTATTTCTAAAGAAAGAAAACGAGAAAAGTTAAGGAAACATCTTAGATCAAATATTATATCACAACTGTCTACTTTTACGTTGAAATTAACATTCAGAATTTAGTTACACGAGATCTGAGACAACTCGATCGGATAGAGTAGGGGTGGATAGTAGGGGTTGGTGAGGGGGTTGGTAAGGAGGGTAGGTAAAGGGGGGGCGTCCCTCGTAAATGCTTGTCGTCTTTGACGCGCGAATCTCAGGAACGCTTAGAATATGAGGGAGAGACGCGTCTGCGGACGCGAGATACGTCGCTCATTAGGGAAATATGGCTTGCACTAGTAAAGGGTTAGGTTGGGTAAGCTAGAATAGGATAGGAGAGTAGATCTAAAGGATCGAGAATCATCTTCGTAGATCTTCATAAATGTTATTACTTCAACAGTATCCTCTTTCACATTTACCATCATCGGTCCATTTACTTTAAAAGAAAAATACAAATATAAATATATGTGAAAACCCACAGGGTTTATCTTTTACGATTTTAACTTCTACCAACGTCGTCCAATTGTAATTTACGATACAAACCACCCCTGGTGTATCCCGAAAAGAATCATCGTTTTATTTTCTTTCTTTCTTGAATTATTACCCATCGTTATCTATGTTCTTTCACTTTTTATATGCGCGTGAGTGTATGTGTGTGTGTGTGTGTTTTTGTGGATCGTTAGATTAATCAAAATGTTTAAACAATTTTATTTTACGTATATCAAAATCGTATAATATTTTATTAGATCGTCTCGTAAGTTTCTTCCCTTTTCTTAATTAACTTCTTATACTTCATATTTTATATTTAATATTGTTTTACTAATATTAATAGTGTATTATGAACGAGGTAATAGAAATAAAATCGTATATTGTTAAGTAAAACGATATTAAATACAACACAAGAAAAATATTTAATAATGAAGAAACTTATGGTACAATCTAATAAATCTTATTACATTTTCAAGTTCAATTGATTAAACACAAATTTAATATGGGATTTAAAATCATATTTAAACTGGCCGTATAGAAAGTTCAGGAACCATCGCGAATTTCGAACGATCAATTTCCGATTGCATCACCCTATAAAGTGTGAATCGTATAACACGATCAATTGAGAACTACTACTACTACTATCACTACTACTATTCCCTTCAAATTTTCCGTTTATTCTGAACATACAAATCTTCTATTTTCGTATAATCTATTTAAAGGATATTGCAATTTGTGGAGATATCAGGATATTATTTATAGGTTTCTTATCGGTCAATTTTATCTTTATTACCTAAAATATAGACAAATATTAGCTTTCTTTTTTTTTTCTTTACATTCATCAGAGTTTCATAGTTAAAAGTGTAACGGATTATGAAACCTTTCTCACACTTTTCTAAGACTTTGTCGGGTAAACCGTTTGTCTACTTTTACCAAGAAGGAACAAGAAGCTTTAAGACCGCAAGGATTTTATTGAAAAGAAAAGTAAAAGAGTAAAAGAAGAAGGAAAGGAAGGAAGAAAAGGTACCTGGTGGTAATTTAAAAAGGAAGGAATGTAGGAGAAGCGGGGGAGTGGTGGTACAGGTCGATCCTTTCCAAAGAAAACTACACGCGGTGGTGGTCCGTCCTATCGTCCGTAAAAGTTTTTACCTCTGTGGTAATCGGTTAACACGACTGCGCACGTTGCCTAGTATATTCAAGGTTATCGTTCCGCTGGTAGATAAGGCTAGCTCAAAGAGTAGGGAGAGAGGAGGATGAGAGGGTGTTGGAGAAAAGTGTGGTACCACAGAGTATGTGTTATACCCATCGGAATCAAATCGAACTATCTCTTCTTCTCTCTTTGCTATCTATCGAAACATTCCAAACTCGAGAACAATAAAGAAGAAGAAGAAGAAGAAGAGGTAGGAAAAAAAATGGGATGAAAAGAAAAAAAAAGAAAAAGGTGACGACCTTGAATGAGCGGAAGGTCACTTACGTTGGATGAGAGAGTCGATACGACGGAAGCTTCTCTATCGTTCGCAAGAGAGAAAGGAGAGAAGAGGAAGATGTGATACAGGGAAACGTAGAAGGGAAAAATGAAGTTAGCCGAAAAATTCATCCAAGAGAAAACGGAAAAGCCAAAGATGGAAGAAGATGATGCTAGCCATAGATAGAAAGAAAAAAGATAAAAGGTGAAAAATGACAGAGAGAGAGAGAGAGAAAGAGAGTGATGTTGTTAGGCATAGGACAGAGGTTGCCGTCGGTCAGCCCCCGACGATTTTGGTGCGGACTATGGGTGATAGGGGTAGCGAGAGAAGAGAAGAGGAAAGAGTGGTAGAGGAGGCAGAGGAAGTTGTGGTAGTAGGGGTAGGTTAAGGGGGAGGAACGGGGTTGGAGTCTCGGTGGCGCGGAGTCGTGGCTGATCGATGCGACAGCAGTGCCGCCAGGTGGCGGAGATGTAGAGGCGGATGCAAAAGGGGTAACAGGGGGTTGGAAAGAGGTGGCAGTGGCCCTGCACTCTCCTCCTTTTAACCCTCCTCCAACGTTCTCCTAGTGTACCCCACTACCAGCAATAGAACCACCACCACCATTACCACTACTACTATCTACTACTACTACTACTATCATATAGGTATCACCAACAGAGCACCAGCTCCAGAATACTACGCGTACGCACGTACTAACCAAACGGCGCACGTTGGAGCAAAACGGCGCAGATTTTCGAGAGGACGACGACGACGACTACGACGACTACGACTACGACTACGACAACCACCACGACGGATACGACTACGACTACGACTACGACGACGACCACGACCACGACGGAGAACGGACTTTCTCTCTTTTCTCTCCTCTCAGTTCTCGCCTGGATACCGTCCGGTTGAGAGGTAGGCCGGCCTCCGGAGTACAGAGACGCTCGTGCGCAACACGCAAACTCTCATACGGCATACACCACCATCTTCCATATACGTGTTCACATACACTGACACATACACTGACACATCATATCAGAGAGAGAAAAAGTCACACACAGATACAGGACACATACTACTACTCTCAGAGCACGAACACAAATCGGCGAACGTCGATCCTTCTTCTTGTTCTCTCTCTTACTCCGCGGCGATGGCCGAGCTTTCGCGACAGTCACGCGTTATGTCCAATCGTGCGATAGTTTCGCTCCTCGACAAGGTATCGTCGTGACGATTGCTCCTCTTATCGATAGAGGAATTATTACGACACTGTCCGGTGATTCCCTTTGAACGAAGTGCCGGAATAAAAGAAGTGACCGCGCGTTCGTTCTTCTCTTCTCTTCAATTCTCTTCTTTTATCATCTATTTTCTATCTTTTATTACGTGTGCTTGAGTATATGTGTATTCTTTCTCTATTCTTTCTCTATTTCTCTCTCTTTATCTAGCTGTGTACGTGTGTGTGTGCGTGTGTGTCTCTTTTTTTCTCTTTTCTCTCTTTCTCTCTCTTACTTCATCTCTGTCATTCTCGGATCGTCTTTCAGTCACGTGGACCTTGCTCAGGAATTCTTACTTTCGAGAAGTATCCCAAAGTGACCTCGAGATTTTCTTCACAATTTCTTCATCTAATGTCAATTCCTTTATACGAAAAGATTCTTTACTTTGATAAGGAGTATTTTTTTTTATGGTGCTCGTTAACGACGATTAATCGAATATCTTTGATGAATTCTAAAGAAGTTTTTAAGCATGGCTGGGTTCGTTCGTTGGTTGATTGGTTGATTGGTTGGTCGTCTTTACTCGTTAACTTGTTTCTTTCAATCTGTGTGTGTGTGTCTGTGTTTCTTTTAACACAGATACATACATACACATTCGGAGAAACAAATCTTGCAATAAATCTATTGAAAAAAAATGTTGGTGTGTTTAATAACGATGGGGGATGATTCTATAAAGCAACGATGTTTTATCTTCCTTATCTTGTGCATCTCTTTCTCTCGAAAAGAAAAAAAGAAAAAAATAATAAGCTGCCGTTGTAAATGAACTCGAGATTGGAGACTTCACTTCTATAAAACCACGCGACTGCACTCGAATTCTTTTTTTTACTGCACACTTTCTTTCTCTCTTTCTCTTTTTATCTATCTCTATTTATCTATTTCTTTTTTTATTGTTTTATCTATTTAGGTTATTCGTGCTAAATTCTATGATCAATTGACAAAACTGAAACAAGGAATGTATAACCTCGAAGTTATTAAGATTCCATGCTCGGTTCAGAGATATAATCTTCTCTTTTTCGCGTAAATGATACACGAGTTCCCGTTAGTATGACATCTTTCGTGTTTATACATCGAGATTATTTAGTATGCCATTATAAAAATAGATCATTGAACTAACAATCATGTAATTAAAAAAACATACAAACGATTTACGGATAAATCGACGAATTTACAAATAAATAAATAAATAATACGGTGAAAAAGAAATAAAATAAAATATGAACTATCATTGGAATTGTGGAAATGAAAAAAAAAATAAAAACCCTGTTTCTTCTTCGATCTCTTGGATCTTGATCTTAGAAATGAGATTTGCGATGTGTATGGGGTGGAGGAGAAGGGAAAAAGGCATCGAGTTATCTCGACGAAGATAATTAGTTTCTGTTTTCTTCATCTTCTTTTTTTCCTTTCCTTCCTTCCTTCCTTCCTCTCCCGAGGACGTAGCAATTTTCTTATCCCTTCCGCTTCCGTAGACGTCGTGTAATCGCCCGAGGGACTGTCCTCGGCCAGTATGCCAAAAATAGACACGTTAAGATTGGCATACAGGTGCTTCTAAGATTTCTCTATCTGTCTCTGTCTCTCTCTTTTTTTGTTGTTTATTATTATTATTATTATTATTATGAACTGAATAATAATTATCCATCGCGAAAAATATTTGTAATTATAAAACAAAATAAATAAATAATAGACATTTAAATAGAAAATTCAACAACGGTAGTAAGGGGGTGGATGAATAACAATTTCTTTGATAATGGTGTTACGTTGACTTTAAATTACAATTGAAATTTATTTTCGCGATATCTTATTTTCTCTTTAAACAAATGCGAGAAAGGGTGAGAGATGAATATAATAATAGATCGGTTAAAAAGATATTTTCTTCTTGGAGTTTCTACTATTTGAGGAAAAAAAAAGAAACAAATTAAATCAGACAAATTTTCAATGAACAACTCTTTTTTTATATTTCTGTACTTCTTAAAGAACTCAGATTGAGGATTGGTGAGGCAGGGGGAGAAGAAGGAAAAGGAAGAAAATTTAAAGATAAAGAGATGAAATAAAAAAGGGCTGAGGGTTGGAAGGAGAAAGAGGTGTGCACCCATGGAAAACGCGTCATGTAATGACATACCTACGCGTTTGAAAATAAGTCGAATGCTCTTATAGGCATCAAATGTCGAGAAGACAGGGAGCTATTGTGAGGCATTTCTAAGCTTGACAGAAGCTCGATGATTCGTTTGTTACGTCTGGCTGGAAATTTCAAGCCTAAGCTGGAATCGAATATCTCTGAGAAAGTAAAACGGGGAACGAGTGCTAACCTACACTCGGCTCGATGAGCTTATTCATACCGTAATCGAGATATGAACCAGCGACGCATCTGTTTACGCATCGTTCGACTCCAACTTCTTCTTCTTTTCCTTATTATTATTATTATTATTATTATTTCTTTCTTTCTATTCATCCCCAATCATATCTTATTCATAGCAATTTTTATCTCATTATAATACCTTTTATTCGGAATCGTCTCTTTTCCATCTCCCTTCACTTCCCCATACATTGTACGTAAGACGTATTAAATTATGTACATGGGGGTGTATTTCAGTAATCGTAAATTATTGACTCGTGGTGGAATTTCAATCTTATTACATATCTAAATTTATATATACCTCTAATATATTATTAATACTTTGATATAATTTATAAATAAACGTCAGTCGGTTTTGTCCTAACTTCTAATTAAAATAAATCTTGATTAATTATTATACAATAATAATAATGATAAATTATATCGTCAAAATCTATTATTTTAAATTTAATAATGATTTATAATAAACGTTAAACAATTATATCAGAATGTTTAATAAAAAAAAGATATATATTGAGTAAAATTAGAATCTTAAACGATCTTGATATTCTATCCGAATAAAAAAAGGTGGAGAGAAGTAGTTTGATTCGTTGAAAAGATTTAAAAGGCGAGAAAATAAAAATTGGTGGCGTCTCTACCGAAAGTTCAATTAACCGCGCCCTTTTCCAGCAAGGGGTAACGTTGATTAATGGCGACCAAGTGACATTTGGCCAGTTCAGGAGTCACCGGAAGCGGCCCGTTAACGTCGCTCGAATAACGACACTAGCCCACCGAGTTTATTGTATTTGCGTTCTTCGCGCAAAGAGGAGGATAGCCTCTCCTCCTCATTCCTCTTTCCCTCCGATCGGGGTTCGTGCTTGGTTCGACGAGAAGTGCACGCCAAAGTGCCCGTCACTCGAGACAACGCGATCCCTCGTTTTGAACGAAATGGATAGCTCGAGTGAGTGAATTCAAGAGAGAGATAGAGAGAGTGAGAAAAGGAAAGGGAGAGCCCTTCTCACGATTTATCCTCGTTAATTTGGATGGGTCGTTCATTTGGAAGGCCCATCTCGCAACGTAATACCGATGAAACTGTTTCTCTCTCTCTCTCTTTCTCTCTTTCACACACTTATTCTCTCTTGGTCTAACTCTGTCTCTTTTTCTCTCTATTTGTCTCTGTCTTTCGTTCTATCTCTCTTTCTCTTTCTCTTTCTTTTGCTGAGCCTATCTTTGTCCTTTCTTCGAAGAGGAGGGGTAGCCTTCGAACTAATGAAACGGTTCGGATGATGCTTCAATTAGAACGTCGTGACACGCGTGCAATTGCATTTCTCTGGCTAGTTCTCTCTCCCCTTTCGGTGCCAACTCCTGCTCCATACATAATTAAATCCCTACGACCTTAATTCGGATTCGCTCACGTCGCACGTCTACATCCTCTCGTTCTTCCCTACAGTGTCTCTTACTCGAGAATTTTCTTCCCTCGAGTTCTTAGCACTGTATACATGTATGTATGTATGTATGTATGTATGTGTATGTATGTTTATGTATGTATGGATATATAACACAAAAAGATGAACTCTTTTAAGAGAAATGTTAGCGACAAAAATGATTCTGTTACATTTAGCTGAATATCGGAGAAGATATATAAATTTACTCAACGTATGTTTACATTGAAAACATCGAGTTTACGGAAGCGCGCCTTTTGTGATCGAAATGAACGGAAAAGAAAACAATAGGAAGATAGGAAGATATGTATTTTTTTTTATATTCTTTTTTTTGTACCGTCCATTTGAACTATCATTTTTTGGATCGATCGTTGACACCGTTGAATGCGGCGAATCGTGAACTTTGATAACGGGAATATAACGTAGCCGTTTTATCCGCAACTACTACCGATTTACAATGTCACGATCATCATCCTCGTCGATCTTCTATTTCCGTATGGTTTCAAGCGATTGGAACATTGCCAGAGATTTTTATTATGGCCTCACTAACTAACATAGGATTCGTATCTATTACTATCATCTACCGATCTTCTTTACTATATTTCTTCGAACACATAGTTCTTTCGAATATGATAAAAAAAACACGTTTTTATCCAACGTGCATTGACCGAAATTATAACTCGTACTATTAGAAATTATCATATCAAAAATAGAGGTCTATTAATTATTTCGGTACGAGCATCCATCTGATGACTTGTGTATACGAGTCCTAGATATATCAAACATCCTATAATTCTTTATATAACCTTATATAATTATTAGAATTTTTTATAGAATTTCTTTTAACATTAAAGCTACGAACAACACTTGTTAGAAGGAAACATTGTTTTATTAAGCGCAGCTTTTATTTATTTTCGAAGAAGCACCTCGTATAACAAAAGTGTCACGACAAACAGAGTACTCGTACCGAAAGGGTTAATAGATATTTCTCTCTCATTCGATTTGTCCCGATTTGTTGACTTGAAAGACGATCCGTTAACCGAGAGACGTATAACTTATACAGGGTGGTATCGTTTGAGGGTGAGGACGTATCGGGGAGAACTCGATAGGAGTAGGAGGAGGAGGAGGAGAAGAGAAGATGTCGTTGGGAAAATCGTAGAAGAGGAACGGACGGTGTCGAGGAGGCGACGGTGGTGGCGGCGGCGGGGTGGTGGGGTGGTGGTGCGTGTTTCGGTTTCGAGAAGAGAGAGTCGTGCGAACGAGAGGGAAAGTTGCGGAGTGAAGAGGAGGAGAAACCGGTGAGAAGAAAAAAAAAGGGAATAGGAGGTTGAGGAAGAGAAAGAGGAGGAGAGGAGAGGAGAAGAGAGGAGTAGTGGTCCGCGAGGGCCACGGCCATGGGGGAGGCGGCAGCATGTTTTCCGAGCTGTGCAGAGAGACTCTGCGGAAGGCAGCCGTGTGCTACAGTTCTGGTCGTACAGGAAGTCCCTCACCATCGCCACCAACGTCTCCGCCAGCATCACCCTCCAAGGAGGCAAAGACTCCTGCCAACACTGATCTGGGAAATGTCCGTGGTACCGGATCCGAGTTTACAAGAGACTCCTCAGCTTATTCCGGAAAACGCCAGACTACTACTACAACAACACAGCCGGTCGAACTCCGTGACTTTAGGGAGTACGTTTATGCGCTCTCCCTTCGTCGCACTTGTCAACCTGAACCCGTTGTTGATCCGGTAGTCAATCCGATAGTAAACCGATAGCTATCGTTGTTATCAATCTAACCGATAACCCCCCCTCCACCCAGATAGTTAGCCCCTTATAGTTGATCACTTATATAATCGTAGATCCGATTATCTCTCCGTAGTGTTGATTATAACCTGTTGATTGTTACAATCTAACCTTATTTACTACACCCCCTTTTTATTTGTAATAAGATACATATATATATATATCCTTATATTCTTTCTCTTTTTGTCTGTCTGTTTCTTTCTCTATTTTATTCTTTCTTTCTTTCCGTTTCCTATTTCTGCACCCATGAAAGCGCATAACGTGCTCCCGTAAAAAACGACATTCTTAGAAAGCGACCAGCCATGCCGACGGACTTCAGCAAACGGCTGCCTGGACTCGAGGCAAGGGACGCCGGTAGACGACAGCTCGAGGAGTGCAGGTTCTCCGGAGGAGGTAGTGGATGGGGGGGTGGCGGTGGAAGTGGAGGAGGAGGAGGAGGAGGAGGAGAGATCTGCGAGTATGGAAGACCCGGCTCGAGGCTCGGCAGACAATCGGGACTCTCGTCTCCAGAGTCGGAGTCCGAACTCGACACCTCCGAGGACAACTCCTCGACGTCTGGCGACGAAGGTACCAACAAAACCGCAGGAACAAAACCCTTTTTTTTACCCCGTTGCTGCGATTTGTATCATCGTTCGTTTATTTATTTTCTTTTTTTTTCTTTTATGCGTGTTGTCATCCCCCTTTTTCCCTCTCTCAATGAGATTACTGATTTGTGTTTCGTGTCGTAGTACACTTGTACCATTTTTGTTCTCTTTCTTTCTTTTCACTTTGAATGTTTTCTTTTTCTTCAATAAAAGAAAAAAATAAATCGAGATATCTTGTCTCCAGTACGTTTACTTTCTGTTGCCAACATTCTCTATCTATAGCTGTATGGCACATGTACAACTCGAGTGCTTTCGAGGATAGATATACTCTACAAACCTTTCGTGAAGCTTTCAAACTGCTTTTCTTCTTCATAAAATAGCCGAAAAAAGAGTGAGAGATAGAAAGAGAGAGAGGAGAGCTATGGTAAACCCTCTACCGAGATCTCGACGCGGTGAAAGCACTCAAAACCTTTGCTTTCTGCGATCCCCTTGTAATCGTTCGTGGATTTTTCGTAGGATAGAAACAAACAGGTGTTCGCATATACTTATTGTTTCGTATGAATTGTTCGACGCTATTGCATTTCAAGGTGTCATTTAAAGACTCTCAAAATAAAAAAAAAAACAATCATTCAAACGTAGAATTGTTATTATTATTATTATTATACGAGTCGTTCCTGAATAAATATATAAACATTATATTTTTAAATTAAAAATTGTTACCGTGTTCGAATTGAAAAATACAAATAATGAAGAATTGAATATGTTATTCGATTGGATAGCTCGGATCCAACGAGAATAATTGGATTGAAGGAGTGGAGGAGGAGGAGTACGTATTATTTCTATGGGTAGGGGTTGAAGAGTGAAGAGGTGTATTCTCGTTGCGTATCTTTTCAAAATAGAAGCACCTGTTTTCACGTTACGTTTCTACGATCGATAATCGTTCTCTCTCGTAAAACGATTGAGCTTTCCGCAATGATATCAGAATCGCGAGAAACAAAAGGGAAATCAGCATGGCACGACGTATCCTCTTCCTCCTCTTCTTCCCTCCCAATTGAAATTGTTCGCGAAATCGTCGATGGATCAAAACAGCAGCCAATGTTATCGATACATCTTGCATGCCATAGTAATAGGACAAAGCGGTTTTCACAGGCAACGCCTGTCGTTGATCAACGTAATTGTTTTGTCGAAGAGAACATGTCGGCAGGCGTGAACAATAATGTGTAGTAGTAGTCAACGTTCATGGTAGTAATAGTAGTAGTAGTAGTAGTAGTATGACAGTATGAGAAACTGTGTGCATATGTATAAGTATTGGTATGCATGGGTGAATGTGTGTGTGCGCAAGGTGTCGAGAGAGAAAAGCCATTGTGTACAGTCGCGTGCAGTTTGCTTTCTCTCTCATTCTCTCACTCTCTTTCTGGTTCTCTCTGTTTCTCTCTCATTCTCTCATTCTCTCATTCTCTGAAATATCATTATAGTTTGTGGGGGTTAGAGAAGTGCATTAGCTCTCCCGTAACGTCCACAAACTTACGTTGAATTGTCGATTATGACCACCGATATGCAACGCGATCCTAATGCGGTTTACGTGGTGGTGGAGGTGAACATCTTCCTTTTGGGGTCGCATTTATCGACGATTGCGAGTCCATATAGAACACACATACACATATATATATATATATATATATATATATATAGTATCTTGTAAATTATTCATCTTACGAGCATACATTTCTTTATCATTTTTCCTAGAGAAGAAATAAATCGAGGAGAATATATCGAATTGCGATAGAACTTTTTGTTACTTTTAGAAGAAGAAAAAAAATATATATATATATATATAATGTTCAGAGAACGGTTCAATTGGCTTTGTTTGGTTTTTTCTTTCATAAACTTTCCAGCGTAGAATAAATATGTTCCATCGTGAATTCATATCTTTTTTTTTTTTTATTATTTCTTTCTTTCTTTTGCCTATTTTTTTTTTCTTGTTTATTATCTTTGTTGGCAATAAAAAGAATATAACCGAATCTTCCGCAAACGGATTTTTCCAAGCTTACGTTTACACTATTTCTACGGTGGAATGTAAACATTTTGTTGATTCGTATGCAACGATAACGGATGATTTTTTTTTCTTTTTTGTTTTGCCAATGTTTTCTCGATAATTTATTCTCTCTATCTCTTTCTCTTCCTCTATCTCTTATATATTTTTTATTTATTTATTTATTATTTAGAAATCAATTTACGTGTCCGGCAAAGTTGTTGTTTGTCGAACTTCTCTTACTCATCTTTTATTCAAATCGATAATCGTATATAAACAATTTTTCGTGCTTTCTGTTATTCTCTTTCTTATTATGAATAATCGATATTTAAAAAAAAAACTTTGATTAAAGTTGTTAATTAGTTTACAAATGTTTTTATGATTACATACTTTCGATATCCTAATATCAATAAACGAACAATTCACGTTCTCTAGACACGTGTGCAAATAAAATAAAAAAGTAGGCTATCGATAAACAGCAAGTAGGATCGAGAGAGGATATAAGTGTAAGGATGAGTTAGAATGTTAAGGGGATTAGAAGACAGATATATGAGAACTAGAAAAGAATATGAGAGATATTAAAAAATGGAAAATCTGTCATAGGTATTTGGCATGTAGCAAAATGATATGAAAAAGAACAACGAACGAATAAACTTTTTTCTCCCTTTCTTTCTCTTAAAAGAAATTTCTCGATACAAGTATGATGAGATATTCTGAATAAAAGGAAAAAAAATGGAAGTAAAAGTCCTTGGGAATATATTTCAACGAGGGATAGGACAGACGCAACGTCACTCGAATCTCGAGAAGGGTCTCGACCCATCTTTCATCGAATCGATACATCGTTGCGGTGTGTCTATCGATAGATAAAGCAATAACCTCCCTAAAAGTTATCTTCGGGTGTTACAATGGCTCTTACACTTCGACAGAATACATCTCTATCTCCATCACTCACATCGGTCAATTTTTTTTATTGGCTCGTCTAAGAAAAAACAAAAAGTTGCCAGATCCACGACGAATCTCGCTGACTTTGGGCTCCAATTTTTGCCAAGACGGCCTGTTTTCTTCTGCTGGCCTAAACATTTCAGTTTAAAGTAAAAAATAGAGAGAGAGAGAGAAAAAGAATGAAGTACATAAGATGTCGAACTGAAAAGTGCAAGCTCGTTGGCAAACCAGCTTAAGATTTAGTTGATCTCGCGTTTCCTATAACTTCTCGATGTAAAACGCGTGTCCTGTGCAAACTCGTGAGAATAATTTCATCGTAAGGTTTGAGATTAAAGATAGGGGGTCATAGGTATATATGTATTTATGTAAATACGTATTGGTTTACAACTTTGTTGCAGATAGCACAAGTTGTTTTCTATCCTCGTTTAACACGATTATCATCTCTCTTAAAAATTGACTATAAATTTAGAAACTTTTTTCAACTCGTTTAAATTTTTTTCTTCTAATAATACATGTACATTTACACATAAATATATTTTTATATAACATATATATGTAAAAATTAATTTGAAGAGAAGGAAATAGAGAGATGGATCACGAGGTCGATTAGGTTTCTTTATTCCTTTTCATACGTTTATTCTTGAATCCCCCTCTTTTTACATTGTTCTAAATCAACGGAATTGCCATTGTAAGAAGAAATGCAGAGATATTTTTGAAACTCCATTTGAAGGATATATCAAACTCTTGGATCGTAGTCTCCCAGTTCTTCTTCACTTTTAGCAAAAGGGTCTCCATTGTCGTATTCCGGTCGGTATTGTCTACCTTCTTCCGAGAAAACTGGGATCGTTTTAGTAATTGAAACAAGTACGGCGAGTGCCAATTATACCGTCATAGCTTTAATGTCCTTATTGTCGCTCATGAATCTGTAACTATCCAAGCAAATGATAATCTTCTCTCTACTTCCTTTCTCTCTTTGTTTCTGAGTTTTGAGTTTGAACGTTGAAAAGTTGTCTCTATTAGGCAGCAGTAGCAGCATCAGAATCCCCGGTCTGATATTTTTCTCCGAGCTTTTTTCGTTGTTTGAAAAACTCACGAAAAGTTTCGGTCCTATCGCATTATTATCCGGAATTCTGGTAATTTAGTGTCTTCTATCTCTCTCTCTCACACACACACAATTTTTTTTATTTACTTTATAAATTATTTTGTAAAGTTGTTTTCTCTTCATTTAAGCCAACGGTTGAAGAAGAAGTTTCTACGACATTATGTCTATCTTTATTTTTTGGTTTCTTCTTTATGATAATGAAGAAATGTATTCTTGGTATTCGTAGTACCCTATTAAATCGTTTGTATTTAACGTTCGTTGACCCCCTAAGAGAAAAAGAAAGAAAGAGGAAAAGAGAGAGGGAGACAGAGGATTACGAAACGACGGAAACATTTCAAATGAATATAATGCAGATGTCTAAAGCGTGCACGATAGAGGAGTTGTTTCATTATCAGATGTCTTAAACTAGAAAGTTGTTCGTAAAGTTTAGTTTTACCTTTCTCGTCAAGAACAGACGAGATATCGTGCGAGCTCGATGGTTGATGATGATGATGGTGATGGTAATGATGATGATGATGATGGTGATGAGAAGAAGTAGACGGAAGAGGAAGTGGTAGTGGAGGTGGTGGAAGAGGAGGAAGAGTAGGAAGAGAACAGAGAGAAGTGCACGTGTCTCGTTGGATATTGGAACGATCGATTACGTTCCAGTCACGTGTACGCAAGTCAAATTTAATAGCCTACGTATTGGCATCGAAGCGTGATAGGCTCGAAAATTCGATGAATAGGATTTGATAAAAAATAATCAATGGTACGAAAGAAAAAAAGAAAGAAAAAATAGTACTGGAAGGGTGGTGAACTTCGATGAGAAACTTTTTTACTCATGTTTTTTTTTTTTAATCTTTCTCTCTCTCTCTCGCTTTTTATCTCTTTTGTCGTAAAGCCAAAAAAGTGGTATTGTTCTTTTTTTTCCACACGATACAAGAAACGAATTGATTGGGATTTAACACTAAACCTATCAGATAACTTGTTGTGTTATACCCGTTTGTGTGTATCGTAATCGGTCTTTAAAGTTAGATTTCTTTTTTTATTATTGAATACCAAATAATAATCAATTTGGTGAATATAATTAATAGACAAACAATGTTTATTAATATAATGTTACTTATAATGAATGAAGAACAAAATTTAATTGTAAAATTATTAAAACACAGGTCGCATTTTTTTTAATTGATCCGTGTTAAATATTCCGTGTCGGGGAAAATTTGACAAGCTTCGAAGATTCCTTTTCTTTTTTTTTTCTTTGCCGATTTCGAGAAAAATAATTGTATAAATTTCACGATGGGTTGGATCTTCAACGATGTACGAGATTTTTTTTTTTAAAAGGTTATCTATAATAAGATCGATCAGATTCGTTGTTAGACAAGAATAGCATATATGAATAAGTTTGAAATAGTTTATTTTAACGTCTATCAAGAAACGAGATGAGATATTCTCGAGAGTGGTGGCGATGGTGGTACTGGTGGCGATGCTTGAAGTCAATGCATTTCTAAATAATTTCACCATTCGTATCTTGGCACGCTAGTAGATATCCTTGCTTAGTATCATTCCAGCTGGGACACGCCCAACTTTCGAGAGATCCAACAACCAAGTAGTTCTTCTTCCTTATTTCATAGAAGAATATGCTTTGAACGACCTCGTTTCTTTCCGTAATTACGTTCCTTTATTAAAATATTGAAATTGACTCGACACCATCGTCCTGATGGGTAAGGAGAGGGAAAACGAAGGGGTAGAGGGGTGCAGACAACGATATTTACATAATTATTATCACCGAAAGAAACTTCTTTCTCTCTACTACTACTTGCTTTTTCTATTTCTTCAGAGACACAAGTGGCTGCAAAATGTCTCGTGTTTTACAACAGCATCAATCTATTCGTAAGAAAACTTTTTTCTCTCCCCAACCTTTACCCCCTGTCTCGAAAAGGTGACTTGACTAATCGTTTAAGAACAAATTGGAAAGAAACGTGCTCGCTAACTCGCATTCGTTTTAGTTTCTCGGTTGTTTTAAAAACTTTCTGTAATCGATATTACTCGCAAAAGCATTTGTGTGATTCGCGATGAACTCGTAATGAAATTCTATTGCAGTTAAAACTCTACTATCAGTGTCCCCCCATCTCCCTACTTTCTCTCTTCCCATTCTCTTGATTTTGGTTGCTCTTGTCATACTTTTGGATCTTAGCGTTTAAATTAAATTAGTAAAGAAATTTTGAAGGAAACAACGTAATGAATCCTTTAATTAATGTTATTTCATTTGAACTCCTTATTATTGAACTTTTGCTTAACATACAATTGAATTGTTTCAATTATACAGAAACTTGATGGGAAAACTTTTCGGATGGTTTGAGAAGTATTTACAACGTTTAAACACATTCGTTATCATCGACGTTGTTTTCGAGTTACAATGTTTTTAATAAATATCGGATATAATAAATTGAGATATTTTCGAATATTATTCAATTAAAAAATAACAATTTCAACGAGTTTAATTAGAAAATATAATAAAAAATAAATATTTAACAATGATGATTAAATGAAACGTACGAATGAGCATATAGATTCTTTAAAATCCCTATAAAAATAAATGGCGCGAGTAGGAAATAATAAAATAGAAGAAGAAGAAGAAGAAGAAGTAAAAGGGAAAGATTTAAAATCATATCTTGAAGAAGAAGAAGAAAAAAAAGAAGAATGATCGATCTTATCGATGTTAACTTTTCTCTTCGTAAACGATCGAGCATTGCAATAACGTTGCATTGTTGTGTGTGTATCCCCGGGATATTGCAATCCAATCATATGTGAAATCGCATGGAGGGGTCTCACCGGATACTTTTCCATCTCATCGAATCCCCTACGGCTCGGCTCGTTCACTCACTCGCTCGGCTGACCCAATAGTATCGTGGCTACCAATTGATAAGTCTGATATCGAGATTCTTATTATAAACGTTTCTGCATTTCGATGCTCTCGTGAATCGATCTCTTTCGATAAACAGGCAGCTAGTTGCACCCCTCATCAACGAATATTATTTCGTATCGTTGTATTCTCTCTTCTTCGTCATCGTGAATATTGACCGTTTCGTTCAACTTTCAAGTACTTATTTTAAAATCCCAAAGCTTGATCAATCTTCAACATTTACATTTACAGTTTTTTTTTTATTCAATTTGATTAACGTCTGTCTGATTAACAATTTGTCGAAATTCTTCTAAAATATCGTTAACAATAATCTCAGAATAAAATGACTATTATTTTTTGTTTAATTGCGTTTATACCTTTTATCGATTATTATCTTGGAACTGTATAGAAGAGTTAAGATGATTGTATAGCAAATTTAGACGAAGCTAATTGTAAGGCTCGTTAGGATCTTTCATAGGAGATCATCTTAACCTCGAGGACGACATGATCGTTCTAGAAATTACATCGAGGTTTTGTCTTTGACTCGCCAGGACCGTTCTTATGCTGCTGCGATGTAAACGGAGAATGCTATGTCGGACAATTCACCATTTGTGCATTGCATCTAGGCGAGAGAGAGAGAGAGAGATTAGTCGGAGAGAATATCTTGAATTCTCGCTTGGTATATCGGATTAAAACCATTTGTCTTCTTCAGTATATCCATTTGGCACGTGTAATTGCGACGGAACGTTGTTCCCTACATTTGTGCGGTTCATGTTAATATGCCAGTCACTCAGTTGGCTAATTTAACAGAATAGGGATAAAATAAAAATTATAGAAAATTGATGAAACAATATGTGTATATATATATATACACATTAATTTTTCTAATTATTAAACGATAAATAAAAATTCTTATCATTTGGTTGTGTTTAATTTCAAATATTTAAAAGATTATATACTTTAATATAAATATTTTACAATAACAAGAGAAAATATAAATTCGGTGCTTTCTTTTTAAAAATAATAAATTCCTTTATTCAAGATATATTTTAATATAAAAAATTTAAATCTATTGATTAAAAAATACCTTCAGTCAAAAGTATTTAAAAAAGTAATACTTCAACTTGTGATTATTTCTATTAATAATATTTCACAATATAAATAGAAATAATAATTAATCAATCTAAAAGTAAGTAATAGTTGCCATATTCTTTTCTTTTATTTTTCGTCTATTCAAAAATAAAAGAAAAGAAAAAAAAGAATCAAAGGACCGATCGAAATAGCTCATCTAAGCGAGATCGACGAAAGGAATCGCCTATCTATTGTAAGAAAGAAGAATCCAGGAACACCACACCACTACCATTCTTTCTAATCGGCTGACCTATTTTTTCTTCTCCTTCTTCTTCTATTTTTTTTTTTTATCATCTTCTGTCCCCTTCCTAGATCGTAGCCCCCTTATTTCACTTTTTACTCGGCGATACGAACACAGAAGTAACAGAAATTTCTGCCGGTGGTAGTTTTGCCAATTGAAATACGCCAAGGAGTCGCGACAAAGAGAATGCGACACGGAACAAAAACATAGAAGGAAAAGAAAAAGTAAAGAAAAAGAAGAGAGACCTTTGTGGTTTGGTATTTGAGTAATAGGTAAACTACCCCCTTTTTTCCCCCTCTTCCTCTTCCTCATTTTCTTTTTTTCCTTTATTTCCAATAAGATTTCCTATTCTGTTTTATTCCTTTTTCTTACGTGTTTTTACAATAATAAGAAATAAAACAAAAATAAATTGAGATTCGGTGATTTTAATGGGACATTATTATAATTTTGTTTTATTATACCGTTGTTACTTTATTGGTTATTTAAAACCATGATTTATATTATATTCATTTTATGTTTAATAATAGTAGTAGAGTTATGACACGTATAAATGTAAGAAATCGTTTTAATATTCCGTAGATTTATTCGTAGATAAGAAACGAGGGGGGAAGGGGTTAGTAATAGTAGTAGTGTAGTAGTATATCGTGTCTTAAGTTTTCGTTTAATATTCTTAAACTCGATATCACGTAAATCTTTTTAGCGTGCAGGTGTGCGTTTTGGTGGTAAATCCAAATGCGAAATACTCTCGGCAGATGTAACTACGCTTTTTCTCGATAGCTGGTAACTTTTTTCTTTTTATATATAAACGTTTCTCTCTCTTTCTCTCTCTCGATTTTCCTACTCTCGAGATTTGCTAGTCATTTAAAGGAAATCCGCGAATATTGCCTTGCACATGGTGCATGCCGGCAGGAAGCTCTCCTTTTACTCGGAGGAAAAAAAAAATGAAAGAGAGAGAAATATGTTATCGTGAACGTGTATTTGACTAGATACACACACACACACACATACATCTATATATATGTGTGTAGGGGTTTTAGTTATTCGTGAATATGTACACAGACGCATTGATGAGTAGAACCGAGTGCGAAATGGGGAGGATTCGGTCCGATACGATGGAAGGTCTACTTCCGTTGGCCGTTGGATAAGCCTGCTTTTGTTTCGAAAAATTCAAGAGAGTCCATGAAGCAAGTGTGTGTTATGTGGTGGTGATCGTACGTGTGTATATATATGTGTTTGTGTGTGGGAGAGAGAGAGAGAGAGGGAGATAGAAAAAATGCACGTACATTTTTCACTTTTTTCCCCTTCTCTCTTTTATTTCTTTTTTTTTTTTTTTTCATTTTCGTTTCTTTCAGCATAGCGTTAGTTTGGAATCCTCTAGGTAGATCCTTTATTTTCTCTCTGACGAGAAAACTCATCGATGAGACGCAAGAACGTGCTGCTTTCATCCTGACCTATTTTTTATTTTTATTTCCTGTTTTTTTTTGTTTTTTTTTACCTCTCGAGCACAAGAGAAAGTTTTTTTTATTATTTCAACTATATCTAGATGACTTTTGATATACATTAAAAAAAAAAAAAAGACACTCGTACACAAATACAAATAAATAGACATACCAAGAGTCATATTCGTTTCTGTGGATAAATTTATGGTCTATGTAAGAATATTTATTACAAGGACTATGAGTTAGATATTACGTTGTCCCATAAGTTTCTTTCTTCTTCTTAATTAATCAGTTTGTCATATTAGTAACCCATACAATTAAGTATCGTTCTATACACGTTTCTATGTATATTTGTATCCATAAAATCGACGTTAATGGAATAAGGTAAAATGAATTTCAGAGTACATTTGTCAAAGACTTTCGCGGCTAGTACTGTTTCCTGTCACAAAATGACAATTAGATATTCATCGTGTCGTAGCTTTTTCCATTCCCATTATCCCGATACGATGTTACTCGTCAGTGACGTTTTAATAGCGAAGATTTTCAGTTAGGAGAGGGTATACTTCGGTATAGTGATAATGCTTTTCGTCTCGAAGGAGCCACCTATAAAACGAGCTATTAGCAAGAAAATGAGAAGGAAGGAAGAAAGGTAGGGAAGGGTACGACGAAATAAAACGTTTCTTCGCTATCGATCCTTCACTTATCACTATTATCGTTAACGTCTTCGACAGAGCTTTATCGTTCTTGGATATCCTTGAATAATTAATCCTAAAATCTGTACCTCGTAATTTCTCAAATAACAATCTATCTTTAATTTTCTGTTCACGCTTCGTTTTCTCGATTTTCTCGATTATATATTCTTTTAAAAAAATAAGTATAAAGTAATACCAAAAAAAAAAAAAAAGGAAGGACCAACATATATTATAATAAAATAAAAGTATACACTTGTGTGTTTATGTATGTGTGTACGTGTATCAGATTTACGCCTTTTCTCTGAAAGAGGATTTCAATTCTACTACACGTTAGCAACTATAAGCTACAACGAGCTTATGCTAATTCTCGATAAAAGTAGAATAGAGAGAATACATACATAACATACATAACATACATACATATATACATAAATACATAGATTCGTATATACGAAACGATACGAGAATCTGTTCTTAAAAACGAAACGATACGCTGTGTTTGTGAAGTCTGCCAATGCGATGTGATGTTCGTTGTTTTTCGGAAATAAAAAAAGGTACGGAGGGGGAGGGAAACAGACAAAAGGGGAAGAAAAAGTTTAAAAAGGAAAAGTTTTGTTCCTTTTCTTTTTTTTCTAGTACTGAACTTTCCACGTTTCAAGAGAGCCTAGCAAAACTGAAATTATCGGAACGTTTCGTAGCGTTGCGTTTTATGCGTTATTACGAATACTCTTTTCTTTTCTATTTTGTTTTTTGTTCTCTCCATTTTACTTTTTTTATCTTACCCATTTTCTCTCGCTTTCCTTTCCACGAAGTGTTTGTAAAAGTAAGATCGATTAAACTGTTCCTAATAAGATTGATAATTAGTCTTACGAATGGCTAACGGAGAATCGCATTTTCTTGGAATTTTTACGAAGTACGTTTAAACTCGTGTTTTAAATTTTCTCCATTTCCCACTTAGTACGATATATCCTCAGCTATGGACATGCAACAACAACAACAACAACAACATTGAATATTCATTGCACCGAGACTAACGATCTATCCTTTCCTTTGATATTTGTACGCGTACTCGAGGATCCGTGACAAAGAATTCATCTCTAACGTGATACGATACTACTTTATTTTTTACACGAATACTTTTTCTATGCCATTCTCCACCATAAAAAAACTTTGATCACCGTTATTATTATTATTATTATCATCGTCGTCGTTTTTATTTTATTTTTTTTTAAGTTTTAGGATCGAAAGTGCCCATCGATTATATCAAAACAAAGTTTAGCAGTCTTAGCAAAGTTTGCACGATTATAAATTATTAATGTTACTCTAATGAACACTCAAAAATGTCTGGAAGAATATTTTCATACCTAAACTCTTCTATTGTTATTATTATTATTATTATTATTATTATTTTATTTTGAATTCAAAGAGATCAGATGGAGCAGATGGAGTCTTTCTCTCATAAATCGTAATATTATGTACATAAAACTTTGCAAGATAAAGACACTTTGATATAAATTCCTAGATTTACGAACTTAACGAACATTCATTCAATTTCGAGACAAGTATTAAGAACGTTTATCATAGTATTTGTATTTTCATTTAAAAAATAAGAATATGTTTGATATCATCTTTGAAATATTCATATTAATCGTACGATATTTAAATTAAAAAAGTGTCAATTTAAAATAACTAGAGTGAGAAATATTATTTTTCCAGGATTGAAGGTAAAAGGTTTATGTGGCTGTGTGTGTGTGTGTGTGGTGTATGTATTTTTATTAAATTGAAATTGACGAAACGACGAAGTAAAACGACTACGTCATCGTGGTATCGTCGATATCTTTTTGTCGTTAATGAGACATCAAAGGGAAATCATTTTGAACGTGATCAAAATTGATTAGCGTGAACGTTTCCAGAGTGTCTAACGAAAACGTTAGTCAACGAGCTAGTTTTTTTCCTCCTCTTTTCCCTTCCTTCTCCCTCGTTACCCCAAGCTTCGATGTGATACGAACGTTAACTCACTTTCACTGTAAAACACTTAACATTGTTTCTTCTTTCTATTATTTTTTTTAACGATGAATATAGTTCTACGAACTATCAATTTATGGTACATTTTTTATTTTTTAAATAAAATTTCATACCAAACATGTGGTATTGTTAATTTAATTGTTAAAAAATGCGTTGTGATATGTTTTATACATAGGATCAGAAAAAAATGTGGTTTAGTACTGTTTTTGAATGGACCATTATCTGCATTTAATTAAAAAAATATCTAATGTGTCGTTATATAAACACATTAATAAAAAAAATATTTGGATTTTTATATGATAAATATCAAACTAAATAAAGAATGTTTGGTTTATTTGTGTTACAGCTGGAGCCGCTTCTGAGGAAATTAACCAAAGGACCAGTTCTGCACACAATCGCCACTCTCTCACGAAGGGTAAGCCAAGTTGTTTTAATTTAATATCAAAAACTAATGCTTGAAAATAATGATCACTATTTATGATTATATTTGTTCTCTCTTTTCTCTTCATCGATTCCCATTAGGCTTCTCTTTCTCTCTCTCTCTCTCTCTCTCTTTCTCTTTCATTAGAATCTTTTTTTTTTTCTTGCTATAATTTCTTTTTAATGTTTGTAATTATTATTATTAATATTATTATTTTTATAATTATTATTAGCTATTCGTTGTTTCCTAATTTGATTATTTTCATACTCGGCATTCACGTTTTTCATGCACGAGCACAAACGTCGTCGTTATTATAATTTATGAAGTATTTTAGTGTACACCCTTATCTATACTTAGCCTGCTTGCAAATGTCGTAAATATATTTTGTTGTTCATGATTCTATGGAATCTTGATTCAATCTTCACTATAGTACTTGGTATTCTTGCAAAAATATCTATCGTAAAAGAAAATGATATGTGGTATATAAAAGAAGAAGGAAGAAGAAGAAAAAATAGACAATGTTTACACGAACTAAGAATGATAATGAAGGAAATGTCAAAGAAATGTATCCTTCCTAGGTTGTTGCAAATTCTGAACACTCTTAACACATTACACCGTCAGGGGACATAAAAATATGTTGGTTTTTTATTCCTTGACTGATCGTAAAATGCCGGAAACATGTAAATAGGGGTTTTACACGTTGTGCATTAACACTGAAACCTTACCACGGGAGATCAAATGACTATCACCATTGATATGTCTTGTAACTTGTAAAAATAATAAATTACGATTAAAATGCATAAAATGTAAATTATTTATTCTCAAATAAAAAGAAAATATTTTCTACGCTATATTGTACTATCAATTCTATATTATGATAGTTATTTAACCACTCATGGTAGAAACACGATATTATAGGAGAATTTTATTTTTTAAAGTGAATTACAAAATAATGAT
This sequence comes from Mischocyttarus mexicanus, assembly GCA_023678845.1. Lineage (NCBI taxonomy): Eukaryota > Metazoa > Arthropoda > Insecta > Hymenoptera > Vespidae > Mischocyttarus > Mischocyttarus mexicanus. The sequence continues at coordinate 3,810,169 of JACGTP010000004.1, forward strand.
AAATCTTAAAATATGCCGGTTAAGAACAAAATTTAGTTTCAGCGTAAACAGTCTACGTTTGATGTGGACCCCGTAATCTTGTTAAAAATTTTTTATAATAATCATCATTACCATCTCTCTCTCTCTCTCTTTTTCTCTCAAATGTTAACTTTTTTCCTTCGAATAGTAAAATGCCGCTAGGAAAACGTACTTCTTTTCCTCTTCTTTGCGTAACGTCGCGTACTCTTCGGAACGAACAAAGCTTAACACACACAACAACACACAACACACACATACCTCGTGCGAACAATCTGAACGGAAGAAAAGAAAAGGTTTAGATGAAGAGATGAAGGACGAAAGAAAAGTTTTCTCTCTTTTACCTTTCCCATTGTTTTCCTTCGACACTTCGAAAAAGGAAAGAACGACTAAAGGAACAACTACTACTAGGAGTTGCGAAAGATCGGTTTAGTTTGCGGAAAATTTCTCGAGCTAACACCCTCGAACTTGTTCTTATATTTTTTTTCTTTTCCTTTTCCTCTCTTTACTTTACTTATTCTCTTTCTACCTTTCTCTGTTCATTAATGAGTCGAGTTAATTTTCCCATAGATCTAGGTATGTTCATTGTTTAGTTCAGTAAAACAACGTTCACTTTGGAGAAGATATACTATTTCTCAAAACAACTTGCTTTTGCCAACAACTTTATTCGTGATCGGCAATTTTCCAATTAATTTTGTTTACCACTACAACTTCTAACAATTCTTATTTTTGGTTTTCTTTTGAGAGATAATTTTAAACATAAACAATTATCATCTTGTCTTATTGTCAGCCAAATTAGGTTCCCGTGCGTTGAATAGTTTTTATAAGAAACAAAAGTTAATTTATATTAGGTTTGTCAAGTATGAAATGGAGCAAAAAGTAGACATAATTGAATTGAAATTTGTTCCATTTCATACTTGATGAACCTAATACTACTTGTCTGACCATATATAGGGCGTTTACTTATACTATATGTCTGACCATATATGGTCAGACAAGTAGTATAAAATCAGGGTATGACCAGGCAAGTAGTATTAGGTTCATCAAGTATGAAATGGAACAAATTTCAATTCAATTATGTCTACTTTTTGCTTTTTGCTTTTTTTGAAGGTATCACAGAAGAAACCATATCCAATAATATATGACTAACGTGATAGTCAAAGTGTTAAAATAAATTATGTATCGCGCCTATAGTAATTGATTTAAACAAAAAAAAAACAAAAACAAAGGTGAACAAAATGTGCAACTATTCAATGTAATATTATCGAAAGATCAAAGGAAGAAAAAAAAAAAGATTTTCTTCTTATGGATAAAGTATTGGGTGCATTATCTCGAAGAAGGAGGGTTTAGAAGGGGTGTATACACCCACTCAAGGAAAAGAAAAGGAATGGCTATTGTGTTATTCGAAGCTGTCGCGCAATCGACAATGACCATTGAGTTTCCTTCTCATTAAAATTCTATTTCGAGCGTGCAACCTGCGAAAACAGATGAAAAGACTGGACTCTCATTGTTTTTCGACCCACTTTCAGGCGACGAAGATTAACGGCGGGAGCCTACACGTGTATTACTCTCTTTCTCACTCTTATTTTTTCCTCTTTTTCTTCGTCGTAGTTCTTCATTGAGAGCCCTCGGCTTTTTTCCACAGTTCTTGCTAGCAAAACGATAATTTGAACCGGAGTGACAAAGAAAATACCGACGACTATCGTTGGGAATGATAAAAACCAAGACCACCATCCGAGTATCACCACCACCACCACCACCACCACACCACTACTCACATAAATGTGAAGTCTAAAAGTATACGAGAAACTCGCGCGCGAAGGAAAATAACGATTTTGAAAAGAACTCGATGGTGGTGATGATAATATGAGAGGAAAATAAAGTAATAAACGTTAATTAATCTAACGAGAATTGAAAAGATAAACGATCGATAATTTTACCATTTTTTTTTTAAAGAGAATTTATTCAATTCTATTTGATTGGTTATCTTTTGAAATTGATTATCAAGTTTAATAAAAGACAAATATAATTCGTTTAAATTATTATACCGAACATGTAGATTTCTATACTATAATTTCATATGTGTAAAATATATTAATCCAAGTATTGATATTTGAATATTTTCATTGGGGAAATATTGGAAGGAAAAAGAAGGAAAAAATGAGTTCGTGTTTATTAAAAAAAAAAAAAGGCAGAAAAGAAATGAAAACTCTCTTCTTGCATATTCACCTTTTTTTTTTATATGACTGATTTCTATTTCGCAGAAGAAACAATGCATTGGTTCGCACAGATAGGAGGCGATGGTGGTACTCACCATTTTCCAGATAATCATCGAAACGGTAAATACATATGTCAGGGATTGATTGTGTGCGTTACACTACCGATGGGAGAAAATTTAAATCATCTGCACGTAATTTCATTACCATGCGTTTATTTCGTAAGGGATATTAATCAGGAATCACGTTTGAATTCAAAATATTTCTCTATTTTCTATTTTGTGCATTTTATCCGAACTACTAGTCCTGATTGCTATTAAACATTTACTTTTCTGATAAAAATTTTTTGTTTATAGAATTACCGTGTTTCTTCGATGATGATAATGATGATGTTAATTATTATACAATATTAATAATATATAACAACAACAGAGTGTAAAATAAGATTTGTTGTTACCTTTGAGTGTGTGTTTAACAAATTGAAACTAACCTTTTGATTGATTTAACGTGTAAACTCAATACCAGTTTCGTTATTACATACATACATACATACATACATGCATAGGTTGAACCTCTAACAATGAACCAATTTCGAATGCGCGTTCGTGTTTGTGTTAATCAAAATGACCAAAGAGAGACGTGTACATTGACGTACCTTAGAACTGATTTTCATTCAATAGGGAATATGTGCTGTGTACGCGCATATATACTTAACGTACCACAACGATTAAAGCAAGGATTAATTACTATCGAAAATATTTCAATATCCAACTATGACATTTTTCTTTTATTAGATATTCATTTAATTTAGGTATGATAATAATACATATATCTATATAATAAATAAATAAATGAAATGATTTTTACGTAATTGAATTTAAGAATGAAAATTAATTATAAATTCAAACCTTTTCTCAAGGGTTTTATATATTACAATTTAATAAAAAAATATAATAAATATAGATTTTAAATATTAGATCGTCTCATAAAGTTTCTTCATTATTTTTCAGTTTAAATTATTTTTTGTGTGTTGTATTTTATATTACTTTACTTAATAATTATACGATTTTATTTCTATTATCTTGTTCGTAATACTTTATGATATTTAATATTAGTAAAATAATATCAAATATTAACTATAAAAAGTTAATTAAGAAAAAGGAAGAAACTTATGATAATAAACTTACGTAGCAAAATAGTTGATTTTTATTTTTTTAATTGAAATTAAATCATCGTGTACCACGTTTGTGCTTATTGCATTTGAACGATACGTCTGTTGTATGAGCATGCATGCTTACAAATTTTGCATAGAAAATAATACAGAATACCAATAAATATAAATAGTAATATAGTAAATAGTAAAAAAAAACAACAACAACAACAAATGTTCAAAGAACAACCAACAAGCAAGAACAAGAACAATATAACAGATATTTCACCAACGACAAGCAACCAATCAACCAACCCCAACAACTATATCTGGTGAATATGTGTGTACGAATATTTCTCACGTGCTCTCGCACATATTTCTCGCTTTCTTCTCGGCAGATGTGAAGCGCCGCCGAAGTCTCTACGACGAGGACTCCCTCGACGATGATCGTCTTGACGAGAACGAAGGTATCACGTTTACAAAGGGCTTCTCCTTTCTGCGTTCAAACAACGTCTCGTGTCTCTTTCCCTAGTTTCTTTTTATTTTTCCCTTGTTCATCCTATAATTCAAATAATAAAATCCTATCCTTTTCTTATTTATCTCATACTTTTTCCTTCTCTCTATCTCTGTCTCTCTGTCTTTCTGTCTCTCTTTCTCTTTTATTGTTTTATTTATTTATTTTTTGTCTGTTTTTATATGTCGTCTATGTTTCGTGTCTCTTTCTCTCTTTATTAAATTATATTAAAAAAAAAAAGAAGAAGAAGCTTTATTTTTTGTTGTTTTTATATTTCTTTTGATCTAATTGCATCTATCACGAACCCTTCGCGCGTGCTCGTGCTTGTCATCGCACTATCAATCACTTGACGTATGTTCCTTTTCATATTTCTTTTTATTTTTATTTTTTTTTTATTTATTTTCTTCTTCTCTTTAACTCTTTCTCTCTTTTTCTCTGTCTCTCTGTCTTTCTCTTTTTATATCTGCATCGTACTCTCTCTCTTTCTCTGTATGTAGTTTAGTTATGAGAATTATTGACGAAAAGTGGTTGCGTCAAAAATGGGATGGCGAGAGGAACGGAGGGAGGGTGTTTCGAAGGGAATTATTTATCCGGTTCTCGCGATGCTGACTAATTTTCATCGTTTGCTTACGGTCGAGAGAATCTATTTATTTATATATATATGTATATATATGTACGTATACATATACGCGTATATTTATAGTGATGTGCATGACAGATGGAACAAATTAGTGGACAACGTTCGGTCTACAAATACACGGGAAATTTACGGTTGACGAGATGTTATTAGTAAAATAAATGCAGATTAATAAAAAAAAGTTTTTCTTTAAATAAGTTTTTATTTTTTTTTATTATTATTTCTTTTGTTGAGTTTTCTATTCGACATTAACACGTTGAATGCAATGGAAGTCATCGGTGACTGATAGAACTAGGATTAATATTAGAAACAGATAATTATACAAGTATTTAACATTTATATAGTAGTAAACGTGAAGAAAAACCAATTTTCAATTGTACTATCTTGGGATTTTATTAATCGAGTTAAAACTAGCATTCAACGTATTAAAAATTCGCAGCTGAATATTTTTAATCGATCGTAGAAATAAAAATAAGAAAAGAAAATAATATTAAAATTCTTTTTTAACAATGAAAAAATATTATTCACTTCGTCGTATATAACACGTGTTTATTTTATACGTGGGCGTGCGTTTTACGTATACGTGTGTGGTAGAACGTGTTTAGAACGTGGGATGAGTAAATGAATGTAACTGTGTGTGAGTTTTATGAGTGTATGACGGAAACGAATGCGAGAAAAAGAAAATGAAATAAGGGACGTGTCGATAATTAGAAATAAATTGTTGACAGCACGAGACTCGACGGGAAGCGCGAAAGATGTTGACAGGGCTAGGCTCGTCCGTGAAAGGCAGAACGAAGAACGACAACGGAAACTGGAAGAGCTGAGACAACAGGCACTCGCAGCTCAACGTTTTCGAGAACAGCGAGAGGAGGAACGTCGAAGACGTATCGACGAGCTGAGGACACGGGACAATGACAGGTTCGTTTTTTTTTTAAATAAAAATTTCTTATTGAATTGATCCAGTTTTCCTTTGGTAGGAATTTTATTAACTTCTCAACACCAAGTCTTGCCATATGCGAACAAATGACACTCTGGGTCCCTTTAATTTGCAAAACCTGCGGTTATTCGTAAAATAAATTCAGCTTTTTTTTTAAAGATTCGTCAAAATTGAGTTTTGATTTCGCTAATTTCGCTAAACGAAAAGGGTAAAAATATGCGATCAAAGTGTAAGTCATCGATGTATCGATGGAAAGGAGAGGGTGGTTCTTGTGATGTAAATTAGAAAATTGCGCGCACGCCGCGAATATCGCATAAATAATAGTGTCACCTTAGACCCGTGTAAAATCAGTATAGCTCAGCGTGTTTTAACGATGCATTATGAGATTATAAGCTCAACGTGGTTATAAGTTTGACCTCGTTAGCGTGACATCATTCTAAACTGTTTTACCGTCGTGGAGAAGCCCGGTAAATTACCACAAACTCCGTTGCACTTATATAAAAATTTTAAGGTATACATATATGCACTCACATATATATAATTAGGAAATATAAATATTTAAAAAAAAAATGTAATAAAACATAGGAAAATAAAAACCAAAGGCGAAAGGGAAAAATACAAATTTGACGATTACCAAACAATAATTAACAAGTTTATTATTTTACAACAAACAATGATATTACCAACAATCTAATATTATTTATTTAACATCATAATATAAAATAAAACCATTTATAAGAAAGAATACAAACGTTTATTACATTAAATTAAATAAATAAAATGATCTTAGACATTTAATTTCTTTTTCAATTCATTTAATTGCATTTAGTTTTATTCAATAAATCATTTCAGAAGGAACCAGGTAGAAGAAAGGAAACGTTTGATATGCGAGGCAGAACGAGAAAGGCGGGAGGCAATCCTCCGAAAGAATCAGGAAAGGGAGGCACGTATCGAGGCAAAGAAAAAGAACGAAAGGTCCCACATCGTTTTCGCGTTTGGCAGTTCGACACCGCGGATGTTGGAACCAGCCGATACAGGTGGTTCAACCTTTTGGGGTACTCGAAGGGCTACTTCGACGACCAACGTTATGATGTTTTCAGCGGCTCAACCTTTGACCAGGAGATCCTCGGAAAGGGAACTCGATGGAAGCAAGAAACGAGCCACTTCTGCAGGCGGACTCGACAGAAAACCCGGCGAAGGTGAGCAAACCTTTTCTTTTTTCTCTCCCGCACGTAATTTTATTTCCTATTTTATTTTATTTTTTTTTTATGTACACACGCGCCGTATACAGAGTATCCGAAATAATTAATTTCTTCGTTTATAACATTTGTTTACAACGGGGAACAAATATTTGTTATTGTCGTATTCGAAAAGAATTATGATGCACGCGATGTTATTGAAACGTGCATTTTTGTTTCTTCATTGTACTCGTTATTTCATGAAATATGAATTAGATCTATGTCAAAACGAGTTTACTATCGTCAATTTAAAATTCATACTTTAAGGCATATTCTATGCAACGTTTAAGTATTCTTATTGCTTGTAGTCAGATCACAAGATTTAAGTATGACTGATCAAACATCATCTTCCTTTTTTTTTTGTTTTTAATATTCCTTCATTTTAATGACACAAGCTTAAATTTACATATATCAATATATCAGAAACCATTGGTGATAGCAAAACTCGTTCCCCAACACAGATTTCATCCATATTTCATGTGGCAATGAAAACGAAATATAAAAAAAATAGGCATGTTCTATCAAAAGGGGGAAACAAAAATATATATAGAAAACGTTGTTAATCGTAGAGATATTCTTGTCGTTTGACTAAAATATTTTATTTCTTTTTGTAGAAACATACAGAAATTTGCTAAAGAAAGGACAATCCTTTTTGTTAATAATCTTATTAACAAAAAATCTTGGTATAAATAAATTAAAAGAAGAATTGTTACGTTAAAAAGTATTTCATTCCCTTTTCAAGTTTACAATCGTTTATTATAATTTTTCCTAGAAAATATAGAATAATCTAAAGTGTCGATATGATGATTAGGATAAATTCAATCGACGATTAGGACAAATCAATAACCCGATACGCGAAATTACAAGCGTGACGATAGAAAAGAATTCTTTCTTTCGGATCAGAACATTTATATATTTTTGATAGTGAAATTAATTCAAATTATTATATTACCCATATACATATACATATTACACATCGAGCTATTCAATGTTTGTTGCAAGAATGTTATTGTCTCTTTGTGCCATAGTTCTAGACAAATGTTTTTTACTTCAATAGTTTTTTTTTCGGTTAGATCCAGCGACTTATATTTAATATGAAACAAAAATAATCAATTCTTTAATTCTTTCAATGTTGGGAGGTTTTTTTTATATCTTTTTCTGAAATTTTATACTCGTTTCTATTAGTCGCTGGATCTGTCGTAAAATTCGAAAAATAAACAAAAATATCACAGTGTCGCTTAATTTTAATCGTTGCTTTTAATTATTATTCGTCATCTTCGTCATCGTCGTCGTCGTCGTCGTTCGTCGTCATTCGCTTGTAGAATTTCCTATCATGTGTGTTTATACGTTTTCTTTTTCTATTAGAAATTCCACATACCGATGATGATGATGATGATCCTGCATCGCGTTAAAGCATGTATTTACAATTACACGCACCAATTATTCGTTGTTTTATAAGACACTGAAAGTATTATCGTTAAAATTAAATCATATTTGTTCACGATTATTTCATCACATATTCGATTCTAGATTTATATCATAGATATTACGAAAAGAAAGTTAAATAACGTTAGTTTATAGATAAACTCTTGTTATTCATAATCACTATCAATCATAAATGTTAAACAAAATCCATAAGACGAATTCGATCCTGTCTGTCGGCTTTAAAAATCGCAATCAACGCCTTTTAGATGCAAATATTTCTTCCTTTCGTTTCATTGTTTTCACCAAGTCAAGCTTCTCTTATCACGCTTTATCCAAAATACTATCAAAGAGTTAGTATACTACCAAAATACTTACCCGTCTCTCTGAATACAACAGCACCACAAATTTTTCATTTTACCGAACGATTTTTAAGATTTTAGTCATTTTTGACGGAAACTGCTAATCAAACGTTGACTTGTTTTTTTATTTATTTATTTATTTATTTCATTAGTATATTGTATATTAGCGGATTAGAACATACGTGGTGGGATCGAGCACACTTCTATGTTAAATAAAATAAACATTTGTGAAAGAAGGGGTTAGAAGGGGAGGATTGACCGTGCGTTTTGGAAAGCTTTTATTGATTTAATTAAAGTAATCGTCCGGGGGATAAAAAACGGAAGACCCGGATTTTTTAATCCCAGTTCAGTCGATCCAATGGTCCAATTTTTTTCTTCTCCAGAATCCTTTGCACAAAATGTTATATACGTTGATTTTTATTTTTGATACGTTGATTTGTATTTTTATTCAATTATTTCTTTTACTTCTTCTTCTTCTTCTTCTTCGTCGTTATAATCGTGTTAGAATTAGAAAGTTAAATAAGGAAGGAATAATTAATTGATATTGATTAATATTAAATTAAAAGTAAATTCTCACGATTATGTTAGTTTCACGTACACGTATAATGCATAAAACGTATAGATTTCTAGTACATGGGATTTGTATGTAAAGAGGAATTATTTTTTGTACGATTTAAATAACGTGCTTGTTTGCAAAACAAATAATTATTTCCGCGTTGTTACGAAGAGACCATTCGCATTCCTTTTCTTCTAACGAGTATAGTATTTATTAAAAGACGGGGTTAAAGATTAGAAAATAATAGGACAGTAGCATGAAGAAACAAATATAAGAAAAAGGATGATGATGAGTCATTGGAAAATGAATAATCAACGTGAATAACTAATTGTAGAATAATTTTCTTCCACTTTTTTGTTTACCGCGTTGTTATTATTAATTAAGAGAGCTTGTAGTTCGATTCAGAATCAGTTAACGTAATAACTACTATTTTATGCGTTTAGTTTCTCTGCAAAATTTGTTTGTACACACCTAAGCTATGAGATATTCCCAGTTGAAAGTTTAGAAACATGTAAATATATAGGCGTCGTAACGAGAGGCTGAGTTCGTAATTGTTTCGTAAACGTTTCCCAGCCGGTAACGTTTCACTAACGTTTTAAAAGAGATTTATGTGAAAGGATAAACCGCTGACGGAACTTTAAAGGACACAGAAAGAGCATAATTTACGATAGTAGAAGCTTCAGCGATCTATTTCCTTTGCTAATTGCCATATCTATACACTTATCTTCATTGGTGATGGTTATTACGATCTGACGTATCACACGTAATACGTCATTTTATTTTTGTATTATTTTTTAATACAACGTAATACATAGATTAAGTGGCTCTTCAAAATATTTGGACATCACATGGTAAACTTGTTTGGTTTTATATTTTAGTTATTTATCAAGGAATGATGGGTGCTTATGGGTGCTTCAATCTAACAAGTTACATATATTTATTAAAAAAAATAATTAAAATAATTGCTTTTTATAAACAATCATAAAAAGTTGGTCATATTGTAATGTTCAAATATATTTTTTAGAGTTACTGTACATATTGATATTTAAACTGAGTTATTACGTTTTCGACAAATATCATTATATGTACATACACATACTTTATTTCAATACTTTTACTACTACTACTAATACTAATTACTACTACTACTCTACATACTACTATTACTACTACTACTTACTACTCTACATACTACTATTACTACTACTGCTCTATTACTACACTACTACTATTACTATTACTGCTACTACTACACTACTACTAGTACTATTCTTCGTGAGAGTCGTTCGAAGTAAAGCTAATGTTCCAGAGTTGGATGATTTGTTTGCAGATATGAGAATGTCCTCGTCCATGTACGAGGTGTTCAATTGGAATTCTAGCCCCGATCCTCCCTTAACCCCTGGTAAACATAAGAGAGCCAGCCTCTCTCTGCCTCCTACTACAGACATCTTTGCCATCGATGATAAGTCTGATAGCGATACTAGGCGTCCAATGATTCAGCGGGCTGTCAGTGGTGAGTCCCGAAGCCGGAAATCTGCGACACGGGGATATACGCTCTTTCTATTTCTTTCTTTCTTTCATTTTCTCTCTCTTTCTCTTTCTTTGTTTCTATTTCTATTTCTCTATCTATTATCTATTTTTGTTATGTCTCTGATTGATTTGTCGATTCTTGTCTGTCCACCACTTAACACTTCGCTCGTTCGATTGTCTCCCGCAGTTATTATTGTTCGTACGAATATTTTTTTATATACGTACACACTCCAGCATGTTCGTTTTTATTATTTCCTGCAAATACATACATAACACAACCCCCTGAGCGATATATTGTATTTGTTTTCTTTTTTTTTTTCATTGTCATTATCATTATCATTTATATTATATTAGGAATGCACATCTATTTTGTTTTAATCATTGGTAGTTTCCATTTAAATTTACATCTATCTATCTTCTATATCTATCTATCTACATATATATATTAATGTGTTTGTCTGGCTGTATGTTTGTTACGTATGCGTTCGTAAATTATTTATACAATTGCGATGAGGGGAGTAAGGGATTTAGGGTAGTTGTTTTTCACACGCCCATCATCAAGGTTTTCGTATAAGTAAAATCATCTTAAAACTATTCTTTCAAGTGTTTTTAATAATTATTTATAGATGCTACAGAAAGAGTGATTGATTTTGCGAGTGAACAAATCTAATACGAAACAACAGGACTATGAATGCTTGGATATGTACGTGTGCTTATTTAGAATATCACTGGAAAGAAATAAATGAATGTGTATCTGCGAGTGATTTGAAAAAGAGAAATCAGAAAACTAGCGAGTATCGAGAGAAAGAGTGAGTGAAATTAGTGAATGTTGAGAGAACATATCAATAAGTGCATCTTGAGAGAGTATATCGTGTAGTGCGTTGTGAAATTGTGAGATAGTGAGTTCGAGAGTTTATTGCAACGCATGTGTAGGGTAGCAGCAAGGTTAGTATACATATAAAACACTAATAGCGAGATACTGTTTCGACAAAAATATTATCATTTTCAAATATGATGAGAAAGGTCTCAACAAAAACTGAATTATTTAGGATAGTAGTTTAAAATTGTGTTTTATCATCGTATCATTCCCTGCCAATCTTTTCTCATTCGCACGTTCAATTCACACAGAAAAAGTTACACGATATTTTTATTATTAATTATTATTATTATTATTACTATTAAATAAACTTTTGGTTTATCTATTACGAGCAAAGTAATATTAGATTTGCTTATATTTATATAAAATCATCGTCAATGTTGCTATGCACGCTTCTTGAGTGTATAGCAAAATATTCCATCGTCATCGGTGGGATTGATCCGTTCGCTTTGGTATTGCTTGCTTGCTGCTTTCTTCTCTTTACCTTATACGCATGGCTTTCGATTGCACCACGGACAACGGCTGACGTTAGAATAATAAAATTGCTTGGACGGTGAGTCGTGCTAGCGAAGTATCGATTAATGTGTGGGATGTACGCCGCACGCTAGCCAACAACAACGACGACTACGACGCCGACGACGACGACGCCGACGACGACGCCGACGACGACGGCTACGGCTACGGCTACGATGATGACGACGACGACTACGACGACTACGACGACTACGACTACTACTTTACTCCTCCTTTGACAACCGAGACTTTCTTTCGTACGTGTGTTAACACAACACGTACTACTAGTCGCTTATATTGCTTGTCGCGAGAAGGATATTGCGCGAACGTTGTTATAGAACCAAAAGTCAAAGAATCGTGGTATGATAAGAAGAAGAAGGTGGTGATCTATCTTTGTGTGAGTACGAGGAACTTGTGTGTTCTTCGTGTTTCTGTGTGTATTTGAATTTTTTTGTCTCTCTCTCTTTAAAATTACCTCCAATCTCACATGAACGATAAGAAAAGAAACGATAAAGAAGTATCTCGGAATAGTGTTGTGTTCTTTCTGCCTCCCTCAGTCCCCCCACCTTCGGGGGAGGTTTTTGTCGTAGCAAACATAATGTAACGTCATCGAAGGAATCGAATAATTTATTTTCTTTGATAGAGTTATAATGAAAATCAATGTACCCTAAAATAATAATATTAATGGGGATTTATTTTTTGTAGGCGAGGATAGCGACGGAACACCTGGAACACCAAGTTCGGTTTATCTTCGAGTGAACAGGAGACGTACCGACCTGATGCCGACGATACCGTCCCCCCGTGATGGACCACCGACGTCAGGACGTAGCTCATCGGCCAAGGCCTTCGCACGTTCCCCAGGTAGGACTTACTCGATGTCGAGACTGGACCAGTTATCTCAGCCTAGGAAACGTCCGACAGAGCTTAGTACATTGACGGAACAGCAAAGTCAGCCTCTGAGTGGTTCAAGCATGAGTCGCAGCATGTCGCACTTGGCTGCTGGCTCAGGAAGCAAGAGCCTTAAACGCTCGGATAATTCTCGTAGCATGGGTACATTGCCGGGTGCTGTTCCAATACCAAGACCTACCAGAGCTGAAAGATTGCGTCGAAAGGCTCGCGAGCTTCACAATCAACAGCAGCAAGGTAATCACGTTCTCGTGCGCTCAACTCCCATATTAGAGTTACCATTTTTATTTTCCTCTCGTTACATTATTAGATTTCGGGGGGAAAACAAATGAAATCTATTATTTTTACGTTTCTCGATCTAATGTTTTTCTATTCAATTTCAAAGATATTTTTTCTATGCGAATAAAAATATACCCCTTCGAGAAAAAAAGGTAACCTTTTTTCTCTCTCTGTCTCTCTCTCTTTCTCTATCTCTTTTTTTTTCTTTCTTATCGTTAGAAAAAAAAAAAGAAGAAAAAAAGAATTTAACGATCGGGAGTTGAGTGCGCGCATGCATGTACGGAAAGATGGAGCCGTTGTAAATCAATAAACAATGATCGAACGGTTGCCCTGCATTCTCTCCTCCATTCTGCTATTTTATCTATTTATCTATATCAATCTCCTATATCTATCTATTTGTTCATATCTAATAATCTTAACTTTGACACGCTCTAATAAGACGTCTATATTTTCATTGCTACTTATAACTTTTATTTTTATTTCTTTCACTCTCTCTCTTTCTCTATCTTTCTCTTTCTTTCTCTTTCTTTCATACATTAAATGTAATAATTATTGATGAACAAGAAAAAAAAAACGCAATAACACGATTGCTTGCACCATTTGTTTGAATATTGATTGACATTGCGCTCCTATTTAAGACACCCAAGTTCTCGTCAGCTTTTTCAATGCCAGCGTGGTGAAGGTATGCTATAAAATTCGTAATTGGTAAGCTGATTATATATCTTTTTTATATCTCAAATACTAAAAATCTATCTAAATTTTATCTCTTTTTTTTTTTGTCTCTCTCTCCCTCTCTCCCTCTCTCTTTTTTTCTTTCTTTCTCAGAATGTAACACATTCTGCTACGTAATAATACGTATATGTTAGAAAATAATCGATCGACTCTTGATACTGGAGTTTTGGAGTAATTGCTGACACCTCAACTCCAGAGAGAACCAGATTCTTCCCTTATTTTGAATGTTTACTATCTTTCAAGTAGATTGTGAAATTCTATGACGTAGTGTCATCGACCACAATATTGCATTTCGTGACAACGATGAAGTATCAAATTCGTGATTCCTTAGAATAACTATTCTAACGTTTATCACTATTTTATACTCTATATATATATTGTCGAATCTTAAACAATTCTAATTCAAAATGACACGTAAGTCATCCTTAAAAAAAATATTAGTTAACGCTAACATATACGTATATCTATATATATCTATTATAAATATTGATTTGTATTTGGTTGTGCAATATCCGATTTTTTAAATTATTTTTTCTTATTTTTTATTTGATTATATTCTTTTACATTTTATTTTCTCATTTGGTTTCTAATAATTTTCATTCTTTATTTTTCGTTATTTGTTTTACTTATATTTCATTACTTACACTTGGTTTTGCGATGAATAACAATAACGTGCAACAAAAAAGGATAACGTGCTCGAGAATTTTGAGCTTATATATATATATTTTTTTTTATCGCTAATATAATAATCGATTGAAAATTAACAGACGTAAAATCGAGGAACGATTAATTATCCAACAGTACATAAAGTTTGTAAGTAACAGGAATAAGTTTGTTTTTTGTGGATCACATTATATTCTTTCTTGTTGACAATTCACACTTGAAATAAGTTCATTATTATTATTTTTTTTTTTATTTTTTCTCAAACACACGAGACTTGTTTTAGATTTTGGTGACGGGGCTTGGCACTTGAAATTTCTCTTCTTACGTTTCTTATTTTCAGTCTTGTATTTAATTATTTATTTATTTATTTATTACTTCTCGTGCTTATAAGAACAAAATAAGCGATAGCCGACGTACAGGAAAGAGTATTAAAAAAAAAAAGAAAGACAAAAGCGGTCGTCTCGTTTGTTCAAACTTTTTCAGACTCTGTTTATGAAGTAACTTTTATTGAACGATCGTTCATGGTATTAACCATCGTACTTTAAAAACCAGGCCATAGAGTATTATCGTAAAAAAAAAAAAGAGGCAAGAACTTGTCTCTTCGCGATACTTTTTAGCACGAGAGAGAAAACTTTTTTGATAAATTACAAAGTTAATATTGAAAAGAAATTGAGAGTGGCCTGTTTATTTAAAGATAGAAGGTTAAAGACCGTATATAATATATAATCCGTTATATAATTTATTAATTAATATATATATATATGAGATTAAATAATGTATAAACAAAATTTTTACTAGTGTCAGAAAAATGATCGTTTCATCATGAATGAAAATACTATTTTCATTGAATTTCTTAAATTTGATAATAATTTTTTAAAAAAACTATCCCCCTCGCCCCATTATCGTCAAAAAAGCGATAGATACTCGTGCTAAGTGTGTTTTGTTCTTATGCACTGAAAAAACTAGCGCCTATATTTGCGTTTTGGGTGATAATTAATGGGGCCCAGGAATATTTCGCGCGAATATATGCGCTTACGATGCAAATTGATTGAACACAAATTATTTAGGTTTTTTATGAGACTGCACAAAACAAGGATAAGAAATAACATATAAAAAAAAGATAACACGATTACTTTTCTGATTCACATTGTACACCAAAATGAAAGATATTATTTAATCGCGTTAAATGATATATATATAAAAACATAAATGCAATTACATATATACATGCATACATACATACACACATACATATAAACATATATAGATACGTCAGTCAGAGATGTTGATGTTGGGTGGGTACGCGTAGGTATCCGCAGCGGGGAGGTGACGCCTAACAGCCCATCACGACCGCACAGCTCCATGAGCCAGCAAAGTGCCAGCAGCGTGGGTAGCAGTAACGTCAATCTGCGTCCTCGTACAGCTGCTCCGCGTCGACCGCGACCTGCTTCTATCGCCGGTACCGGCGTTTCGGTCACAGAGCGACACAGTGAGC
This sequence comes from Mischocyttarus mexicanus, assembly GCA_023678845.1. Taxonomy (NCBI): domain Eukaryota; kingdom Metazoa; phylum Arthropoda; class Insecta; order Hymenoptera; family Vespidae; genus Mischocyttarus; species Mischocyttarus mexicanus. The sequence goes on from JACGTP010000004.1 coordinate 3,826,211, forward strand.
ACCAACTTATTTTTTACTTATCTTTTCTGGCTTTATTCGAGTCTTCTCGCTCGCGAAACCCCCATATAATTAATACCCCTGTCCCTTAAAAGAAACCCTTTGGCATAGAACCACGAGTCTCACTCGTGGTAAGGAATTTGATCCCCATAAACGATAATCACGAGTCTGATTCGTGGTGGTGTGTCATGAGATTAACAAAAACAACATGAATCAGACGAGTCACTTCCCTGGCTGAACTGTTCTCACCAAAAATCATTGTTTTCTTTGAATAACCAACTGACCACCACCACCACCACTAACAACAACTACTAAAAAATCAAATTAATACAATATTATACCCGATGGAAGGAGTTTTTCCTTAGCTGCATTACGTTTGTTAAATTAAAGAAGATTCGAAGGAAATTCGATAAGTTTTTTGAACGCGAGCGAGACGACAAAAAGTGAAAGAATAAACAAAGAATACTTTTGGCTAATTTTCTTCTTATTTACCACACACATATTATACATCACAAACTGAAAATATATATTAAGTTATGATAGTTTTTAAATAAATAATAGGGAATTATATTGAATCAAAGTACGAAGTAATAATGTATATGTTCGTCGTCGTATATCGCACTCTGATGAACACGCCAAGCGTTACGTTTTAAATATATATTTTTTTTTCCCCCTTTTCTTTTTCTTTTTCATATTTTTTAATTTATTTTTCTTCAATTTTTTTATTCACTATTTTTTTCGTTCCTTTAAATTCGCTTTGTATTCGTTTGCTTAATTGTTTTCAGATTGCACATGTAAATATCATCTTGTTTCCTGTATGTTATTGTCTTTTTTTTTTTTTTTTAAATTTTTTTTATGTAAAGAAAATTATAATTAAATATCAATTCTCTTGAAATAGATCTCTCAGGTGACGGTAAATTAACAAAGGATTCAAAGCCACCACTGCCAAAGGTCCACAGTACTCCAAAGAAACCTTCTACGCCTAAAACAAGCGAGATTAAGAAACCGACGGAAAAATTAGTAAAGAATGCAAAGGCGTCGCCGCGGATAACTCCAAAAGCTACGCCTTTGCAAAGTCCAGGTATCGAGCATTCGCCGTTGATTCGCGAGGCAACTGAAATAATTGAACACGAGCATGACGTTAAGAATGGCAAATCGGAAGAAAGAAACGAGGAAAAGAAGGATCACGGTTCGGAAAAAGCACAGGTACAATTTTTTTTCTTACTTTTTTATAAATTGGTTGATAGTTCGGTTAAGTTCCTATGGTTTATTTTTTATTTTTTTTTCAATAAATAATTAAATGAACGGCCAAAACTGCCATGAACTAACTTTTTACCCTACCTAAATTAAATTATTCCTCGTTTATATACACGCAACTCAATATGCGAGCATTATTTTGATCATTTCACGTGTGTTTATTTTCAGGACGTAGAAGAGGCGGAATTAGTTGTTAACGAAGCGAAAAATGAAACTAAAAACGAAGTTAAGAACGAAGTTAAAAACGAAGTTAAAAGTGAAGTTAAAAGTGAGGGTCCTATAGTTGAAGAACCAGTACCGGTAGCCGCTATCAAGCAAGCCAAGGATGATAGTAATTTCATGCAGGAAACGTTATCCTCTCAAGAAACCTCCATGAAAAAAGATGATAATAATAAAGCTGAGAAAGTAGAAAAGAAATTACCGATTGAACAGGAACCTGAAACTGAAATCGATAACGAAGAACAAATTGACATGTCTGGTAAGTTTAATAAACTGGATCGTAAACTTTTTATCAATTAGATATTAATAATAAAATAAAATTCTTGATATATGCATATATTAATATCTTCTTGTTTTTGTTTATTTGTTCTAGCATCAATGATCGCAAAAATTAGAATCACTACGGAAGAGGAAGCTAAAGCTGCATTGGCGGAACGTAGAAGATTAGCTCGAGAACAAGCGGAAAGAGAAGCCGAACTTGAACGCTTACGATTGGTATGTTTGTTTTTTTTATATATATATAATTGTGTATAAAAAAATCTATACTCCAACAACATTTCTCGAACTTACTTTTACACTGCGTTAATTTTAATACATTTCTTTGGAATCGGAATGTGCCATAAATGTTTATTTATTTATTTTTTTAAATATAGTATTAAATTTGTAAAAATTGAATCTAATAGATTAAAATCGTGCTGTTTTAAATCTTTAATAAATTCATTGACGTAGCTATATATATTATTTTCACGATTTATTAAAAAAAATAAACGCTAGCCAATATCGAAAAAGCTGCAGTCCATAAATTGAGAACTGCTTGTCCATAAATTGATTTATGCAACGTTGTTGTCGTTCTCTTGATAATAAATAACAACTATTATTTTATTTTCCTTCTGTCAATTTCTTAGGAAGAGGAAGCCCGTTTGGAAGCTGAAAAGTTACGTGCCGAGGAGGAAGAGCAACGACGTTTAGAAGAGGAAACTTTACGTTTGGCAAATGAAGCACGACAGGCCGAAGAGCAGAGATTAAAATTAGCAATCGAAGAAGCGAAACGTCGTGAGGAGGAAGATCGAAGAAGACGAGAGGAGGAAGCTCGTCAAAAACAAGAGAAGGAAGAGGCTGAAAAGAAAGCTAGAGAGGAAGTTGAAAGGTTGGAAAATTCGATAAAATATTTTATCATTAAGAGAAATTGATTTTGAAACATTTTAAATGAAACATTTTGCATCTAAAGTCAAAGGAGTCTAGAAGGGGGGAAGGTATTTCAAGCTAATTAATATTACAACATTTTATTACAACATTTTATTACAACCAATTACGCGATAATTACGTGTTTCGAAATAAATTTTTTTTACATTGTTCCCTTCATAAAACGCAACAACCCTCGTGAACATTGATTTTCATTGATTCTAAAGAACACATTATAAAATAATTTATCTTAACGTTTGTTTTCAGACAACGAATTGAAATGGCCGAACGTTTGAAGAAAGAAGAAGAAGAAAGACTTGCTCGGCGTAAACGCGTTGAGGCGATTATGCTTCGAACACGTGGAAAGAATCAATCCAATACACCTACAAAGGTAAATATCTAATAAATGAAGATCATATTTTCTTTCTTTTTATTTATTTTTTTTTTCTTTTTCTTTTTAACAATCGTATGTAACAACAACAAAAACGACAATCTTGCAATTATTTGGCAAGAATTAAAATCTGATCGGGGTGTATGTCTTTCGATATAACAGGGCGAGGGAGGAGATGGTGATAAATTAAAAGAAGACAGTCCTAGCGATGAAAATAAATCAGTACCGGGTAGCAAAAACGAAGACGTTATGACAGCGAGTCTAATATCCGAAGCTACTCAGCAATTTTTAAGTGGGGAGCAGCGAGCTCACAATGTAGAAAACGTTACCGCGCCAGCTATTGTGCATAATGGCACGCACAGTAACGGCATTAATGAAAATAAAATAGTATTGGATAATAATCAGGGTAACGTCGAGGGAGGACTTAATGGTCATCATACGAATCACGGGAACGAGATCAACAGTCAATCTATCGCACTGGATAATGCCACCGTGTAAGTATATTACAAATTGCAAATAGAACATGTGGAATTTATTATACCTACACAACAACAACAACAACAACAACAACTACCACCACTACAACAACAACAACAACAACAAAACTATATATATATTATGTACCGTTAAAATATCGCTACAATTACACACGAAGGAAAATACGAATGAAGGTTTTTCTCAGTGATGATGATGATGATGATTGATAATGGTGATGATTGATAATGGTGATGATGATGATGATGATGAGAGTTAACGAAAAGTTTAAAAACGACAAAGAGTTATATCGAAAAGCACATATTAAATGGATTGTAATCTCATATGGTTTCTTTTCGTAGTTCAAGAGACAATAAAATATTACGTTCATACCGATGTAAGGGGCTTTTACAGCAAAAATAATATAGTATAATTATAAAATTTAATCGGACGTGTGACCCAGTTACGTTTACGTCATTAAAAAAAAAATATATATATATATAAAAAAAATCTATAGGATTTCGCTGGAAAAAATAATGAATAAAAATGAATAAATAAAAAGATAAACTAAATCTATAAAGGGACATGGATATTTAAAATAATCCGATATCGTTTGCTTTGCTTAAAGATATATACATTTTACGATATGTTAGAAAAAGAGTTTTTGTTCATCGCGCAATACATTTGTTTAAACTTTCATGAAAATGACAACAACAATAACAACAACAACAACAAGAATAAGAATAAAAGAGAACATCTAACGTATTTAAACACAATCGCTCGTATTGCAGCATATAACACACAACTATTCACATAGTGATCGCTTTTCATATTTCACCCAACCACCCTACTGATTTTTTTTTCCTCTTTTTTTTTTTTTACTGAAGACAGATACGATTGCACAATACTAGCCAATACGTATGTAACTTTAAAACACTTCGACTGAATATTTAATATAATATGAACGGATATAGATGCACGTATTAAAGCGTGCTTTAAAAACGAAAGCAAGTTACCTATTAACATACATAATTACATACATACTACATACATTAAATATATACATGTATACATATATAATACAATACATAATTAGGGTAAGCTTAAAAATCTGACTCGTATTATGTGTATTTAAACGCATAAAAGTATCATTTGTATAGAACCTCTCAAGCAGCAGACACACACATATTGCAAAAATAATTCAATAATAGGACTTATTGATTAAAATTAAAATTAATATCGCTACTTATTGTAAATTAACATAATTAATAATCGTGTAATCTTGTCGTTATTATTTATTTAACTTTCCAACCGTCATTATATAAAATAACATCACACGACTTGACGAGATTATATAATAATAATAATAATAACAAAATAATAATAATAATAATAATATTAATAATAACACAAGTCGTTCGAAACTTTTACGTGAAACCAATTTTTACAAGAAAGAAAGAAATAAACAAGAAATTAGAATATTAGGGATACTTTATTTTTTTTTTTCTTATTAGGTGTATGCAAGTGCGGTGACAGTTTTGACAACGGATAAAAATTATCTATGGTTCTTTTTTTTGTCTTCTTTCTTCCCCCTTCCTTAAACCACAACCCCTTACCCCAAACCAATCCATCTTTTTCGACAGAGTTTAAGTTCTTTCGGTCCGAAAAGAAAATTACAAAACTTATTTCATTCGACGTATTTATTTGTGTACACGAATATTTGATTATTTCAATGATATGCAAGCTATGTTATAATAATCTCTTGTAAGTTATTTAATGTCTTATGTGATTCTATATCCAAAGATAAATGAAAGCAATGTTATTTATAGTTGTATCATGTTTCGATATAATATCAATATCAGTATATAAAGTTACAAAAAGTTTAGTTTAAAATAAACGAAGCCTATTAACGACAAGAGAGAAAAAGGGAGAGAGAGAAAGAGAGAGAGAGAGAGAGTGTGTGTGATTTGAGCAAATCTTTTGCTTAACGATACATATATATATATATATATTAAAATATACTAAAAGAAAAGAAGATTAAAATAACAATAAAAATATTAAAATAAAATATACCAAGAGAAAAACGAAATGAAGAAAGAAATAGAGAGAAAGAGAGAGAGTGAGAGAGAGAACCTTATACAGATATGCTTGTGCACATTATTTTAATTTGTATAATAGAAAACGATTAATTATTTGTTTATACTCGTTTAGGGCAAATCGATGATTAATAATAATAATCGTGTCGTTCTTCGTATTTAATGGAAACAAAAAAAAAAGAAAGAAAATAAACGTTACCTCGAATGTAACTCATATTTAATAATCACGTCGCTTTATTAAGACAAGAATAATTTTGATAAATAATCCGAACGATTTACTTGTTATATGTTATATATATACATAAATATATATATAAACTCTATAGGTGCAAAGTTTCTGTAAACAATACATTCTATATTGTATTTTTTAAAAGATTTTACTTGGAGAAATCCGCTTGTTAAACGATATTCTTCTTCTTATTCTTATTCTTCTTTTTAATAACGGAACAATTGTTTTTCACATAGAAAATATTCCTAATCTAATAAATTCGTAATTTAATTGTACATTGCAAAAGTGGCCAGAGAGAACAAGGATTGACAAGCTTAATATTATATTAGTACGATACGTTTAATGACACTTACAATCTCGAGTGTAATTTTTAATTTACTTGATTACTTGATTATAATCAATATTAATAAAAATAATAATAATTTATTGCAAAATACTACCATAAAGAAAAATGATGGCATGATATATATATAAAAAGGTACGATTGTATATTGTATTTATCTATTATATTAATAGTGTTGCATATATATATTTTATAATTTATATTTAACCATGCATCAAGCTGAAAAATTTACTATTTTCAGATAGTCTTATGAAAAGTATTTGAAAGTTTATCAAATGTATAACACTAATATCCCACTTAGCACTCTGTTAAGAACATATAACGTAATGTAATATCGAAAGAAGCATAAAATTGTGGAATGGCTAATAAAACTAAACAAATCTAGTGGTAACTAAATTAATAACAATAACATCAGTGTACATAATGTAAAGAAAGATGAATAGCATAAAACATAATTAATCATTCAAATATTGTTTGTAATTTGATAAAAGGAGCTCGGTTAAGATAATTGAATTTTATTTCCCATTTTTTTAATATTTATTTTAATTTCACAAATAAAAATATATATATAATAAATAATGCGCTATTTTAGCGCCCTTGTTTCATTTCTTTTTTTTGTTTTGTTTTTTTTTTAGTTATTTTATTTACACGCATATTAATAATGGATCTCTAATAAAAGCTCTCTATTAAAAACTTTCTCATCATTAAATATACTGTTCATTATTGTCATTGTATTTAGAATACACGGAGTTTTATCTTTAAAAACATTGTTTTATAGAATTTTCAATCCTTCGAGAAATACAATATATATCAAAAGTTATCTTTACCAAGCTCCGTTTTCTCTTTCCTTTGATTACCATTTAAAGCCTGCTGTGTAAATTTCCTCCTTATATCGATATAAATCGCAGTAAATATTAACAACATGCATGTTATATTTTTTATTATATCGATTACAAGATCTGGCTTGTCATTTTAATTTTTGCAATTTTACACATATACCCTATATATATAATATATATATGTTTGCGTTAAATATATTATATCAGGCATTGCCTGTCAACTGGCTGCCGACTTTTGCTATGTACTATTTCCCTTTTTATACATATTCTCGTGTGACGATAATACTAATCTATTGAAATATTTCTTATTATTATATATATATATATACTTTATTAATACAGCTTGCAAAATGCAACTAATAAAATTCAAAAGATAGTTGTGTTATTAATTACAATGGAATTAAACATCTAGAACTTAGTATATAGATTTATTTAAAAAAAAAATGAAAAAATACACGCACACGCTTAGAGATACAGGAAAAAGAAAAAAGAACAAAATAAAATAAAAGAAAAGAAAAAAAAACTTAGGAACACACATCGTCTGCAAATAATTTTGCTTATCATTCAATACGTACGATATTTTTTTGTTGAATATATTTAATAATTCTCCCTACAGCTTTATAATTGGTATATTGAATTACTTTTAACATCGGTATCCTATAATATATGAGAGATTTATTTTATAGAGAAAAATTTTATTTTATGTTTGTTTCTTTCTTTTTTTTCTCTCTCTCTATATTCTTTTAATAATATCCTAGCTTTTTGTTTTTTTTCTTATATTATTATTTTTTTTTAATACCATACGTACGTGCTTTATTTTTGAGAAGAAACAAGAATTATTGGTAGAGTATAATTAATCGACAGATAATTAAAATAAATAGCTGCAGTTGGCTTACCATATTATTATTATTAGTTACTAATTATTATTGTAGTCATTGTAAAACTTCGCTGATGTAACAGTATACTATTTTTAAAACCGTAGTAGCGCTTAGCAGTTAGCTGTTATTTAGAGTTTGTATGTTTCCTTTGGCTGATTTTATAGCAAACAAAACAACGTGACCAACAACCTGTTAGACCTGTCAGAATTCGATACTCTGAGTAATAACAGTAGTGGTCCAACGCTTGAATTGACGCTCAACATGGCAACGGAAGATACCCTCAACTCGAACTTGAATCCAACAGCCACACCATTTACACCTATGGCAAATACATTTACATCTGCCGGTGCTAATGCCAACATGAATCCTTTCCAAGATGCTTACGTGAATAACAAACAGCAAGACAGCAATCAAATGTCAGGTATGACGACGATTTAATGGTAATCATTTTTCAAATTATTTTCCTTTAACCCATTTAGATTTATTCATGCGAATAATAATAAATTATAGTTTTTATTCAAACATATTTACTCTGTTGTACCTGCTTAATTTTTCAATATGCATGAGCTCTTACCTGCTGTATGGTTTCCAGCTATTCTTACATGAATGTATGTTTTTTTCTTGGTGATTTTTAAACAATTTCTTAGAATAAAAATTACATAAGAATTTTAATTAAATTATTTTCTAAATGGGTTAAAAATCTAGCGCTAATAAAATATTAATTTATTTATTACTCGTTTCGCAGATCTTTTGTCTTAAGATTTCTCTAAAATCTTTTGGTGAGCAATGGGAGAGAGGAAGAGAGAAAGAAAGAACGAACGAAAAAAAAATTGGAATCTATATCCAGTGTGTTTGGTGGTAATAGATATGTTCGAGTTAAAACATCGTTTATGATAATGTAAATAAGGCGCTTTGATGTATGTAGAAAATGAGGATCCCAACTAGAATGATGAATGATTATATAGGACGATAGTTCAGGGAAAATTATTTTACCCTTAAATCTTTGAACTTTAAGCGTTATTATCGATGAAAATGTAAAATAATATATAATATTAGTCAATAATATGCAAACAGCGATTCTAAGCACTCAGTCTGTCGTAGTAATTCTACTAATATGTATGGAAAAAAAAAGAAAAGAAGAAAAACAAACAAAAATATCAACGTGACTTTTTAGAAGTCCATTAAATGAAAAGAAGTAAAACTATATTAGAAAAGGAGGAGGAAGGAAGGAAAGAATATAAGAAAAAAATAAGACTTGTTCATAACGTACAATTTGAGATAAAAAAAAAAACAGTACAACGGTTGTACTGAATTCCATGGAATCACATTTACCGCGCCCTTTCCTTATTTTATCATAACGTTTTATAATCGATAAAAACGTTAATAAGAGAAAGTGAAATGAAAAGAATATTATTATAAAATCATGCAGAACACAAACCCGAAAATATGATGATGATGATGATGATAGTAGAACTTCAAGTGATTAACCAAGTGTGTAAAACGGCTTGACGAATATAGCACAAGATTAAAAAAAGAAAAATAATAAAAAAAAAAGTAAAAAAAAAGAAAAAAAAAAAGAAAGAAAAGAAGGAAATAATAATTAAAAATAAAACATAATAATTATGCATGCTGAGTTTATAAATAAAACTCAATCTGCCAAAAGAACAAAGAAATATAGGGTGTATAATAAACATCACTAATTAATATGCTCTTACATAATAATAGATAGAAATATTATCTTATAGAGGAAAGACAGCCTAAGAATTACTGTGTATAATAAGATTATTTTGAGCTGATAGAAAAAATAACTTTTCTTCCATAATTACATTTTGGAGCATATAAGTTGCTCACTAGTCAAGCAATTTTACTGTGTTTGTCATATCTTGTTTTGAAAGCTCATTATCGGTACCCTGTGTTGTACATCCATCATACAAGTGTACAACTAGAATTCATTATTATTACCATTGATTTTGAATTTTTAGTTGTAACCAATGATTATCATTTAGAATAAAAATAGCCACTGGTTGTACATGTTATATTAACGTATTAAAACAACAAACTTTTTACAATGACAATATTACATTGAAATTTATATAATTAATTATCATCATAATAGAAACAAATCTTATCTTCATTTTTAACTCTAACAGGAGATGCAAAAGTTTAAAAATGTATTTAGCGATTGTTTCGTTTCTTTGCTATATTATTTCATTGAAAAAAAAAACAAAAACAAAATATAAGTATAAATTATCGAACCTAAATAACAAATGTATATATATATTAAAAAAAAATAATAATAAAACAATCATACATTTGTTGCTATTTCAGTGGCTATTTATGATAGCAGAGTACTACGATATGCTATCATGCATTATTGAGCAGGTATTGGAATTTATATTCACGATGTGAGTTATTTGTTATTACTGTAGTGTATAGCATTATAAAATAGATATGAGAGTAGTAGTATGCCTTATGTTTCATACTTGCGATATTGCAGGTGCACCATATTGTGGGATTTGCAAGCTTATTTATAATGGGTATAATAAATTAATCCACTTTTCTCTTATTCTCATTTCTGAATAGCATGAAATAATAAAGAGATTATTCCCAAGACAAAAATAATGTTTTTGACGCAGATACTTCATGTACAGTTTGTTATTCAATGAACCCTTTACACCCTTTTATAAGAATACTTTTACGAGAGTTAATGTAACTTTTTCTTTAGTTTTTTTTTTTTTGTTTTTTTTTTTTATTTCACCATCTTCCTCTTGAAAATGTTTTAATCAATTTAAAGAAGGGGGATCGTAAGCAGTGATATTTAATTATAAAACACCAACACACATATTATATATATATACATATATATATATATATATGTATATATATTATTATTATTATTATTATTATTATTATTACTATTATTACTATTATTAATATTAATATTAATATTATTATTATTATTATTATTATTATTATTATTAATGTTAAACGAACAAGCCCAATTTTAATATGGCTTAATGTAGTATTTGTTACAGTTAAATAAATTTTCTTTTCCGATATAATCCAATTATCGATATATCTTTAACAATAGTACGTACTTAGTATTGGAGGACATAGATCAGTGCTGAGTAAACGAATATTTAATTAAGATTCCGCTTCGTTCGAATTGTCCAAATATACGAAAGAAAAAATGTCTTTTAAAAATATTTATCGCTTCAACAAAAGGAAAAAAATAAATAAAAATAAAACTTATGTAAAACAAAATACCAGAATTGAAGAAGTCATTAATATTTAATTTTGGCTCTATAAATATATTGCTTGTTCTCTTGTTTATCGGCTATTAACGATAATTATTGTATAGTAAAGTTTATTTATTTTCTTAATCTATTTCTTAAAAAAAAAAAGATAAAAAAAAAAAGAAGAATAGAAAATGTTCTCGTTACACGTATGCTTGTCCTATGTTTGTCGCCGTTAGTAAAGAAAACGTAAAAAAAAAAACCAAAATCATCTCTTTGTATTAAAGTTTTTCTATATAAAAGAAAAAAATAAATAAATAAATAAATAAATATGTAATTGCGATGTTCCGAATGCAACACGAATGTTTCTAAACGTAATTAATGAGGAAAAAAAAACAATATTACAAAAATATCGCCAGTTCTATTAGTCCACTTAAGAAGACTTCATATTGTAAAAAAAAAAAAAATACTTATATGTAATAAATAATTAATATGAAATTATATATGCATAATTTATGAAATATATATATGTTTACATATATATATATTTTTTTTTTATGTTTTTTTAAATATTTTTTTTGTCTTTTAAGGAATAATACATCGATGCACAGAATATACTTCAAATTCCTGATGCAATAAATAAATAAATAAAAAAATATAATAATATAATTAGGATAAATTCGGGAAGAGTGAGTTTGTGGTGTACAAGAAATAATAAATAGAAGAAACAAGTTTTCATCGTTTTCATCATCGAAGAAATAAAAATAAACTGCTCTCTTGCTTGTATTGTTTGCAATCCGTATATCAATATCTTATATTTTATTCGAGCGTTATTTATATTACACATATTTAGAATTATTACGGCGCATCTACATACAAAACACAGCATATTTGATAAATTCATTTGGAAGTTTAGAATACGCTTTTATTTATTTTTTTTTTTTTTTTGCCGAGAATATTTAATCTAGATTACAGACACAAAAAAACATGTCTCATGCCTACTTGTGATAGAAGATCGCGTCTGATGATACGGTTCCAAATTAGTTACATATAATCCTTTTATCAATCTTATACGTACACATTACATATATCCGCAAGGAAATAAATGCATGCGTTTTAAAGAACGGGTTCAAAGTGATTTGTCGTTTATATCGTTAAACTTTTTGCACAGTTGAAAATAATCTTAAACTGAGGATAAATTCATACAGAGCAAATGTACATTATGTGCATTAATGTACACACGTATAAAAAATTAGAGATTGTACATGTTAAATGCGAAGAATCATTTTTTTTCTTTTTTTTTTTTTTTTACTTTTACGAGGTTCGAGAAATATAAATTTTCCTTGAGAAAGATTCCACGGATTAAAGCGGAAAAATTGTTTAACATCCTATAATTATTATATATATTTATTTATATATATAATCTTCGATTATATAACAATGCACAACGTCGAGCAAATATACAACCGGCTTCTGTTGACTCAACCAAAAAAAAAACATAATTACAAATACCACTCGAGGAATTTTGTTTTTAGAAGAACCAAGCCTCACCTCTTCTTCCCCAGCATCGTATCGGCATACATTTATGTGTGTATTATACATATCTACAGATCTATAATTAAAACATTTTTCCTCAAACTTGTGAAAAATTGATCCTACAAATATATCAACGTATAACTACTATGTAATATTTACACGAAATGATTCACGAAATCATTTTAAGCAAAACTTCGCAAGTTACACACTTGTTTAATTGTTAAGTGTTAATTTACGAACTTTTTTTTCTGGTTTTTTCTTTTTCTTTCTGTCTTTCTTTCTTTTTTTTTTTTGTTCATCTATATTCATCATCGTTGTTGGTACAATTTTAACACTCTTTCTTTTTTTTTTTTTTACTTTCTTTCTTACTTCCTCGTTCGTTATCACACTTTAACGCTTTTTCATCTACGAACATCGATCACATTTTATTATATAATCTTTATCGTACAAAGAGACAAATCAATCATATCTTGACGATATTAGGCGTGTCATTTAATTTCAAAAGAAAATCATTAATAATTAGACATGGTAATGTACAATTCTAAAGATGAATATTAAATAATAAATAATATAAGATGTGAACTATTGATGTATTAGATATAGATTTATAGAATTTCACTTTATCTTTTACACTCTAAAATCGAGAAGATTAAAAAGAAAAAAGAAAACGATAAAAAAACGGTAAGAAATAAACCAGATACTTCGTTCGAATAAATTAGTTTGAAAATTGTCTTCAAGATATATATATATTATATCTTATGCACGCGCACATAGGTTTTTATTGCACAATTAATGAGAACGATCTATTTCTTAAAAAGAAATTTTATACCGTAGTAACCGATAGCAATCCCATTAATTTACCACCCGTACCTGGTCCACTTGCACCAACTCTGTTTCCGTGTACCAACATTTCTTGTACCGTGGTAAAATCATCTATAGTGGTTTTTTTGCGTGCCATCTTTTTGTGACTCAATTCTACGATGTTCAATGGTTTCTTAGTTACCTTATCTTCATTGTATTCGCATATCAAAAGATCGTTATTGTGTTGCAATTGCAATTGCTGTTGCTGTTGCTGTTGTTGCTGTTGGAGCATCAGTTCTTGCTGACGTTGTTTACGTTCTCGCGCTCTTTCAAGTTGTCTTTTACGTTCCTCTTTCGTCCAATAACGACCGACCTAAGGTTAACAAAATTTCATTTGATTTGTAATATTAATTTGGCTTAAATGAAAATTGTTATAAGATATAGAAAATGGATAATTGATAGAGAGGTATCGACCATGACGTTACCTTCATTTCGGACATAGTTTCGTCCTCCGTGGTATGTCCAGCACGTTCCTCAGAGATTTTAAGGGCTCTATTCCTAAGAATCCGATTTCTAACAGGACGTCTAGCGATGTATCTGGTACCGTCGGCTCTTCGTTTAACTTTCCACTCCATTTGGACTTCGCATTTTTCCTCAGGCGGCATCCAAGCGGCTGAAGAAGAAACTTGTTGGCTACCGACGAATTGATATTGCGTTAGATTCGGTGCTTGAAAGTTACCATGAGACTTTGATTTTCTAGCGCCACTGGCTTCCTTCGCTGTAAGGTTCTTTCGATTGAGTGCTTGCTTGAATAGTTGTTGCTGCAATAGCATAGTTTGTTGAAGATTAGCGACATTCGTATACATAGTGTCAGCAGGTAAGGTACTTCCAGTGGTATCCGTACGATCCTTGTGATGAGATGAACTCTTCTTCGTAGTTTGACTTCTGTTGCCTTGTTTAATAGCCGTCATCGACATGATCGGCATCGGACAATTACAGCCGATTTTCTGTTGCTGTTGTTGCTGTTGCTGCTGCTGTTGCTGTTGTTGCTGTTGTTGATGCTGACTAGTATTTTTCGGCGGGCATAAAACGAGCGTACTCTTGTGATGATCTCTCTCACCTTGATGAAGTTCCAACGTGAGAGGATTACTGTGGCAAGATTCGCCTGTATTGTAAGCACTCGAACTATCTTTTTCTTCACCGGAGCTGTTACTCTTAGAGGACGAGTGCCAAAGTTTCGTTTGATTGCCATGATTTTGTACCTGCTGCGAGTTCGGACCATGATTCATCTGTAACTGCTGCGTCGTCCAATGGTGTTCGTAAGGCGAGGAATAGATAGGTTCGCTGTCGGATTCGGGTATCGTTTCGTAAATGTGTTCGGTCTCGCTCCAAACGTGACTCGAATATGCTTCTACGAGTTTTATTGTCGTTTGAGAAGGTACAACTTGCTGACCCCGCAACGATAGATTATCGATCTTCTTTGAACAATCCTTTAACGCATCTTGCATCCATTGCTTTCTGTCTTCCGTATGATGAGCCGGAGACGTGGCATTCTTACCTGATTTTTGCGAATTTTGCGAAGAACATGTGGAAGATGTGGTAGTTGAGAAAATCGAAGAACTATGTTGCTGTTGTTGCGGAGTTGGTAATTGGTGTTGTTGCTGTTGTGGCTGTTGCTGTTGTTGTTGTTGCTGCGGTGATTGCGGTTGTTGTAGTTGCTGTTGCATGTGAGAAGGAATTGGTGGTGGAGCTTTCAATGTCGAAGTGTTTCCTCCTTCCGTTTCTTTGGTAAGTTCTTCCGTTTGCTGTTGCTGTTGTTGCTGCTGTTGTCGTATAAGTTGCTCGATCATACTGTTCTGATAAGCTGGCAGATTTTCCGGGGACAATGGTGGTGAGCCCTGGAAAAGAAAAAACAACATGGATTTAATATTTAGAAAATAATTCTAATAAGATTAATATAAAAAATAAACGTATATAATTATTACAACATACCTGTTGATAAATACGTCTATCGTCGTACTCTTCATCCTGTAATATAATAATTACTTAATTAAAAAATATACATAAAGATCTCAATTAAGACGTTAACTTTAAAGAGTCAAATGGATAATCATTGTAATTATGTAAAAAATTATTTTTTTTTAATTTCTAAACGAACCTGATAAAGACATCGACTGACTAGTATAGTCACAGCGTTCTTGGTCTCTGCGAATAAATTTTCCGTTTGTTCCTTGTTAGCTACATCTTTTCCGTTCACCTGTGACAAGGTAAATCAAAAATGATTTTATGATTTATTTTATAATATAAAAATAATAAATCATGATGATATGTTATAATACAATTTACAGAGAATAATGGTTTAGTGAAATTGTCTAATGTAAGTTAAGAGATGTACTTACCCGTAAGATTTGGTCACCTTCCCGTAACCGACCGTCACGAGCTGCTAAACTTTCAGGAACTATTTCTGAAATATAAACCTCCGTGTCGGCGTCTTCGCTACCGGAACCAGAACTATAGCAAACTGTGAGACCAAGCTTTTCTGCACTTCCGCTCTTACGTAACGTCACTTCCTACGAATATTTTAAAGATAATATATATTTTACATAAATATACAGCAACAAGTAGAAAATTGAGTTTCCTGATATTTTTATACGTGCAATTAATATAAATCTAATTGAATTAATTTGAAATACTATTTGATTTAATAAGTAATAATGAAATGATTCAGTTTAGAGTGTCATTAGTGTTTATTCAATATTAGAATTTAGAATAAAAATAATATCGATAGAAAAAAAAAATACCTCGAAGTCTATATCGTGTGCAAGAAAGTCCTCGAAACTGTCATTAGTGTGTTCTTCTCCACCAAGAGTTCCCGATAATAATTCTTCTTCCTCAACTAAACCAGTCCAATCTGTTTGAACAGCAGTCGACACCAAAGGGCAAGAATTTTCTTTTCCTAGCTCGTCTTCGCTGATTTCCTTCTCGTTTGTGATTCCTTCGTTTTTTCCAACATGAATTGATCTTTCGTGTTCTTTCGATGATGGCGTTTGAACAATTTGTTGATGTTGTTGTTGTTGTTGTTGTTGTTGAGATGATGGTTGTCTTCGAAGTACTTCGACGATGATCGGTTCTTGTGCCGATTGAAAACAACGTACTGCATCCTCATGACTCGAGTTAGAAACATCTTGTCCGTTTACCTAACAAAATAATACAATACTCTTTACCAATGATATGGCAATATTTATATAATAAAATATTTTTACATAAATCTCGACAGTAATTTCTTCAAAAATATTCATTTTTATTATCTACATATGAACAAAATGAAAATTTGTATACACACTCTTCAATTTCGTATACACATTTAACAAAATACGCAACACACTTCGAATGCAAAAATATCGCACGAGATCTTGCAGTTTTAAAAACATTCTCCTATCTCCCATATTGCAATACAGGAGGGGGGATTTTTATTCTCCAATATTCCAATCGTATTATAAAACAAAATAGCGTTATAGAAATACCGTAATAAACGAGAGAGAATTACTTTTAATAAGATAATAAAATTAGATAAAAAGAAGGAACAGAGAAAAAAAAAGAAGAGTCATTTTCACGTGACGATATTCGAGCGATCCATTCGTGTAATTTAAAAATCGACCGAAATGGCGAACGTTTTATTAAACGCATGTTCGCGACAGATTGAAAACGATGGTAACGAGGGAAAATGGGTGAAAAAAAAAAAGATAGAAAAAAAAATTGTCCTGCGACTACAGTCATTCGACTGCAGTCGCGTACACATTTAATTGTTCGTTCGATTTAATTGAGTTTTCTCTTCAAATACAAAAATCTTTCTTTCTCTCTCTCTTTATTTTTTTATTTTATTATCATCAGTCTCGTTGGTGGTGCTGCTGTTCGAAAGCGTATAAAAAATAGTCGTGGACCGTGCGTGCTGCAATCCATGAATGCAATGATACAAAAGGGTAGGGATAGATAAATTGATAGATAAATAGTTAAATCGATAAATAAAGATAAAGATAAAGATAGAAATATATATATAGAGAGAGAGAGATGGAGATAGAGAGGAATAAATTAGTCTTGACGATTTCTAAACATCGAACTACGTAACCACGAAATTAGGACGATGTGGCGTAATCATTGGTCATTGATCAACCAGATTGGAAGGGCTTTTAAATAGTCGAATATTCACCGATCGTATCTCCAATTAAACCTAATTCCTCCCCGAGGGCAAGCTAATGTCCGATCAAACATTTACCCTCGCTCCAGGAAGCACGAAAGGATCATTTATATTCTGAAGGGTAGCAGGTGGGACTTAATTTGTCACTAAGTGCTTGGATTTAATCGATTTTTATAAGTTTTTCTAAAACAGATCTTGTGAATTCAAAATCTCTTTCTTCAAGCTTACAAAATTCGAGATATCTTGGCTTCTGATACAAGCATAGAAATCGTTTTAAATTTTATTTTAATTTTAGGGTGATTAATTTGCTTCGAAAGCAAAAGTTATCGATCATTTTAATCTTTTTACATTATTTTTTGCCATTACAATCGTATAATCTTAAAAAAACATTCTTCATATATATACTTATAGTTTGTTTAAACAAAAAGAAAAAGTCATATTTTCTGGTTCGTAAAACATAATAAAAAGGAAAAACAAAACCGCACAAATTGCTTCTCATCTTTCCTTATTATCTTTATTAATATTAAAAAGAGGGTTATATATATAGAAAAGGAGAATAAAAAATCGTACACGGTGGGAATATAGTAAGGGGATTTGATAAAGGTTGTCTTTCAAAGTTACTACACCGTATCGCATATTCTACAATGGTTTCTTTTTTTTTTTTATTTAGTTATTATTTATTGTTTCACATAAAGAAGAAAAGTTGGTATCACTACCACCACTACAACAAACAACACGTATATTACCATTTTGTATATGCATTACGAAAGACGCGTAAGAGCGCGTTGGCATTCCATGCTTATGAATTTCCTTTGTCAAAATCTACAGTGGCTTTTCCCTATAGAAAATAATTAACAAAAGTCATAATAAAGCGTATGGAATAATGTGCGTATTTAGTTTATTTTATTCTGGATATAGCAAGTAACACAACATTGTTTCAATTTTTCTTTTCTTTTCTTTTGGATTAACAAGCGATATTTTCTCCCCTCTATTTCTATTACTCTCTCTCTCTCTCTTTCTCTTTCTCTCTTCCACTCACTTTTTCTTCTTTTAGACTACACTTGAGATTCTATAAAGAATTGTGAGTACTCGTGAAATCGTGGAAGGGTTAAATATACCGCGAATAAATCTCTTCAGAAGTCTATCTCACGCGTACTTTCTCTTTGTTCATTCTTTGCTTCGCTTTCAAGGAAAAAATAAAGACCGAATAGACAGGGTGTGGTGGACGGGGGATAGGGGGAGTGTAACTGCTCTCAAATATAGACGACGACTATACCAAGAGATATAGGAGGATCTTTATCATTCGAATTTTATTCAAACGAATGCTCGAAAAAATTATCGCTATTATTTTTTTTCCATGATTCCAATGGTTAAAAGAGAAAATATTTCCATTAATTATCATCGAATATAATGAAATTTTATTTTAATTGATATGGTTTTTTCTTTTTTTGTAAATTTAAAAAAGAGCCTTAATATGTTTTACGAAAATCAATATTTATTATAATAAATAATAGAAGATAATGAACAATAATGAAATAGGCTTTTGTAGAGTTTATTATGAAGACTACAGATTTTAAGAATCACACGTTTCACACACAATCGACGAGTTTAATTATCTTATCGATAGAAGAATAAACCGAAAACTCAACTTCCCTCTTTGCCCTGTTGATTCATTTCTTTTTTTCATCCTTTTTATTACGTCAAATATATAAAGATGTTACATTTTGGGGTGGGTTAGTAGGCAAAGCCCGCAGATATAGTCAGGGAAATATTAATAACCGACATAAATTTTAATGTCTTCCAGGATCCTCCAGCAAGAAGAGAATTACAACCACTACGACGACACGAACTACCAAAGAGAAAACGAGAGAGAGAGAGAGAGAGAGAGATGTTCTAGTCTCGACGAAACATTTACCCTGCGAAATCATACTTAAGATATAAATTCTACGCCACGGGACGGTGGTGGTGTGATGGTAGTGGTAGGTGGTAGCCTGCTTGGTATGCAAATTTATTCGCAAATTCGTTCGTTGCTACACGGACCGAACGACGGACGGAAAGACGGATGGATGGATGGATGGATGGATGGATGGATGGATGGATGGACAGACAGACAGACAGACAGACCAACCCCGACCAACGTTAGCGGATTTTCTTTTCGCGTCCTACAAAAGGTACAAGCGGAAAAAAGCTCAAAAGCACCGTGAGAGCGGAAAAACTAAAGAGCAAACGACCAACGAGTATACCATACACCCCCCCATCGTCATCTTTTATCCCCAGCTACGCGTTAACAACCATTTTCGAATATTTAGGTAAAGCTTACACGAGGAAAGGAAAAACAAAAAAAGAGTAACTTCTTTCTTTCCTTCGAAACGGGTGATGGTTAAACACCAATTTTAATTAGCGTTTTAAATACGTTGGTAAAAATTAAGCACCTCTCGTTATTAATTACATCATATTTTCTTTTCTTTTTATCCATAATTTCCCTTTCACTATTTACGAGGAAGAAATACATTATTCATAATAAATAGAATTTTAATAATATTGCCAAGGAATAATTTGTTAATCATGAACGGATGCGCTATTATCGATGTCGGATAAAAATAATCACTTTTATCTCTTTTTCCTTCTTCTTTTTATATGAATCTCATTTACACAATTATTAAATATTTAAGTATATTTAATTATGAGATTAAAACAATCGATTGTTTGCTTCTTTCAACGAAAAGCCAGTTTCTTTACTTTTTTATTTTCTTAATAACTCGAACAATATTTCTTATTTAAAACAAATTGTTTATTAAATTAAAATAAACTTTACATTCGAACGATAATAGCAAAAGCGCGCGTCTTTGAGAGTAAAGTAATAGAGAAAAATTTTCCTTGACGAAAAAATTGTGTATAAAAAAAAAAAAAAAAAAAAAAAGAGGCCAAGAGTTTTAGTTCCTTGGCACAGACGGTGATTTGGCATCTTGATGTCTTCCATTTGTTGCTCAAGAGCTTCTCGGGGAGCGATGAGATCGAAACTTAACGCGATGTTCCCTACGTAGGGTAGTACTTTCTCTTTCTTCTTTTCAACAAGGTAAAAAGACGTCGACAAAGCTGTGGGATTCGTCGTTGTGTAGATCGGATAAAGGCCCTGACTTTAGTCACCCTTTTCAGACGTATCTACTGTTAAACTCGATTAGGAAAGATAAGAGCATTTTCTCTCGTTCGAAAGAAATAAAAAAAAAAAAAAAAAAAAGTTCGAGGGAAAAAGGGTGAAAGGTAAAGAGAGAGAGAGAGATAGAGAAGAACCGTTTCAATCGTTTTAACGACGAACGATCGATAAGCGTCTACAACACGATGCAATTATGATAGTAATGACGATGATAGGCGTAGCCCATAATTTCGCTTAAACGAACAGCCGAGATACGTTAATAACGCTCATCACCCATAATTATTGCGAGTTCATATTTCGCATCTGACGAGACTCCCAAAATTTTTATAACATCCTTCCTACCTCATCTCGTACTCTCCCCTGTTTCCCCCCTTACCACTCACTCCCAGCCACGACCTCTCACAAAAACTATTGATTTTCTAACTTTACGTGTAATTATCGCATACGTTACAGTATTCTGTATCTTTGCAACATTTTATATTTAAAGAAAAAAAATAAATACAATATGTTTTATACTTATAATACAAAATTATACTTATTGTCAAAATCACAAGATTGAATGAAACATCAATAGACTGGAGTTATTGGTCTAATTATATAATTACAATAAAAGTATTAGAAAATAAAATACACAAATGTAAGGATCGATATTTTGTTCTTGAATGAAAGTATAAAAAAAAAATAAAATAAAAGCCATGGAAAGAAAGTGAATTGGCAATAAAACAATTTTTATTCCATCGAATATTTCAATGGGAATTATTACGTGAGCTTTTGAATTTGTATTTTTACATCAGCGTAGTGAAAAAAAAAAAACAACGTGCGGTAACGAGGGAAATGGGCCATGGATCATTCCTTCTCTCTCTCTCCCTCTTTCCTACCCTCTTTATCTCTCTCTCTCTCTCTCTCTCTCTCATTTTATCTCGGAGGAAGAGGAAGAGGAACGAAATGAAACGCTGCCGCCGTATTCGTGCAACGTGACACCGACAATCGCGATAGAGACACCTCTGACAGCCGTCAAGAGCGGACAGGGAATCCCATTGGATGGATGGCAGGCAATTTAAAATACCTTATCGCGTTTCGCCTAACTCTACGGCTCGTTCCCGCGAGCTGTCCGTATTATTATTTGTACACTATACGAGAAATTTCTCTCTCTCTCTCTCTCTCTCTCTCTCTTTGACTCCTACTCTTCGTGAAACACACTAACATTATTACTAGATATTAATAAATACTAACGCTACAGGATCTCGACCATTATCCAATCGTGTATATACGTGTGCAAATATACGTTAGTGCGTGTATGAATATTAATATGCGTTTTCATATTCAACGTGTATTACACTATTTCTCATTTATAATCTGTGATTATTTTTAACGATAAGATTATCTCCCCCTTCTCGTTATTATTATTAATATTAGGTCGTTTCATAAGTTTCTTCATTATTTTTTTAACATAAAATATATTTCTATGTTTTTGTATTTTAGATTATTTTACTTAAAACGGTATACGATTTTATTCCTTTTTATTAGGTTGGAGTCCACCTTTAGATAGAATTCTTCTACTTCGTACGTAAAATAAGTTTCCGTTCTTTTATCTTCCTTTTATTTTTCATTAGTCGTGTAAAATTGCATTTGACAGAGTTTGCGATGATCTTTGCTAAGGATGGAGAGAGTGAGTGGTAAGAATTAATGGTTTGGTTTAATCAGAAGGAAAGTTCACTTCACGTTGAATAATTTAGCCAAGTTTCGAAAAAGAATATATATGTAGGTACTATACTTATATAAAAAGTGAGCAACGATAAGATAGATGAAATGTTTTTTTCTTCTTCTTCTTCTTCCTTTTTATTTTTTACGAGGGTCGTATTTTCGACTCCTGGTAAATAATGTCTAGAGATTTATCTCGCAAATATTACAAGTCGAAAAAGGGATGTCACGTTAGGGTAGTATACGTTACATTGGTCCTATGCAGGGAACGCGTTATTCGGTTAATTGAAACGCATGTCATCTCGAAGTAGCGTGTGTGTTCCGCAGGTTTTATTGCGTCTAACTCGCGGAACACATTTTACTGTCAACCGTAAATAGAATTACGAGAATGTTTGCTCGACCAATGAGAGAGCAGTTATTCGCAATACCTATTCACGAACTCGTACGGTTATTTGAAATTTTTCATGTTTCCTTTTTATTTATATTAATGTCCGTATCATTAGATTTGTTTTAAATTGTGTTAT
The DNA here is from genome assembly GCA_023678845.1 of Mischocyttarus mexicanus. NCBI lineage: Eukaryota > Metazoa > Arthropoda > Insecta > Hymenoptera > Vespidae > Mischocyttarus > Mischocyttarus mexicanus. The sequence continues at coordinate 3,849,263 of JACGTP010000004.1, forward strand.
ATATATATTATAGATTGATTTTCAAAGTATAAGAAGAGATAAGATCGGATAACTACTACGAGCAGACTTTAAAGGACGGATCAGACTGTTTGTATACTTTTAATAAGAATATTAATCGGTCGATATTACAATGTGTTTCTAGTTAGGGAATTAGTTTTCGAAACAATCTAGTCTGAAATTTAAATATTTAAGGTATATATACTACGAATGTTATATATAATTTAGAATTTTAATATTTTAAATATTAGATTGATGGAAAAGAAATGCCAGAATTTTCCCATGTAATTGTAGCTAAAAATCTGACATTTCTTTTTCCACTAACCCAATATATACATATTTATGTTTAAATGAATTTATTTTAATAGAAAGTTGTTCAAAAGAGAGAGAGAGAGATGAGCAATCAGTGTTTGTTTACAAACGAAGACGAAATTTCTATAAATGATGATTAAATGGTACATTTACGAACGAGAATTGGAATAGTATCCAATCTTTGTAATGTAAACTGTACGTACACAGGATACATAGATGCATACATATATACATACATTGATTTCTCGGCTCTCGACATGTCTCATTAAATCGTCCTTGTCGAACGAAATCGTTTATCAAATCAGACATATGGTATATCACGAATGATGTTAACGGTATACGATCAGTAGAGTGTTCTTTTGCTAGTAAATGAAGACGTAAAGTACGATATATTACATTGCTGCGAATGAAATGCTTCTATTATTAGTATAATATAGTCGATAGGCTTTCATCACATTTTGTACCCAACAGTCATATCGATGAATCTCCATTCTCTGAGTAATGAAGCGAACTACATTAATCGATACGCACTCGATTAACCATGCTATGCGTTCGTTTGTAAACGCATCGCAATGCCGCTTATTACAAAATTTCTATAATTTTGTTCAATATTTAATATTAGTAAAATAATAATAAATAATGGGAAGAAAGAACAAAATATAAAATAGAAAGTAAAATTATGGTAGTAAATATGCGATAGGAATGGTAGTCGAGTGTCTTTTGAACTGTTTCATTGTACGTACCGTTACCGAGGTCAACGACCTTAAATTAGGGGGTTGAAGACATTTATTATATGGGTTATGATATTTTTACTATAAGTTATGAAAATAAACTGTTATAAATATAACAGTTAACGTTGATATAAATTTTTATTAGGACTCTTTTTTTTATATATTTCTTTATCGGGGTTTCTACATATACCACCAAACCGAGCCACAACTATAACGTAGTAGAATCGTAAAATAACAGTTATACTGCGAAACCGATATAGAATCGATAATAATATCGGTACTTCTGAACTGAAATTTAAACCGATATAAGTGAGAACCCGTTATACCCATAACAGTTAAAACATTTAATCGGTATTTGTAATTACTTCAGCCTGTAACGATCTACATTAACTTAACAAAATATTTGGATATTACAGTACGATCATCTTTATAAGTTTATTCGATTTCATCATAAAACAATTACCCAAGTTATCTTTTTTATTTTTTAACGAAAGGTTTTTTTTTTATTGATTTATCTTCAACAAGAAAAATGTTATTTCGTTTTTAAAACATATCTTAATCCCTTTGGAATATTATTTATAATGTTTTATTTTTTATATTTGCCTATTCATTTTCGAGTCTTCGTTTTAATTCAACTACCGAAAGATTTGGAGTTTTTCGAAGAAGAATCCCTATCTAATTAATCTCATAGAATTTCAATCGAATTAAGATCACGAATTATCGTGATTTATTATGAAGAATTTAAGGATTATTTATTAAAGAATAATCTTTGCAAAATACGTCTTGCATGCTTGGATTGTTGTTTTGATAAAAACATAAAATTACGATAAATATTTATATTTTTACACTAACAATAAAAATAAATTGTCGACAACAATCCATGACAGTTGTCTAGCAAACCACACGTATCGGTCAATATTCGTCAATTATTTTAGTCTGTAACAGGATACATAACAATTTGAAACAGTTATTTTTTCTATATAACTATATCAATTTCCGTTTAAAATAAATGTTTGTAAAGGACATTTTTTTGTTATTTTCAAAAACGTACAGGGTATCTGGCGTTGGGATGCGCTTTTCAAAATGTTTCTCGATACTTTTAACCTTTCAAATGCTACTCGGTGAATTTAAATGCCATTCTAGAATTTATTTTCAAACAATAATAAAAAAACATACGAATATTTTGTACAGTCGATTGGAATATGTTGGGAGAATACACACACACACACATATATATACACATATACAATATGATCGAAGGAGTATGCAGTACTTAAGTAAATTTCCGATCAATCAGGAATTCCATTCTGTCTCCATCGACGTTTGAGGAGGCTTAGGAGGAGGAGGAGAAGGAGGAGAGGGTGGTTGGGGTGTGTATGGGTGGGGGATAGATGGATACGTGAGGGTTCATCGAACAACATGCCTATTGGTCGGTATTACCGCATGTCCATCCGACGAAATGGTCGTGGTCACATAGCTCGCATAACTTGCCGTTGTCATCGACATTGTTGCGGCGCGAGATGTTCTCTCTCCACAGTTCTGTTCACCCTTATACATATATGTTCGTGGTCCTGCGAGAGGGTCAAGCGAGGGAGTATGTGTCGTGTGTGAGAGAGGGAAAGAGAGAGAGAGAGATTTGAGGATAGGAAGGAAGGGTTCCGTCAGAGTAGCGGAACCATTTTCGTCCGTTTGCGGTTACGCAGCCAAACCTATGCGGTAAAGGTACGCCTGAACCGAACCAGACGGCAACTATGATCGTAACGCGCATTAGAATCTCATCCAAATAACCTTCCTTCTAGAATATAACAGTTTGCAGCACAGAGAATCCGATTGCACTTGGTGAAGTGCATTTGATCGACTAGAAAATAATATCTTCGTAATTTATACAGACGTCCATCTGAGAAGAACATTTTTAACACATATTCGTCCCAGAAATTTTTGCACCGTCAAAAAAGAAAATCGGTTCTTTATTGGAGTTATCTCTGTTCGGTATATGAATTAGAATTTAATTTATTTAGAATTAAAATAACAAGAATGAATTATTTTCTGTAATATACAAATGACGAATTTTCGTCATGCGAGGGAATATGTGTTAAAATAAGCAATGATTTGGTTATTTTATTAAGTATGGTTAATTTTATATAAACAAGTTTAATTTAGGAGACAAAAAAAGGAATCGTTGAGAAACTTTAGTTTTAAATTCCAACGATGGTAAACGTTGAAGGAAGTATGGATCATCCTTACTTTGGTATGAAAAATTCGCAGAATTCAAAGTAGAGGTTCGTCGGGAATTTTAATCAACCGTTTGAGGGAATATCATTTACGTAATATGGTATTTTATTATTTTAATCACGTATCGCCTCTACGTCGAAACTAAATGTATTGATACGAAAATTCGGTACCACCTGATATACAAGAAGGGTGGTATGTAAAATATGAAGATCATTTTTGAAATTGTTTTAGAGTTTATCATTGTTTTCGAACGATTACGGTTCCAATGGCTTGTTGGATTCCACAAAAATACCTAAGATTCCATTACAATAACTTACATTTAGAGACAGATAATCGATAAACTTATAATTTATACCTTCCCAGATGCACATACCTAGAGTTCTTGATATAGTAATCGATATTGATATATACTTATACAGACAAAACGAATAAAGTAAAACTTTAAAAATATGTAATTGTGTAGTTATTATTGTACGATAATAAAATCAGTTAGTACCAACTCGAACGTGCTAATTGTCTAGGGAAATAATAAAAACTCCCTTATTTTTATTTAAATTCTTGAAGTTGTAATTAAACGATCGAACATATTCGTTCGCTCATGCAAATTTCCTATAAAGGGAATTTTTCGAAATGTAACAAATATTTGAATCGTTATCTCTATTACGAGAAATACAAAACAACAAAAAAATAACGCAACATATCCAATTTCATTTTTTTTTTGTGTTTTATTTTTCCAAATACAAATCCACTTTTCGGCAATATTAATCGAATCTGTGAATATTTGAGTATTTCATACAGTAATAAAAAAAAAAGAAAAAGAAAAAAGTTACGATATGTTTTTATTCGATCAAAAATTGGTGCCTTTTTTTAAAATATGACAAAAACTAAATTCACTTTTATATTGAAATACGAAGAAACTTTATCACCGAGGTTATAAATATTTGACATGAGAGGTAAAAAGCGATAACAAATCAAATAAAAATATAAATTAAACATATATATTCTCTAAAGGATCAAATTCATTCATCTCCCATGAGAAAGGGGTATACAAATGGTTAAGGAATCCTAAGAAAAAGGAGTTTTCCCCGCAAAACGCGTAGAAAGTAAGTTTACTCAACCTAACGACCTGCATGTCCTATGCAAACTCGACGTTCCGACGAGGAACGTAACTTTCCTCTCGTGTGATAAACGTAAAAAGGAGAAAGGGCGGAAAAACGAGCGTAAATTTTCTGCAATCCATGCGGAAAAACGACTCGAGGGAGGATTCCTCCCGTCTCCATCGTCTCTGTCGTCGTCATCGGAGTAGTAGTTCCTTCGAGCCCTTTTTCCAAGGTATATATTTTCAACCTTCTTCTGATTTAGTCCCTTTTCTCTGCTCTTCCATATTTTCTTCAAAACGTCTTCTCTATCTTTTTTCTCTCCATCCCTTTCTCTTCTATTTTTTGCCCGATCAAATATAGAGAACATACGTAATATAATATTTCCTAATAGATCCTAATCATGGTATTAACGAACGTTCCTGTATCGGCTATATGTCAATCACAGAACTTTGCTTGACACACGAGAACACATGGGTGGTATTATATATATGACTAGAGAGGGTTACGATATATGATCTCTCTCTCTCTCTCTCTCTCTCTTCGTCTTAACACGTGACAAACTCGATTGTACGAGACGTATATGACGAGTTAATTACGTTATGTCGAACGTAGTTAAAAATTTCCTGTGTGTCAAGCTCTCTTGTAATTCTCTACAATACATACCCACACACACACACACACATACACATATATACTCCTTTCTAATTGTCTTTTACGTTAGATGTAGATTAAAGAATAGGCTCATATAATCCTTTTTATTTTCTTTCCCTTTCTCTCTCTTTCTCATAAAAATATATTTTTCCGTAGGATACCAGAGAAAAAGAGAGTCAAACAGACATAAAGTCTCGAGTATGATCAAAGGCAAAGAGTAAAAAATATGTTCAATGTTAGAGAGACAATAATCCTGATAGTTGCTTGTATATACATACACGCGTGTGTTAGAGAATTTCGTATTACGTGTATATACATTTGTAGTACGTAGGATCAATTTGAATATTCTGTCAGAAACACAATGCTTGAATAATTAAAGGAGACAACATACCGCCACGTTGCTATTGATAATAGTTATTCGAACAACTTCAATTTTCAATTCTAAAATCTATCTTATACTTTGAATTAGAAAGAAGTGCTGCTTCTGTTATGATTATTCATCCCACCCATCCACGTAAGAATTAAAATTGAGAAAGAAAAGAAAAAAAAGAAAAAACAAGAATCGATGATAAAGGAAAAGGATGGCGCGCACCCTCCTCCCTCCTACTCCTAAACCTCTGTGTGTTAAAGTTGAAAAAGTGAACAAAAATCAGCTGATTCTACGGTTTTTTTGCCGAGTCAAGGATTTACAACGCGTAGCCGCGAGCTCCTAAGAATTTTAAATTTGTTTGACGTTGTGAGCGAGAAAACTTTACGTCGGGGGCGATGACGAGAAAAGAAGAGGAAAAAAGGGCGAGGGAAGAAGGGGGAAGGGAGGAGAGTAACGAAATCTAGAGGTTTTTCACTCGATTCGATTCAATTCCTACTTCGGCTTGGCTCGAAATCGCAACTCCCTCTTGACATATCACCGTGTTTGTAGAACGCCAAGGATCTAATTTATTCGAGGAACGAATAAGATATCCAGCAGATAGACAGAATTTTAATATTACGAATACTGAATATGTTATAAATTTTCATCGTATATATATTTATATATAGTTTCGCTAAAACAAAAAATTCTGAATAAAATTCCAATAAAAATGATACATTTTTTTTTTTCTTTACCACACTATTACACAACTAACTAAAGAAAAATATATTTGTTTTGTTTTGTTTTGTTTTTCGATGTTAGATATAAAAATTGATTTTTCTTTATAAAAAAAATAAAGAATGAAGATAATTTTTGTCAGTATAATAATACAATATATATTTATACTTCCCATAAATATATATTAGAGATGAGACTTAAAAATTCGATAAAAATTAAAACGAGAAGATAATGAAAGTGAGTAAAAACTAAATAAAAAAGAAAAAAAATAATAATAATGCGTTCTCGTAAGAAAATGAGAATCACTGACCGATTGATTATCCTCAACGTTAATATTAATCGGATACTTTAAAATATATCTCAACGAGTTCCGAGAGATACACCGTAAATTCTGGGAAATGTTTATTTCTGGAGTGGTTGGTAATCTCGCTGAAATGAGTTCCATTCGGTTGAATTTGTGGCAGCGTATTCATTCTTTCTCTCATTTTCTCTTTCTTTCTTTCTCTCACTCTCTCTCTTTCTCTCTCTCTGTCTTTCTTCTCTTTTTTCATTCATAGCAGAACGATAGATTTAAAAAACGATCGTATCAAGCGAACTGAAACCCGGTAAGTATAGTAACCAACGATTTTATATGAAAACAATTGATAACGATCGAAGTGCCCCCGCCTGATGCCAATTAAAATTTCCTCGTTATGTGAGATTATACTTCAACTTCATCGTCTCCGAATATGAGAGTACTACGATCTCGAAGGGAGAGAGAGTCCGATGCATTTTTTTTTATGGATACGTTATGTTATAATTATAAGGTTTAATGGATGCTTTTACAAGTTAAATCTTATTTTTATTTTATTTTTCTTTCTCTCTCTCTCTCTCTCTCTCTGTAGAAAAAACCGTAACTTTCGATAAATTGGAGACGAATTCAATGCAAAATGCAAGAAACATTTTTCAATGATACTTAAGTTGATATAAATGCTTTTAAGTTTGAAATATTTGTCATTTTCTAATAAAGAAAATATAACATAATTATAAAATCAATACTCTGTTAAACTAATTTCATTTTTATTTTAAGAAGCTTGACAAATTTGTTTATAACTTTGTCCAATTATAATCTTTCCATTCCGAGATATTAGTGTTATAAGAAATAAATAATTTTCCTAAAGAAGGTTGTACGATTAATTGGAATTTAATAAATTAAATGTTAATTTGTTATCCATGTCAATTTCGTTGTATAATATCTTTATAACGACAGGAGGATTTTGGATAAAGCGAAAAGAAGAGGTGAACATTTTGACACTTTCGACGACGTTGAGACGTGAAAAAATATTCCAATTTTTTTCCCCTTCTCTTCGTGTTTGTAGGATGTTGACTGAGTGAGTGACATTTTTTAAATTAGAATCATATTTTCCATGCTGCTCTTCTTTTTTTTTTATTATACCACCTTTCTCTCTCTCTCTCTCTCTCTCTCTCTCTCTCTCTTTATTTCTCACCATATCTTTTTTTTTTTAATTCCAGTATTGGAACGTCTTTATCTGTTTATCTTTCCTGTTCTCTCGTCTAGTTTTAATAATACCACGTATATATCTATCCACAAACCTCCCTCACACACACTTACAGACACACAGACACACAATATATATATAAATACATAGATGTATCTCTTCTCACCACGCCTCACTCATTCTCATCACTGTTCCTCGTTATCGATCATCGAAGCTTTGCCTGAAGTTTTCCATCGGCGCGTATTAATAAGCGCAATGCCGTTGGAGCGTCAAACGAAGAAAAGTGAGAGAGAGAGAGAAAGAGAAATAAAAGAAAAAAGAAGAAGAAGAAAAAAAAAATAAAGAAGAAAAATAGAGGGAAGAGAAAGCGAGAGGAAAAAAAAAAAAGATGGAAAATGACGTTCGATGAAACCCCCATTGAGAGTTCATTAAGCTGTGAGATAACTTTGGATTCTATTGAATTAATTACTTATTACATATATCGTATTTAATTGGCGTCAATTAACATTACCATTTTGTAGTATTAGGTTGTCCCATAAGTTTCTTCCTTTTTCTTAATTAACTTTTTATACTTAATATTTTATATTTTATATTATTTTACTAATATTAAATATAACATTAACATAAAATCGTATAATTGTTAAGTAAAATAATATCAAATACAACACAAAGAAAATATTTTATGTTGAAAAATAATGAAGGAAATTAAACTACATTTTTTTAACGATATCGAAAACTGGAGTCCGAAAACGTGCAAACGGAACTTCCGTTATCGGATGATTTCGTTAAAAGGGAAGTAAACGGTCGCACAGACTCATTAATTATTCATGTAATACTGGTTAAAGTAACTTTATTGCGTTGATGCAGGCCTTGCAGCAAGGTTGGAAAGTAAGTAAAGGGGGTGGCCTGTAAGGGTGGCTTTAACGTCTTCCCGTATTTATCCGTAATCCTCTGCTAACGACGTTATCAATTCTTTTTTACCCCCTCTCCCTTCCCCATTACCCTCCTCTCTTTCTCTATTCTCTTTTCCTTGGAAGAATTTTCCAAGACCTAACTAGGTAGTATGCTATTTTCATTCTTTTCATCTTCTTGAACGACTAGAAGAGATATTTTTTCATTAAGTAAATACGTTAAGAAATAAAGAAATCAAGAAATCAAGAAAAACAAAATCATTTATAAAAAGATATAAATAATATTAACAGTTTGGTTATTATTTATATTAAAAACTAAAGTTTATTTGTTATGCAATGAAATAATTTATGAATTATAATTTTGTAAAAAATCTAATAATTTATTTGTTATGATATCAATCGTTTAAGAAAATATAGACAATGATTAAAAAGAACAACAACAATAAAATCAACGAATTATTAAATATCGAGAATAAAAATAACTTCAACATGAAATTAGTTTTCAAAAGTTATCATATGCAGTTTATAATACGATAGAGACTATGTACATATAATTTATGTCTATCTCCATTCGATTACCATTCCATTCAACCGTTCACGAGAACTCCTCTTGTTCCCATTTCAAAAATTCTCTTTCTCTCTCACTCTCGTGTACTCTCTTGTGTTCTTTCGTAAATGCTTAGACATCTTCATACCTTACGGCACCGCAATTACGAAGGGAGAGGCTCATGTCCTGTGTTTTGGAATACGTAATAAGCAGCACGTGCGCGAAACTCCAATTATCTGCTAGCCTGTACAACGATAACTCGTGTTCCTATACGAGAGTTGCTTTAAATACTCACCCCATATTCCCACCCAAGCCTATTTCATCCCTCCTCATACTCTAATCCTCCTTCTCTTTCTCCTACCAGTTTTTTTAGACATTTTCTATGGTCATAGGACAACTTACACGAGTTCTCTTGGAATTTATGAAATAATTGAAAATACTCGTTGAATTCTCTCACCTCTCTCTTTCTCTTTCTTTCTCTCTGTCTGTCTTTCTATCTCTCTATCTCTCTCTCTTTTTCCATTAATTAATTATCAAGAATCGAGTTTGTACAACGGAGGAAACTGACTCGAATAGTTAGAGATATTTAACTTGTAACGACCACTTAACGTGCATAACAGGAATTGGGAATTCGATAGGAAAGTAAACGTGTATCTCACGGATTGTGGGAAGTATGTGGACCGTTTGGTTTAACGTTAATTAACGTTGAACAAAGTTTCAAATTTTATAGTTTAGGATGATTGTGAAATTTACTTATCGTCGATATAAACATTATTGATATTAAATATATTCTAAATATCTTTCTTATATTAAATTCGTAATAAGCAATTTATGATTACTTTTTTATTTATCTTCAAACATTTTCGTTTTTCATTTTACGAATGTCATATTATTGCGGTTTTAATTTTACGAACGTCAGACTAGGTTGCATACAATCTCGACATTTCGTTTGTTATCCAATGATGAAAATATAAATTAGTTAAATTTATCATAAAAATTTCCATTAAACGTTAATAATATCATAGTCCAAGACAAAATTGAAAATTCTTTTACGTTTCAATGTATTGAAAAAGGTCGTACCAACCGAGAATCACTTTCATTTTTATTGGTGATAGGTCAAAGATTGTGAAGACATTGGTCAGGAAATGAAATGAATGGGTTCGAGTGTTGGAAAAAGAAAAATAAAAAGAAAAAGAAGAAGAAGATGAAGCAAAAGAAGGAATTGATAAAACGGGGAAAGAATAACGAAGTATCCATGGTAAAAGAAAAATCAGGAAGAAAAGCAAAAGCTAGTGAAATTGTAAGAGGTAGATATAACGTGTGTAGCCAAAACATTTGCAGTAGAAAAGAAGACCCTCATATTTCCACCCCACCAATCTTTTCTACCTTTCTCATCCCTTTCCATCTTCTTATAACCTAACCTACCCTTTTTTTCCCTCGACCTTTTTACAGTCTTCTCTATATTTTCTTTTCTTTTCTTTTCTTTTCTTTTCTTTACTTCTCTCATTTTTACCTTTTCCTTTTTTTTTTTATTCACCGAGACTTGAAACATCGATCCTTCCACCAACTCGCAAGATAATCGTCGTTTTAGCCGCTTATTTCCCGCCCTTACAATACGTCTGGCTTGTTGCATCGATCACAAGTGATTAGCTCGAATAATTAAACGTCGGCTTAATTCTCATAGATTGTCCAATAGACAAGAAACGAAAAAGAAATAAAAAAGAGAGATAAAAAGAATCATTGCTCGTCTCTTTAATTTCTTTTATTTTATTCCAGGTATTCTTCCCTCTCTCTTCCTATCTCCGTCCAGTATTAAATATATTATCCGATACGTAGCTACTACAAATCATTTTATTCTCAACAAATATTTACGAGATATAATTATGTTTATTGTATTTATTATTATATTAATAATAATATGAACAGAACTAATTAAAAGAAAATATATATTTTATAATATAATAAAAAATAATCTCTGATAGAAGTAGTAATCAGTGAAAATATCGTATTTAGAAATTCCATTGGGAAAAGTTATTCTCAATAAACGTGATTGTACAAAAAAAAAAAAGAAGAAAATAACGACAGGAGGAAGGAAAATGTCAAAGAAATAATGATTGGTATAACTATAATTATTTTCAAAGCTAGAAGATAGGCGTTCGTTATCTGGTTATGCCGATCGATAAAAGGCAACACCACGATAAACGACGGTAGTTGTTAATACAAGCTACTTTATCTTAACTCGGCGAAACTGGCGTTAAAGAAGGCTCGTAAAATCGATTAGATCTTCGCGTACCTAAGGATTATTTCTTCTACGAACCGGTTTTATTCCAACCGTTCTTTCCCGTCCCTCTCACTATCATTCTCTCTCTCTCTCTTACTGCAATCTCGATAGTTTTCACGGTTGTTGTTGTTGGTAGATGGGAAAGTTGTATATACGCGGACTAAAGACAAATAGGCATCGTGCACGTGCGAATGAAAATAAGCGAGAGAAAGACAGGATGATGACGATGATGATGATGATGATGATGATATGGAAAGAGATTTTTTTTTAATTTACAATGCTCGAGTATGCACCAAGCGTTAAAACGTGACTTGAATCGATACTACTAAAATGTTCATGTATATTTGTATACGCGTTTACGTGTTTATGTGTACGTGCGTGTATTTGAATGTATATAGCACGTCTTTCTCTCTATTTCTATCTCTCTTTCCTCGTACTTTAGTACTATGGCATCATGCCAAACGACGTTATTGCAAGACGCGTCCTAAACTGCATTTAAGGAAACTAATAGGGAGCGTGTTCGCCATCCGACGAGCCTAATCTCGTTCATGTAAAATTGTATATTCGCTTATAACCAACGAATCGATTAATGTAACTTGTATATTTTGCAAATTATACCTATTTTTTTACTATACTTTCTAAATAATCATTTGAACAAACTTTTTCTCAATATTTTCTTCTTATCGTAAATATTTCATACTTGTATGTTTTTTCTATTAATCATTATTCTATAAAAAAAAAGTATCGAACGAAGCATTAACAAAAAACATACTTCAATGAAATTGGATTTTTCCTATTAAAAATATGCTTGACATGCAATAGCTTAGTTTAGCATAAATTCTAGGTGATGGATTTTTTTTTTGCTGAACACACATCTATATATATACTTGCATATTGCATACATACGATTCTTCACGTCTAGGAACTTTGATAGGTTTACATCGTTGCGGTTTCAATGAGCTCTCTTGGTAATCCACGACTCGTAGGAAAGTTTTTCTCTCGCGTTTGCATAAAGCGACTCTTAAGCACGTCTACGCACGCGCATCACGCGCCCACACTACCACATATCACATATATGTATATAGAAGAAGAAAATTTCAGGGGGCGAAAGACCGTGAGAGACTTTCGACGAGAATGAATCAGAATTTCTCATTTTAGTTCTTCCAACTTTTCCGGACTCTTACTCTCCCGATAGTTCTCTCCCTTCTTTGCTTCTTCCCCCTTTTCTTCTCTTCCTTTGAATCGCCGAACTTGAAACTTATCGAATCGGTGTAATCGTGCTCGTAACGAGTGTAGACCCGGAGATATTGCAAGAACGTTGAAACTTTGATAGCTTGGAAATCGTAAAATAATCATTATCTGAGAGACTTGGATGAGAGAAATTGAAGAAGAAAGTGAAAGTAAGAGAATGATAGATATATATATATAGTCTACGTAAAATAGAGTGTGGTAAAATAACTTTGGAAACTTCTGGTGGTTAAATCGTAACCTATCGATCGTTAATACATTGTTGATTGACTAATACTATTCGTATTATACAAAACTCATAAAACTTGAATTAACGATCCAGATAAAAAAATATGACAAATTTTGGACAATTGATAATATCGAAATTGAACTAAAAAATAAAAGAAGCAATTATTAAATACGATAAATAATATTATAACAGCGTATCGTACTATTTTATATTTTTTTTACACTATTTTATTATCTTTTTTATCTTAAAACACGTTTAAAGAATTAAAAGTTTAATTCCTGTTTGGTAGTGCGGTTGAGATATAAAAAGTAATTATATGATTTCTTCTTTACGCGTAACAAACACTTTTATGCGGTTTGAATTCTTCATGTTTGAAACACTTTCCTATGAAGAAGAGACAAAAATACAAAGAAATAAGAGAATAGAAAGAAAAATGAAAGTTATATGATTGTGTGTGAGTGTGTATGAGAGAGAGAAAGAGAGAGAGAGAGAGAACATACGCGGAATATAACGTTGCAAACGTGGCAGCTTAATCCGTGGCAAGCTGATAAATTGCCCAAAGCAATTTCCGTTTTGCCGTGAAATTCCGCTCGTTTGACGGGCCACGAAAGCGAAACGCTAGTATTGCGGGAATTAACTTTGAGCTAGACGCGTTTTCGATGAATCCCCAACTGTTGTGCGTGTGATGGTGTACGTGGGCGTACGAGAAAACAGGCATTGCATTCGACTGGGCGCGCGCGATGCAACAACGCGTCGCTTATTTTAATGTCATCTCGTCGTTTAACGAATAGGACAAAAAATTACACCTGATTGTGTTCCGTTTTATTTCATTGTCCTTATTTAATACTTTCGAATAGCATTGATTAAAAAAAGAAAAGAAGAATGATTCATAATTAATACAATGTTGTCTTCGTAGCTGCGTTTAACTAGTACGAAGAATTAAATTAAATTATTAATAAAAAAAAAGAAGAGAAATAAAAGAGTCGTGAAACAAAAATTAAATTTGCACAAATCGATGGGATCAGTATAAATAAAAGTAACATGAATTTTATTTAAAAATAGGATTAATAAAATGGACTTTGATAAGAACGCGAAGTAACCCTTTACGATAATTATTCGATATAAAATATTAGTAATCGTTGTAATCAAAATAATCGTAATAAGATCAACGATATTTAAACGAGATCGAAATAAGTTTGACATTTATCGGTTATCGATGTTGCCTTCCTTTTAACGAAACTTCAAAACTCTAACTAACAAGTCCCGGTGTAAAATACCTGTAGATCGTTTTAACGTCATCCTTTCATCATTCCCTCGTTCCCCCGTTCACTTTTTCGATCAATTTACCTGGAACAAAAAAAAGAGAGAAATGTGAATCCTTTTATTCGTACGAATAATATACGCAGAAAGCGATAGTAGAATAGAATCATGCTAGCGGCAAGACTATTGCGATACCGTTAAATAATGTATAACTTCATACCCTCCTCTTCCCTCTTTCTCCTCCTCCTCCTCCTCTCTTTAGTTCTCTTATATATCGCGAACAGTGTTACGGTACAAAAGATTCGGAATTTACCGGAAACTCTTTTTCGAGAAAGAATACAAACGACGGGATGGTAAATCAGAAATGACTCTCAAGACGTCAAGTGGAAGAACAAACGTTAGCGCACAGCTTTGAACTTTTATCAACTCCACGTGTGTATGTGCGTTGATGTGTGTTTCGTGAAACTGCAGTTAAAGTATAGCTACAGGAGTTGTTGTAGAGGAAAAAATAAAAAGATAAATAAGAAGAAAGTTGCAATAATAACAACAACGAGGTAAAATTTCTACTCGAAATAAAAGGACCGAGCTTAACTGTGCGGTCACGTCGAGTGTTCTTATTTCGGATAAAAAAAAAGAAAAAAGAAAAAGATTGTATTAAAAGAAGAGTAAGAAGAGAAAAATCTAGAATCTTGTTCTGAAGTTGACAAATCGATATTCTTGAAAGGTCTCCAAGACAAAGAGACGGATAGAGATAGAAATAGAAGTTATGGATTTCCTCCCACCGACTGGAAGTTGCATTAGCCGGCTACCTACTAAGTTTATATCTTATTGGACATTGTTCGGTAAAGCATAGTACCATCTACCAACTCGAACTTCCTAAAATGATCGCCTCTGTTTGCATTTCGTGAGCATTGTTCGCTAAATTTCGTATGTAACCAACGGATCATTACATACAAGAACGGATATGTATATGTATATATATATATATATTAGATATGCTGTATGAGAGAGACAGGGATGAAAGGGGTCAAAAGTGAGAGGGAAGGAAACACGTCGTCAGTTTCTCCCTTAATTCGGGATAAAGCAGATCATTTCTAAAGGCATTTACTCGACATAGGTTAAGAGGCCTGTTACGTTGTATTTCAACCAGATGCAACAGAGATTCGATCTGTAAGAGAGAGACAGAGAAAAAAAGAGAGAGAGACCTTTCGCATAAATTTCAATGCATTCTTCTTTTCTTATTTCTCATCTTTCTATCGAACGTGTTTAATTGGTGAAACTTATCGTGACCTATTTAAACGATAAATACTATATTTTTCTTTTCATATTTATTTAATTTCATTTATAATATTACGATTTTTATATATTCCACGTATGTGTGTTAAAATAAATCGATATTTATTCGACGATACTTTTCATAAACTTCAATCATTGTTCACGAAATTATTTTCTCCTTATTTCTCATATTTTTCTTATCTTACTTAATCGATATCCTCGATAATCTCGTTTAGAGAATAACCGAATATTCTAAGATGATAATAAATGGATTTATATTATATTTGTTATAAGACAATAATCATCATTTGCATGAATATTCGACGAAACGTTATCTCAGTTTGTCAACTCTGAGGTAGCTTGCTTTAATAGGTCAAGTGACTTACTCCTTCAAAGCTCTTTAATTCTCCGACTACCCTCCCCAGCCCCTCATTCCCTCAATTACTGTGGAATCCTCGAGCATTTCACGATTTTGCAGCTTCTCCTCGAACCGTCCGTCCGCGGCTCGACAAAGGACAACAAGCTTCCACGAGAGGGAAGAGATTGAGAGTTGGAGAGAGATAGAGAATGGTTGGGTCGGCTCGATGAACACCAATCTTCTCTCTCTCTCTCCCTTTCTCTCATATTGTCTCTCTTTCTCTCTCTCTCTCTCTAGTTTCCCGTTCATACATTCTCTGTGCGTGAACGAGCAAAGAATCGGCGAGCTAGCGCATGGTTGCTTCTCTTCTCGTCGTTCCACGCTGGATTTGGTTCGTTCCACGCGGGAGCTCGAAACAGAAACGTTCTATGAAGCGTGCCCTAACCCAAGCTTAATTTCCTTCCATTATCCGTTCCTTTCGAACGATCCTAAACGTCCTTTCCTCTACCTCTCTCTCTCTCTCTCTCTCTTTTTCTCTCTCTCTCCCTCTTTTCTTTTTTTTACGCACGACTGTTACGACGATAACGGTGACGGTGGATACGCTCGTTAAACTCGGACTAAACGTACGCGAACTGGACCGAAAAACATGTTTATTCGAGTATCACTTTTTAAATGTTAATCGTCCTTATCGAATTAGGTGAATAGAACTTGACTAAATACAAAAAAATAAAATAGAGACGAAGATATATGTGTTTTTCTTTTTATGACAATGCATTTTTGCCTTGATCGTTATTCGACCGAAATTATTTTTGTTTTTTAAAAAATATTAAAGATTTGATTACAAATTTATCTCATTGACGGATATCTTTTAATTTTGAAAGAAAATATATGAATATAATTAAATTTGCAAATTTAAATGTTAAATTAGTACTCTCTTCGTTTCTTCTCGTCGGTATTATGAATTTAAAAACAACAAAAATTGACTGATCGATAGAATAATTTCAAACTTGTTCTATTCTAATTGTTATGATTTTATAGAATCCCTTATACTTAGGCTTGATTCTTTAATATTTTCTTAAAGATGCTACGCGAGGAAGAGAGAGAAAAGGAACACACTCGGAGACGTTAAAAGTACGAAGCAGTATAACTGGAGACTCGCCAACCTGGTTCTCGATTAATTTATTCCGTCTAGAACGTTCTGTATCCCTGCTCTTCTCTCTTGCAACCCCTTCCCCTTCTACCATCAGCTCCTCTCAACCTCGCCTTTACCCTCGCCTTCAACCTCGACCTCATCCTCATTCTCTTTCTCTCTCTCTCTTTCCCTTTCTTGGTGAATCCTAAACCACGAAGGCAACTTGTACACGAGAGAGAACCAAGAGGAGAGTTCAGAGACCGTAACGAGAGGAAGGAACGTAGGGAAAGCGAGGGTGCCTCTACGACCTTGACGACGACGACGACGACTACGACGACTGCGACGACTACGACGACGACGACGACGTCGGATTCTAGTTGTACCGAAACGTCTCTCCCATAAAATACGCTTCTTTTGTCTCGCCAACTATTGTATTTATTCCTTGTGGTTTTCCACCCTTTCTCATTCTTTTACTCTGTCTTTTCTTTCCTTTTTTTCTCTATCTCTCATCCTGTTTCACTCTCTTCTCGAGTTGGTCCCAAGGATGCTGCTTGACATTATCCTTCGAAAGATACATTCCTTCTTACTCTTCGACTCGATGGTATTTTCCTTTTTTTATTTTTATTTTATTAAGTTTAAATANTCTCTTTAACGGGAACTCGCTTTGTCCGTCTGTCGATAATCGATAAACGATACCGCTTCGTTCGTTCGTTCGTTCCCACCATATTACATTCCACGACGTGTGAGAAATGTCGTTAAAAAAGAAAGAAAAAAAAAGGAAAATAATCGTTACTCGAACGAACGTACGCGAACGAATGAACGAACGAACGAGAGTAAGTAGATATCGATCTTTTGAGAAAAAGAATGATGGGAAAGGGGAACGGGGATATAAGCTATCCTACCTTATAAATCAAACTTCCCCATTTCGAATGGTAAATCATTAAAATCATAATTATCGATCTTTCTGTCGAGAAAGAAAAGTTTTTTAAGAGGATAACCGATCAAAGTTCCTTTTTTTACCCCCCTTCCCCACCTCACTCCTTCATTTCTTTCTTTCTTTTTTTTTTTTCATTCCCGAAAGGTGGAGTCATTAAAAGGTTGGAATAATTCGTCGTCTACGCGGTTTCTTTGCGTATTGAAAAAAAAAAAAGAAAGAAAGAAGTTGGCGATTAGCGAGGAAGAAAAATCAATCGTTCATTCGTTCGTTCGGTTCGTTCTCATTCCTTCGGTTTGAAATTCACAGCAACGTGTGGTGGCCCGACGTATGGAAGAGGACGAGGAAGAGGACGAAGAGGGGGAGTGTAAAACGCGAAAGGTGCAGACGAGGAAGGACGAATAGTAAAGAGAAGTAAAAAGAAAGAGAGAGAGTGTAAGTGAGTGAATGAGTGAGTGAGTGAGTGAATATCAGGGGAATGTTGGTAGCGTTCTTGGTGGGAAACGAGAACAAAGAAAGCAGTACGGTATTAAAAGCGAACTCAACGAGTCAAGTAGAAGTGAATCGAGTCGAATCGAATCGAATCGAATCGAATCGAATGGAACAGAACCGAGTCGAGTTGAGTACGAGTCTAATCGAGACTCGCGTTTACCCGAGATTGGTTCACCAACGAGGTAGAGTTACCACCGGTAACGAGATTCCCGTTCGTGTTACTAAATAATACCTCGATGTTATTGAATGCTTTTAAATCTAGCTTTAATTCTGCAATTAGAACCAAAAACTTTGTTCAGACAGACCACGTCCGTTCGAACAACGTTACCTGTTGTTACACGTCAGTTTATTGTTTCCACAAGTATATGTGTAATACCTATTTAAATACTTTCATATCGATTACAAGGATCTTCTGTAAAATAAATATATATGTATATTATTTTTGACAGATTAATATTTGTCTATTATAAATTATATAAATTTTGTTATATAAATAAATATATATTGTTTGAATAAAAATAAAAAATATACCTAATTTTTCTCGTCCAATTATCAGCGAATAGTACGAATAGTTCCCTTCGGTCATATTAACTTAACTTCCTAAAACTCGAATTTTCCATCAAACTCTATTCCCGAACACATCCTAACTTTCATGGCTCATTAAGCAATGTGGATATGTTGCACGCCCTTCGCTAACTCTTTGCCAACCATTTAACGATCTAAATGAAACTAACGTAATTGCCTTTAGTAGATTTCTTCAAGTTTTCAGTAATATCTCGGTATTCGTAAGAACAAATATATTATCAAGTATTACATTTTGATGAATTTCTTTTTTTTCTTTTCGTAAAAAGCTAATTATATAAACTTTAATTACATACTTGAATCAACAAATTTGATAAAATTATTAATCAACATACATATCTCAATGATAAATAAATAAATTTTAATTAAATGATACCCTTAAAGATTTTCTTTCGAATTGAATCATCGTGTCCTATCTATCGTTCGATATCAAACTATTCGTTCGTAGAAAAGTTAAGAAGGAAGAGGTCTCGATGGAATTCTCAAGAACTTTATTACCGTGTCGATTGCGTTAGGATTCTCATAGAAGGAAAGAGAAAGAAAGTGTGTGTGTGTGTGTGTGTGTGTGAGAGAGAAAATGTTTCCCGGTTGACTTCGACCTTAATTTCCGGTACTTCGGCTTCGTTTTCCGGAATGACTGGCGGCAAACGTTTTTCACCTTTCATTCGATTGAACTAAAGTGCTCGAAGGGATGCATTGAATGCACCGGTATATATACCACGTTAGACTTAGTTCAACTTGTCTTCGACTTATCTCAACTATGATTTTTTAATAATAATAATAATAATAATAAAAATGAAAAAGAAGATGAAGAAATAAATTATCGTTAATGAGAAAAAAAAAGACAACGAATATTCATTTAAATAGTCGAAGAAATTTTTATATCTTACTGAACGATCAAAATGTTAATCCTTTGAACGAAGTTAAGTTATTGGCATAAAAAAAAAAATTAAAATAAAAAAATCCTAGTAAAAATTAAAATCTAGGATTACAATTTTTGTATTTGTTTTTCTTTTATTATACACCCTAGTTTCGTGAAATATATAAATGTATAATAAAACGCACGTTCGAGTACTTCTGTTTCCTCTTAAGAAAAAAACAAATTCAGTAAGACTGGCACGTATCTTCCGAACAAAGTGGAGCACGTCGAATCAAGTGGACGTGGTGGTCTGTTCGCGATGGTTTCTCGTTCGCTGGCACGCGAAATCGAAACATCGAATCAACCTTTTTTCCTGCCGTGGCAGGCTGGCAGGAAGGAAGGAAGGAAGGAAGGAAGGAAGGAAGGAAGGATTTTTAGAGACTCTTCCTCCCAACTCTTCCTAAATTCTCATTCGTAGCTCGTGCCAAGACGGGGCAGACGTCATTTTTTTTACTGTCGAAAAAATCGAGCTTGAGCATCCACAAAACCTTTCTTCTTCTTCTTCAGCTCGTACCATCTTTGGAACATCTCTCGAAAGAAAACGTGCGAGACAAGGATAGACAGACAGATGGAGAAAGAGAGAGAGAAAGAAAGAGAGAGAGAGAGAGAGAGAGGAAAAAAATATCGAAGCCATTTTCTTTAGAAATGGTTAAGGTATATCGTGTGTATAGTGGATCGATGTGGTTTCCGTGTGCTACCCCATGAACGAAGGGATGAAGAACTAAGGGGGATGGACGAAACGTCCGAATTCAATCCCCCACCCTATAACTCCTTATACCCTTACCACAACCTTTATTTTCCTTCTTCAACCCCATCATCTGTGGGTACGTCGCGGAGCATTTCATCGTGGTTCGTTGGAAGAATGCGAATAAAAGCGGTTACGTGGTTCGACGATAAAGCGATGTCTTACCTTAACTACGATGACGGAATAATAGGAGAAGGAGGATGAGAATGAAGAGGGGAAAGATGGAAAGAAAAGAAAAGTAAAATAAAAAACCGAAAGAGAAAAATAAGAGGAAACGAGAGGAGAGAACGATGGCGCATTAAATTCGCATTAACGTGAAAAGGGCTCAGAAACTCGTGGGCTGGGTAGAAGGGAGAGGGTTGTTGGGGGCCAATGCGAGAGCTTCTTCTTCTTCTTTTCTTTTTCTCCTTTGCAACCACGAAAAATCTTCGCGATTCTTTATTTCTTTCGAATGCGTTTCCATCCACTTCTTTCTTTTTTTGATCCGTCACCTTTCTCTTACCCATTCTTTTCTTCTTCCAGTCGAACCGCAAACAAGGAGAAGGAAAGGAAAGGAAAGGAAAGGAAAGAGTAGGAGGAGTAGGTAGGCCCAACACCACCATCACTACCACCATCATCACCGAGACACCACACTCCACGATATCTTTTCTTCCCTAAGAATTTCCTCTTCGACGTTTTCTTTCGAAGCTTTTTTTTTTCCAGGAACGAACGTGGTACATCAAAACCATCGGCTCTCAATATTGACACCCTTGGCCCGCAGGGAAAAGACTCTTTTTCTTTTCTTCACTTTTTTTTCTTACCCTCTTTTCTTATTTTTTTTTTTGGTCCCTTTCTTTCCTTTCCTTTTTTCGAGAGGCACGCGCTAGTCGTTCCCATCGCGGACCTTTGAACGCGGTCCTACTCTTCTTCTTCTTCATCAAGATATCGACCTTGAAAGGAAATAGGCACGGTGGTGATCCGCGAGCTCGTCTCACCGATTTCCGTTTTTCTTTCTTCTTCCTTTACATATTTTTATCCTCCTTCTTCCTTCCTTCCTTCCTTCCTTCCTTTCAACCTCAACTTTACCGAACCCCAAACCTCAACCACCATTCCTCTCCCACTCTCTTTCTTTATTCTTCCTTTTTTTTCTTTATTCTTCACCTTCTCGATTCGACGGACGTGTCTCGGTTGCCAAACGCAGAGAGATTTGGCCGTCTAGCAATGCAACGCCTTGGAAATAATACGAAAAGACGGTTCTTGACGTTCGAAATTGAGAAAGAGAGAGAGAGAGAGAAAGAGAGTTTCTCGTAATACTAAAAATCTTCCAATAAGACTATCTTCCTACGATACTCTAACACGTGAAATATCTTTTCCCAAAGAAATAAAAAAGAAAAAAAAAATAGATGAACTCTTAGGATTTTTCCTGAACGTTAAAAATAATATTTCATGACATTAAAATACATTTTAACGTACAAATAGATTATTGTACTTAGCGAATGTCAAATTTAAATATAATAATTATAATCGATAATGAGATAAAATGTAATAATAATAATAATAATAATAATAATAATTCATTAAATAATTAATCAATTAGTCAATACACGATGAAAGATATATAAACGAGACAAAAATAAGCTGATCATTTTGTTCTGCTGAATGTAATATTATTCTACCTGATTGAATTTTTTTTTACGATCAGAATAGATCGAGCGAAAATAATTTGACAAAGTTTGAAAAAAAGGAAAGAAGAAAGAAATAGATCTATAGACAAGGTGAGAAAAGGAATGAGAGGATTTCTTTGAAGTAAAATTTAAAGTTCAGAAACGCGTAAATTCTCTCATTGACGTAAAAAAAAAATTATAATAATAATAATAATTAAAAAAATGGAAAGAAGGAAATTACGCGAAAATCTGTTCGATTCATCGATGATTGCAAATAACATCGAACCAAACAATCTTTATTATCAACGAGAAAATTATGTTACGTTACCTTTAAATTCATCGAAGTACGTTTGTATATAATTAAAAATATCGAAATAATGTTTATAACATTGAAAGATAGATAAATAGAGATAGAGATGAATAGAGGATAGGGTAACAAAAATAAGTCAAATCAAAACTGTCGAGAAAATTCTACGAAACGTGAATTTCCGTGAGGTGTTCATCGCTAACCGCAATATTACTCTCTCTCTCTCTCTCTCTCTCTTTCGTTTTATTTTTTTTTATTTTTTATTTTTTTATTTCAACTGCTCTTTCCTTTAGCGATCGTCACGAAAGACGGTCGTTTCGATAATTATTTCGCCATCTCCGTTTCCATCGCAGCAGAGGCCTTTTCTACCTCGACTTCGTTTCCTCGGTTTGAAGCTTTCAAAAGATTCCCTGGGACCGGGGAAACTCGACGTTGGGTTACCGATTAAGAACGTCAAACGGAGCGGAGACGAGAAGAGAACAGAACAGAACGAATCAACTCCGAGAAAGACGAATAAAGATAAAGAAAGAAAGAAAGAAAGAAAGAAAAGGAACTGAAGAAAAAAAAGGAATGGTATGAGGGTTGAAGAATAAGAGATGGCCGAAGAAAATCGTTTCCATTGTGGCCTAGAACTAGGACTTTGCAGGACTAGAAACATTCAAAGAGATATGCCCGACTATTGAAATCTTTTCGAGAAGATAATATCCCCTTCCCCCTTTTCTCCGCCTCCAACATTCTATACGATTTCCAAACGAGAAATTATTCAATTTGAAAATAAAGAATCTTTATTATCCAATTTTATGGATACTTCTTTTATGACACTTTAGAAATAAATATTAGATTATCTTTTTTCCCCTAAATAAATACACCGAATTAATCTTAACCCATATCGTAAGTCGTAAGTCATCTCTCACGTTATCAACTCTTTTCAAAAATATCATACATTAAAAACTTATAAATAATTAATCGAATCTCATATATATGTAAAATAAATAATAAAATTACAATAATTTCTAACAAAAATGTTATTCTTACGATACTGAAATTTCTTTTTGCATATTTACCGAAACTAGTCAATGAGAATCACGTATATTAAAATCTAGCGATCATATAAGGGTTAATTATAATACTACATTAAATTAATTTGAAATAAAAGTTAGATAAGAGTTAAATAGGATTATGAATCAAATAAAGAAAATCTAATTGTAAGTGTATAAAATATTATTTAAAGATAAAAGAAGACAAACTAAGAGAGACAAAATGAGAGAGGGAAAGAGAGAAGGAAGAAAGAGAGAGAGAGGGGAAGAGAGAGAGGGAGAGAGAGAAAGAGCTATTACATTGTCCATAGAGACGGGTACAGCTCGGTCGCTTATTAAATGAGAATATTTATGCGAAGTGGCGTTAACAACCCTATTAGTAAGAAACTCAGCGCCTCCTTCCTTCCCTGTCCAACACCCTTCTTGCTATACACGCTCAGCTGCTTCCTCCTACGTGCAGCTGCCGACAGCAATGTTGTCATCATACTCTCTCTTTCTTTCTTTCTCTTTTTTTCTGTCTCTCCTTCTCTTTCTTTATGTGACGACAGCAATATAGAACCCTAGCAACGTTCTCGAAACAGCCTAGCTATGTAGCTTTTGCGAGACGACGTCCTATGGAAACGTCGAGATTCGAAACTCTTCCAAATATCGAACGAAAAGAAAAAGAAAGAAAAAGAGAAAGAGAGAGAGAGAAAGAGAAAGTCTTTCTTCCGTTCGTAGCATGTGCGGCAGAAGCATCAATTTCCTTTCGTCTCGAACGGATTGCCAGAGTCTTTTATTATTTTCTCAAAGTCAAGTAAAGACATCGATCTCACGAGAAACTCTCTGTTTTTCTTTCTTATTCGATAAGAGTTGTTTCTTCTTCTACTACTATAGTGTTCTCATGCTTATCGAAGAAGATTTTTATTTTTTTAAATATCTTTATCCTATTTTTTTTTTCGATTTATAAAATAGATAAGAAATTAATCTTGCAAAGAGATTCATCCTTTAAAAATAAATCTTTTAATTCTATTTCTCTTCTTTACTTTTTTTTAAAGATTAAATAATAGTAATATGTTTTTTATATTTAATGGGGTACTCTTAACAAACCATTAAACCCGTGTTTCGTTTATAAACCGTATAAAAAAAGATATAAAGTAAACCAGGGAAGAAAATTGGTATACCCAGATCGAGGTAGCTATATCATAAGTCGTTCGTAAAAGAAGAGGGGTGTGAAATGATCGTTTAATAAGAGAAACTGAACGAGTCGTGGCATAGTAACTATACCTTTTTACTTCCTTTAAACGCTTCATCGCAACCGATAAATATCGCCCGAGGAAATAAACTTTTCCCGTCGTTTATCAAACCACGATGCATGTATGGATGCTCGCTGAACGAGGAGACAAAAAATAATATTAATAAAAGTGAATTTTAGATTAAAGAAAATTGTATACCACGATATAATTAAAAGCACACCTTTAATTAACAAGAAAATTATCGATCTTTTTAATTTGATTCAATTTAGTATTCAAAAATATTAATTAAACATTTGAGGATTATACTAAACATTAAAGGATCTTTCTTGATTATGATAAAAAGTTCATTTTAATAAAAAAAATCCAATAACTCTATGTCAATATAATATATATCGTCTAACTTACAAATACGAAATCGTATATCATTTTTCGTCTTGATAGTTTTCAAAGATTTGCTACCAGCAAGCAACGATTGCTGCAACACACACTCCCAATCGCACACACACACACACACACACATATACACAAACGTATAAACGTACTCTTTTCTACATAGAAAGTTAAAAAGCAACGAACAAGGGGTAAAGAGTCCGAAAAGAAAGAGACGAGAGGAGAGTGGGCATTCTTTCTCAAAAGGTTTCGTATTCTCTTTTACAAACGCTAACAACACCATCACCACCACCAACGTGTCCCTTCTACCCTTTTCACTCGTCCTATCGTCGTTTTATATAGTCGCGATTTTGTTTATCCATCGATAGGAGGACACGTCACCAAAAGAGAGAGAGAGAGAAAGGAAAAAGAAAGAAAAAGAAAAAGAGAAAAAGCTCCCCATCCAATTTTGATGAAACTCGTGCGCGGTTTCAATCGACATGCTCTATTCTGCCATTGTTTTCCTGTTACTATCACAAAACGCATGGGACACCATCCCACACGCGTATCTCACCCCCATACTTCCCCACCTGCACCTCCCTACCTTTTTTAGGACCTCGATCGGCCGCTATTAGAAGCAGAAAGAAAATTCAAGCTAAACTGAACTCTCAATGCCACCACCACCACCAACACCACCAACACCACCATCACTCACCACTACCACCATCGCCACTAGAGAATCACCATATCATCCGAGCCCTTCACTTTCATCCCTACTCATTCTCTCGTCGAACGGAAATCGATTTTCCTCTTTCTCTATTTCTATAGTTTTTTTCTTTTGACTTTTTTGTTTAGTCCTATCTTTCTTTATTTTTTCGTGTTCACCATTACCGATTCTCGATCTTTTATTTTTTATCCTACATCGATTCCCGGACTTTTTATTGCCGGCTAGCATCAAAGGATAATACGATTTCTTCTGTGTTTGCACGTCCGAACGGTGAAAAGGGTCTACTCCCTTCGTGGGAGTAGATATCAGGAATGAAGTTGGATATTGAGAGAGAGAAAGAGAGAGAGAAACGAATGATTGCTCGATTCGTAGTAAGTCAAAAGAATGTATGTATGTTTGTGTTTTATATCGTCGTTTACCTTCAAACAAAATTCTTCGATATTGAACTTTATTTTTTGTTTGCTCACATTATTTTTTTTTACTTTCCATTTCCCGTCCTCTCTCTTCACTACCATTACTGTAGAAAAAATGATTTTACGATTAATTACATTCGATATTGAAAACAGACAGAAATTGGACCAATGAAAGTATTTCGAGGAACGTAAATGAAAGAAAGAAAGGAAAAAGAAAATACAAAAAGAAAGAAAAAATCTTCCCATTCGGTTATCGTGTTTCATTCGAATGACATATATCCACGAGAAGTTATACTTACGCCTATCCACCCACACACGCGCGTTAGAAATAAGGGACACCACAGCCCTTTTCTCGTAATTAATACTTCTCGGTGCTGTCTCGTAAGCATTTTTTACGCGTCGAGAATAACGAGGGAGGAGCCACAGAAGACTGAAGTAGGAAACGGGAAGAGGTGGATGGGAAGGGTACACAACACGTGGGGCGCATCTCGCAAAAATGATTTTCGTCCTTTTGTGCAAGAAAAAGAAATAGTAAAAGGATGACGAGGAGGAGTAGGGTAGATGAGGATGAGTGAAAATTCTTGCGATTCCCGTCCAGTATTTTCCAACGAGGACGACTTTGAGTCAACAAATCGAATCGTGTATTTTACTGAACGTAAATTAGCTGCTTGGTATCAACAAAATCCTTACTCTTCTTCTCTCTTTCTCTTTTTCTTTCTCGTTCTGATCTTCTTTATTTACACGCATACATCTCTCTTTCTTACTCGCACATACACTTTCTTTCATTCTTCCTTTCTTTCTTTTTGTTTTATTTTTCTCATTTTTTTTTTTTCATCTCCCTCTTCCAACGACCGCAACACTGGGTGCAGAGTTATAAATTTCACGGAGGCGCACCCTCCTCCGTGGTTCAATGTACCTTCTTGCGCGCACGTGCGAAACCGACGGTAGCATACGGCTCTGGGGCTAAGTTAACGAGAGAAAAAGAGAGACATAGATATATGGTAAAGAATGTGATAGTTATGACGACGACGGCGACAAAATTTTTACCTAACATTTTTTTGATAACGATCCCCATTCTATTCTAATAATTAAACGTCGTATATACGTATATACATATAATATATATATGTTGTTAATAATCATCTATGATATATATGTACTTTGTAAATAATAAATTGATATTCACGTGTGAATCTTGAATCGAGTGCTTTAACGTGATTACATTTTATCGTATGCGACTATGGGATATTTAACGAGAAAAAAAAGAGAAGCATAGATGATATATGGTAAAAAATGTGATAATTATGAAGACGAAATTTTTATCTAACATTTTTTTGATAACAATCCCTATTCTATTCCAATAATTAAACGTTAATAATTATTAACGATATATGTATTTGTAAATAATAAATTGATATTCACAATATAATTATATCGAAATAATTATATTTTTAACATGCTGCGAAAGGTTAAAGTATGTTGTTAATTAAAATAATATTACCAATGTTTCTTTGACAATTGGAAAAAGTGTACTACTTGGTAAAAAGAAATTCATAAATCTCCTTAATTTAACTATATGTTAGTGTACGGGGTAATCGTATTTAAAAGGTAATAGTATCTGAATATTAAAACACGTCACTGTATATTATTCGCTATCAAAAGATATTTTATAATAAATGTTCATAACGTTATGAATTGATGCATCGTTATATACCCATTCTACAATTCTGTTACGATAATGTTGTAATAATGGGGACACACGAATGAATATAAACGATTATCGTTAGAAACGTTTTCCAAGTTCTTTTGGGATGCAGCCAGTAATCCATGTTAGATTCTCGGATAAGAACAAAATTTCCTTCGAATAAATTTTTTGCAAATAGGTATTATAAGTATATCCTAGGGAAGTATGCAATTTGCTGCTATGTACATACAAAAAATAAATCGATTTCTTTTCTTTTTCTTCTTTAGTGATAAAAAAGAAAGAAAGAAAATAAAAGAATAAAATAAAGAGATGATAAGAATTTTCCTGAATTTCTTTGAAATACGAAATATCTTCGTTTCTTTTCTCATGGGACATCCCTTTAACGAGTTACTCCTTTTTTCCTTTCTATGTTTTTCATTCTATGCAATCATGCGCGTGATCCTTTTGGATTAACTCGCGGCTTTCCTGGTAAAGTCCATCTGGAGAATCAGAAGGTAGGAAAAATGCGCGAATCCCTTTTCCTTTCTTCCTTTCATCCCTGTCCTTTTTCTTCTCTTAATTTTTCCCAGCTGGGCACGAACTGCACTCAAATGACATTCACACACACACCTATGTATTTATATACGTGTATCTATAAGATCACCTGAGACTATAAATGGCAACTACATCTACGTATGAGTATGTATCTATACCGAGTGTTTCGAAAATCATAAATCAAATGAAAGAAAAAACAAAAATCATAATAAAAATAAAGAATATGTTTCATATTAGAAAACTATTCTTTTTTATTTTTTAATCTCCAATGATTCGTAAGAATCACACATTTTACAAAACTGGTCCTAGACTTTAGCCACGAAAATAATAATGAATAAATTAATGAAGAATTTCTATTAAATTTATTTACAGCAAAAGAGAAAATTACTTTTCCTGTTGTTGAAATATTACAAATATATCCCCATAAACTTTTTGTCTGATTTTTGGTCAATTCTTTTTAGATTGCGTTGATTATTCCAAAGAAACAATTACACGTTAATTGAAAAAGATGTGAAAATCGTATAACTGTACCTAAGTTTCATTGATTTTTTTTATTAGAAATGGTCTCTCCTATTATTATCTCTTTTCGGTGAATCTATGATTTTTGAGACAACCTGTACACGCAGGTAATATGTAGCATGATACATAAGCGCATACTCGAAAGTAGGCACTCCTACTAATTTTTCCAAGCGTTCCGCCGGCTGCTTTCCCAATTTTCTTTTTATTCGCAGCCACGAGTTTGCTAGGGTCCAATAAAAATGTTATCTCACTCTTTCTTCTTTTCACCAGCGACTTTTTCCACCTTCCTATATATACATACACCTATCTACCTACGGTAGAAAATTGCACACGTCTCTAATTACGTAAAATTGCTGGACTTTTGCTCCCTCGCCCACACACAATTTCAACGATAAATTTTTATTATTTTCATTTTATTTACTTGTACATCAACTGCATTATTAATAGTTGTTTGTTCTCCCGTCAAGTTACGATCGTGATTAAATAGAATGAGAGAGAGAGAGAGAGAGAGAAAGAGATAGTGAGAGAAAGAGATAGTGAGAGAGGGAAAAAGAAAAAAAAATACGAGAAGATAAAGAAGAAAGAAAGATCGATCAGAAAAAATTGTCGAGGTTAACGAGTATTCTTTCCTTGTATCGCGTTCATGCCAGTAGCGAGGGGTTGAATCATTTTCAGGCTGATCATCACCATCATTCCCCTATGATCTACGATGTAGGTTGGATCACGTGTTTTCTTTCGTGATTTATCTCCATGCTTTCTACAAGATAGCTAAAAGAAAGAGAGAATGAAAATATGAGAGAGAGAGAGAGAGAAAGAGAGAAAGAGAACGAAGTGGTAAACACGAGAATTCTCGCGGAAACCGGCTGGATTTATTGTTATTTTTCGCTTGGCACGTTTCCTACCAAGTACTATTGTTCCCTGTGATTCCGAATCGAGAAAAGAGAAGAAGAGAGAGAAATAGAGAAAAAAAGAGAGAGAAAAAAGGTAGAAAAGTATTCCTAAGTTCGAGAACATTTTCGAAAAGTACGAGAGACCATTCGAGTGGAAAGAAACGATGCTCAAACTTTGTCGACTATTCGAGACGAGTAACATCGACCGCTCTCGAACGATAAGAAGTCGGTGATTATTAAAAAAATAACAATGGGAGAGGAGTATTATAGAACTTTCCATTACAAAAGTTATATAAATTAAATTACGTATAATGGGGGTATAATTGTAAGTTATTATTTTAAAATGAACTAGAGAGCCGATAGAATGAGATGAATATTTTGTCGTAAAATGAAAAAAAGAAAAACAAAAAAAGAAAAACAAAAAAAGAAAAAAAAGAAGGAAAAGTTATAAGATCAACCATCTTAACAAGTATTCTTTCTAAACGATCTTTACACCTGATTATCGCGAGTAGGAAAGGTTTTTTAATTGAAATGGAAAAAAAAAAGAAAAAAAAAAGAGAGAGAGAAAATGTTATATACATCTGCAAGATCTCTCATCGTAATTTTCTCACTTGAAAGAATATTTTAAAGTACCTTGACTAATTAAGAAAGACTCTAGACGATGCGCTTACACTACTGAAACAAAAGAAACAAAAAAGAAAGAGAAAGAGAGATCTTAAAGAAAAATTATTACTTTTCTACGGTGCTTAATTTCTCTACAGTTGAGACGTCAAGACGATAAAGCATTTAGAGGGTAACTTCAACTCTAAAATTCTATGAGTGCTAGTAAGAAAATACGAGTTCAACGATAAGTAGAAATACTAACTTTAATGTCGAGGTTTTAAAATAAAGAAAAAATACTTTATTTAACAAGGGTAGATCATTTTGAAGGAATCGATCGTTCATTCTAATAATGGATAGAGAAAAGTATACTCGAGTAGTATCCTTGATTTATATCGAATATGGCAAACTCGTGGTGAAGTAGGCCTCCTTTCGAGAATCCGCTGTCCGTTCTTTCAACTACCCTCTCTTCATTCCCCCTTCCCTCCTCCTCCTCCTCCTCTTTCTATCTCTTTTTTTCCCCCTTCGAGACTTTAAATTACGATCCGAAAAAATATCGTACTGGAACACCTGCACCGACGTTCTAGCGTAATTGCTAACATTTATCTTAATAAAAGCTGGTACTTCGTTTTCTTAAGACGACATAAAACCATACGAACGTGGCTCGTATTTTTCATACTTTCGATCATATTAAAATTCCTACCACTCAGTGTGAATAATATTATCCGTGAAGAATAAATCAAATAACTGGTATCCCAAATAAAGTTTTTTATTTTTAATACTGGTACTATAATATCATCGTTACTGTTCGACTGTTACCAGACAGACTAAAAGTAGAAATAAATGTCAACATAATAGAGAACGATGAATACGATAAAAGTAAACGAGTAAGAAAAAAAGAAATATTTACAGTTAATAAATAATATGAAAAAAAAAAAAACAGTAGTTCAGAGTATGCATATCGGGCAGCACATTTGTTCAGCTCGCGATTTTCTCGAAAAAACGAGGCCGCAAGAACGAACAAATATTTTTCTTTCCTTTCTCTCTTCGACCTATTTTAACATGTAGAATAATTAACAATTTTGTTATCATACTTCATAATATTCCTCATCGTCGTAATATATTTCAATAATTTCTCTCAACACTTTGGATAATCTTTTAATAAAATAATAATAGAAAAAAAAAATTAAAAAGACGATCTGCGAAAAGAAACGAGCTATTAATAATTGGACTTAATACGGCGTCGAATGTAATTAATGGGTTAGTCATAAACTTCTTTTTTTCATCCACGAAAACGCGCAAGCGAAGAGACTAAGAAAAGAGAAAAAGGAAAAAAGAGAGGAAGAGAATGAGAGAGTAAGCGCGGTCGCCAAAATGGAAATAGGGCAATTAACGAAACGCGACGATCCCTAATTTCCCAGTCGGAGAGAACATTGCTCGACCTAACCTACATTAAGGTCTCGCCGGAAGTGCCACTAACGTTCAAACATCCATAGAAACGTGCACTCCTTTGTTGACTTGCAAACATCTACTGCAACTCGAAGAAGACAGAGAGTTAATTGGCAACATTGACGAGCGAGGATAGCATAAGGATGTTCTTCTTCAGATAAACTAAATCCAAGAAAAAGTTAAAAATAGAAAGAAAGATTGAAAGAGAGGAAGAGAGAGAGAGAGAGAGAGGAAACGTTTAGTAACATCGCTAAATCCGACACTGACAATCAACACAAACAAGATCGTGCATCAAGGTGCATCGAATATTCCGAAAGCTATTCAAATCCGTTTATCTTTAATCGATTTCTCTCTCTGTCTCTTTCTATGTCTCTCTGTCTCTCCCTCTCCCTTTCAGTATTGCGATAATTGCATTCGAACGCACAAGTTGGCTTTAATTTTAAACTAGGATGGTTCGAAATCGAATCATTCGACGAATCCTTATAGCTTAATCACTAATGGACGTTATTCCAATTAATTTAACTTAAGTAATTTATTTATTTATAGAAATCACATCTATTTTCTTTGGTTAAATCACGTTAACGTAAATCTCGCTTTAAAATTATTTAAATAAATGGATTTAGGAAAGAAAGTATTGCGAGACGGACTGTAAGACTTATATTAACTTACATTGCTCTTAAATTGTTATACGGTGTCGTTAAACTAAAAAAAAAAATGCAATTAAATCGTAACCACAGTCTTTGTACATTTACGTTCACGTGTATAATACGCGTGTTAATATGTTTTACATTACAAATATACTTGGAAGAAGGGACTTAAGAAAAATATCAATCCGAAATAGAAAGAATTAATACTGCGAGTTAACTATGTGTGGTTAGTAACGTGAGACACGGTACACTGTTCCAAAATAAAAAAAAGTACAAACTAAAAAACAGAAACTTTGAAAATTAATTACACGAGCAAAGGTTAAAACGATATTTTCTCTTAGCTCGTGTCTCTCTCTCTCATCCTTGTTAAACAAAAACGCATGGATGGCAATCTGGTTTGAAAAAAAAAAGAAAAATAAAAATCCCCTACAGTTTGAAATAAGCCCCGAACGTAGTTCCTTTTGGGAACTTATTCGACCTTGAAAAACGTTCCTCTCAGCCCTAATCGACTTATCCTCCCGACGGGGACGACCTTATCCCTGGGCGGGCAGACACATTTCCGGACGTGAAACTCGCGAGACATCGAGAATGCAAACACCAACGGTAGCTTTTCTATCTTTCTTTCTCCCTCCTTTCTCTTTTTTTTTTCCTCTGCCATTATCTTTTTCTTTTTCTCCATTCGCTGGGACAGGGTCTCTCGAAATAGCGACTCCGGTTAACATCGAGACCCATCTCATCCCTACAGACCGACTAAAAAAGAACTAGATGAAGCAGAAAGAAAAAGAGAAAGAGGGGAAAAGGGGAGAGAAACGGGGTGAGATAGGAGGTAGAAGAGTAGGAGGACGAATAAAGCAGCTCGACGACGACGACGACGACGACGACGACGACTTTTCAGAGGGAAAAGTATTTCGGAACGAACGGAGCGTGCACACGACGATTAGAACGATCCTACGCTTGGAATTTGCTCGAGAATTCCTTTCTCTCATTCGGTTAGGATCCTTCTTCGATTTTTCTTACCCTTCGTTGAAACGAACTGGCACGACTTGACGCGATAATTAACGCGAGACGTATCCGTACCCATTTGTTACTTCCTTCCTAGTATTTCCTTCCTGCATTTTTTTTTCTTTTTCATTTTTTCTTAATTTTTTTTTGTCTTCTTCTTGTTTTCCCCCTTTTCTTTCTTCCTCTGTCTGTCTTTCTCTCTCTCAAACATTGAATTAGTATACGTGTAATGGATATACCATTAGTTTAAACAATATTCTTGATTTTTTCGAAATAAACTTGGATGAAATAAAATAAACTTGTCCACTCGACAGAAACACAACCAAAAAAAAAAAGAAAGAGATACAATCCTTTCGGCAATTAATACTTAAGCCCACAAGCTCGAAAGAACAAGTTTGTTTTCGTCTACTACCTTGACGAGAATAAAGAGAGTTCTACCTTCTTCCCGAATTTTCGACTGCCAATAGAAAGAAAGAGAAAGAGAGAGAAAGAGAGAAGTACAACTTTCTAATAACTCTACTCCTAAGAGGGAAAAGTTTTCTAAAGAAACAACCAAGGAAGTATATAAATAGAGATAAAGAAAGAAAGAGAGAGAGAGAAAAACTAGAAGAGAGAAGAAGCAAATCGAGTTCATTCTTGGGCTAATGTCAAGAGTTGGAACTAGAGTGAGAAAGGGGCTTGAGGGGGGAGACCTGGTGGTAAAAGGAAAAGGATACTACCTTGTCCCTCTCCCTCTCCTCGTTTTCTCCTCTTCTTCCTAGTTCGCGAATTAGCTTGGCAAGGAGGAAGAACTCTTCTCATCCTTGGAAACGAAGAAATCCAAGAGGAGTTCGAATATGGGGGAGTAGGAAAATCTCTTGGGGGTGCGTCGTTCGAGACAACTTCCTTCTCTCCCTCCCTCCCTCTCTCCGTCCTCCTTAACCTCCAACCCCCAACCCCTTACTATTCTGCTTCTCGAATCGCTTTTCGGCTTTCGTTTCTTAGATCGTTTCGTCCTACCGTTGCAGCAAGTTGCGATTTACCCTATGCCACCGACTTTCTTACCAACTGCAACTGGAGAAAAACGAAGAAGAAGAAGAAGAAGAAGAAGAAAAAAAAAAGAAGTTTGTCCTGCGTATGTGGGTTCTGTCGTTCAATTCCACCACCTACCCCTATCCACTCACTCTCTATCATGGTGCTTTTCTCTCGTCTTTTCAACTTTTCAACTTTTAGCGAATCCTCGTAGAATCTTGCCCATAAAACTAGATTACTCGATCCTGGTTCAAAAAAAAAAAAAAAAAGAAAGAAAGAAAATAAAAGGAAGAAAATGTCTTCTTCCTTACGAAAGTTTATTATTCGATTCCCTGAAAACTCGATTTTAAAACTTCAATTGACTTCGGTATTATTTTTTTTCTCCCCTCTTCTTTATTTTTCTTCTTCATTATTTTGTTGTTAACAATTTCTTTTTTTGTTTCTTCTTTCAAGTGTAAATGTTGTAATATAATATTAAGTTCGTGAAAGAGAAAACGTGAAACTAAATTACTCGATTCTGGTTCGAGAGAGACAGAGGAAAGAGAAAAGTCCTTTTCTTTCTTAGGAAAGTTTATTATTCAATTATTTCGAACTCGGTTTTGCTATTAGATTTGTATTGACTTTGATATATTTTTTGTTCGTTTCTATTTTATTGAGAATATTCACCATGGACAAATTGTAGAATATCTTGGAGTTTATTTAAAAAGAACACAAAATTGTATACAAATCTGTTAGCTATTTCTGTATTCTAGATGTCAATATTTTAATACATTGCTTAATTCGTGTAAAAAAGAACACATCAATTTTAAATAAAAAGAAAATGATTAAAATTCTGAATCGATAATTAACTTTCTGCATTGAAATAATGTTCCATTAACTTATTTTAATTCATTTAAATAATGTAGCTAGATTTTCAAGTCATAAAACAATTCTAGCTTGAAATGAAAACATGGAAAATTAAATTAAAAGTAAAGAAAAAAATATATAAAAGTAAAGAAAGAAAAAAAAACAGAAAGGGAGCAGGTTCAAAGTTCGTCCAAATTGAGTGACTTTTCTACAAACTCATGACCTTTTTCTCTCTCTCTTTATGTTTCTCTGTTACGTTGACAGTATGTTAAAAAGGAACACTCTTTTATGCATCTACAGAGGTACGAAAGTTTTCTACGTTCATTGGCTCGTGTCGTGACTCGAGTACGCGTTTGTTTATCTTCCCAACGTGCACATTTTTTCATTCGAGGTTTGTTCCAAGGCGCGAAAGCGTTGACGGGAACGGTCTTCTCACCAAGCGAGACAACCAACAAGAGAAAAGAAACGAAGAAAAAATAAAGAGAAAGAATGTGTGTGTGTGTATGTGTGTGTGAGAAAAAGAGAGAGAGAGCAGTGGAAAGGTTGCAAACTAAAAACCGAGAAAACGAAGTAGAGCATTTCCGGAATACGGTTAAGTAAATTTCTAAAGCGGAAGAGAGGAACAACGTATACTTGGAAACTCGAACATCAACTGCTAGTTTTATTTTCTTACGAAAATTCTTTAGTTACTCAGTAATTTTTATCTAATATTATTATAATGTTCTCTCTCTTCCTCTGTCTGTCAATAAATCTGTTTTCATTTAAAAATTTGATTATTTTTAACAATTATTTATTAACCCCTTAAACGATTTGTACAATTTGGAATGTACCTTAATTTGAAAAAATAAAGATACCAAAATTAAAATCAATAAATAATAAGAAGCTTTTTAAATTGATATTTTAATCAAGAAAATATTCATTTTAAAATCACTAAATTTATTTAACTAATAATATGCGATGGAAAAAAAATTGGCATTTATATGAGTTCATAATTAATGCTGGTAAATTTTGCCGAACTCATATATGTGCCCATAATTCATACTCAACCCTTAACTAGGGTTAAACACCATATTTCAGACTTAATGAAACCTTATGATCCTAAAACGATGAATAAACATGTTACATGGATACACATGATTAAATAAATATTGTAATTAGAAATGTGTCATTAGGATTAAGTATCTTATAATATTATATTTCTCGTATAAATTTAAATAAAGAGAAAAATAAATTGAAAGTGTTGTTACGAATTCGATGGAATATGCTTCGATCGAAAGAAGAAATTTTGGAAGAGATTGTATCAGAGCAACAGGTGTATACGCTAGTAGTTTCCTCTCGATAGTATTAATGACGAACGATTCCTCGAAAGGTAAAACGAGTCGAGCGTACACAATGAAAGAAACTCGCGTCAGATTCCGCGAGTAAAGACGAACGAACCTTAAAGCTTTTTCTGTTTTTTTGGATTTTATTTTCTCGTAATTTTTTCTCTTTTAATACTTTTTGGTTGATAAGGAAACTTTCAACGAGAAAAAAAAACGAAAGAGGTTAGAAGAGAGAGAGAGAGAGAGAGAGAAAGAAGGAGAGATAGAATAAAAATAAAATAAAATAAAAAGAGGTATGAAAATTTAAAGATTCCCTTCTCCTCGTCTTCATCTCGTCGTAGTCCACTTTCCATGAATTTTGTAGTCGAAGAAAAACGTAATGATCGCATTGGGAGATGTTCCCCGTTTCCCCTTTTACATATACCCAGAAGCCGTTTTGCAACGGAGATGAGAAAAGAAAAAAAGAAAGAAAAATAAAGATGATAAGAAGTAAAAGAAAAACGCACGACGTTTTTCGTATCCTCGAATTTATCGCCGATCGTAAAGATCATAATGACCGAGGATAGGGAATCTTGTTTGCGTAGAAAATATTCCTTTTATTTTTGGAACAGCCGAATGTCATTTAATTCGATATATTCTTTTTATATTTTATAAACTTTTCGAAAAAAAGAAGAAAACTTACAATTTAGAGACGTGTGGTGTAGAAATATGTTATGGCAATGTGGCAAAACAAACAAGGGGAGAAGAAAAAGTTAGAGGAAGAGATAAAATGCGAAAAGAAAATTAGTACGAATTGAGATCGATCGTAAATTCGACGACAAAAAAAATTATACAGGGGTGGAAGAGAGGAGAGTGAAAAAATGTTAATTTGATTTTATTCAAAGTCGTGTATATTATTCGTTATTCACCAAGGAAATGGATCATTGACCCACAAAAGTAATCGCTTATCTTTCGTACTGATTGAAAACATTCTTTAGAAAAAACCTTAACGAAGTAATTCTGCTCGTCGTTATAACGAAGTATGCAATTTGCAATAAGAACACAATTAATTTTGTTTCCATCGTTAGAAAGAAGTAACATTGATTATCAGATTTTGGAATAAATCAATATAAACTCTCTCTCTCTCTTCTCCCCCTCACTGCTTCTGCTTCTTCTTCTTCTTCTTCTCTCCTCTATCAAAATATTCCAATTAATTTCGATCGAGTATCATTAATGGTGACGAGGAGAAACACGAAATGAATTTAAAGTAAAAACAGAATTAAAAATAAATAAAAAGCTATCCTTATCGTAACAAATATTATCGAATTTATTACGCGAATAGTATGAAAAAAAATTAGGTACCTTTCGATGATGGTTAAAGTTATAGCTGATAAAAACTAGGATTGAATTTGAAATATTACGATGATCTCTTCGTGTTTCGCGATTATGGGGAGGATAGATCTTGCAAAACACCGGAATACTAAGGAATAGTAATAATCTTTGCGAAATGAGAGACCCCCATAAAATCATAAATAAAATCCGACGGTCGTCGTGATTCAAACACGCGCGCATATCTC
Source organism: Mischocyttarus mexicanus (assembly GCA_023678845.1). NCBI lineage: Eukaryota > Metazoa > Arthropoda > Insecta > Hymenoptera > Vespidae > Mischocyttarus > Mischocyttarus mexicanus. The sequence continues at coordinate 3,887,597 of JACGTP010000004.1, forward strand.
TTCCTACACCACCACCATTACCACCATTCGTCGTTCTTTTATATTTCTTTCCCTATTTTTCTCTCTTTTCTTTCTTTTTCTATCCTTTCGTCTTGCCCTTGGTGTCCTCTTCTTCTCACTCACTTTCTATGCCAACTCACTCCCCCTACCCTCTCGTTTTCGTGAGTTCCCCGTATTAAAAGCAGCCGACCTCGCTAGACTTTTTTATGTTTCCTTCGTAAATTGTCCCATCCTCCTCTTTCCCCGTTGCTTCCCTGTATCCGTCGACATTCATCCAACTCGTTCTTTCCATCGTTCTTGCCACCACCTTCCTTAAACTTCCTCTCTCTCTCTCTCTCTCTCTCTCTCTCTTCCTTTCTGACTCTATTCGTCACCCTCTATTTCTCTTATTTTTTTCGATGAACCCTTTTAAAAAGAGTATTTTATTTTTTTATCCTCGATAACGATATCAATATCAATTACTCGATATTTATTTCATTATTTTCTTTTAAATAACAAAAATAATTTTATAAATAAACACAGTTAGATAAAAATGCAAATCTGTGCATACCGAATGATCAAACGAAATTAAAATATATTAAAAAGAAAATAAACAATATTTAATTCTTTAAACTCAACTATTCTTTAGAGTTTTTAAACGAAACTTTAGAATCACCCTGTATATTACGTATACCCATAAGAAACGTCAGATTAAACTTGAACGAATCGATCGAATCCTTCATTCTTATCTACACACCCTGATAACGCAAAAAGTAAAGAAGAAACTAACATAAGAACGGAACATTAAAGAGAGGGAGAGAGAGAGAGATAAAACATTCGAAAAAGGTTTTGAGTCAAGTTCTGTCAAGCACGTAGAAACAAAGGAACCTTTCAGAAAACCGTAGCAATATATCATATCAATGCCACCATCGGTCCAGCGCTTGATGATGCACTTGCCTGACAAAAAGTGCGTGAGAGAGAAGAAAAAGATAAAGAAATAAGAGAAAATGAAACAGAATAAAATAAAATAAAATAAAAGTAAAAAAAGAGGAGGAACACAGCCGTTCTTCTATTTCCAACTAAATTCAAGCATTCACATAATTCTTCAGATGTATGCATCTATAATAATAATTCATGTTCGTCATAGGATTTTTTTTGAAATAAGAGGTTGCGTTTAGAAAAATAATAAATAAAAAGTGAACCACGAATTCGTCTTTATTTATTTTCGAGGTATTTTTGTTGAGTTCCATTGAAAGGAATAACGACAGAAATCTAGCAACGATTCGACGCTAATGGAAAGTTTACGAACGAGTTAAAGTAAGAGAGTGGTTTTAATTAATTAATTAATAAACGAGATGTTGATCGCTTCTTCAAGATGTCAGAAGTTGGTCAAAGAGGAAAAGGAGCTATGGCAAACGGTTTGCATTGCACGTAAAAGTGGTCACGTGTTTTTATCATACAACTTCAATGAGTCTCTCACTCTCTCACTCTCTCTCTCTCTCGTTGAAGAAAAATAGAGAAAGAGAAGAAGGGAGGAAAAGAGAAAGAGAGAGAGACCAGAAAGTACATCCATTTCCTGTCTCTCTTATTCTTACCTCTGAGAATATTCTCAAGAAGTCTGCCAACGACTAGAGAACCCTTCAACGATACCCCGTTTTTCCCTTACCTGTCCTTCCAACACAAATACACACACGCACATACACGCATGCACACGCATACACACGCACGTACTACGCGCATCGAAATAAAGAAAACAGAGAAAAAAGATCTTATTAACTTTATATGAATATATTTGTGAGACATAATAATGATAAGGGGAAAACCATGAAAAAAACGCAATTTAGAGGGGGGAAAAAAGTTTTCCAAATAGTTGGCCATAGGGGAAAAAAAGGTTATTATCAATGATAGGATTAAATATAAAAAAGGACCCTCGTGTCTCTAAAATGATCTTTCCTTTTAAAAAAGTTTTTACGAGATCATGGTAGAGTGTGGTGTGGTGGAATGGGTTGGGGAGAGGAGGAGTTGTGGGGTAGAATAGTCATCGAGGGAATTTCTAATAAAGTTTAAAACGAGGATCTTTTCTAACCAGGAATTTTCTTTTATTCTTATCAAAGATGAATGAATGCACGTGAAAACAACATACTCATAAGGAGATAACATGTATTACTAAACTAAGGTATATGATTATTTCGATGCTCTGAGTTTAATTGCAACAACACAACACGTATAGCATTGTTTGCAAATAACAAAGGTTAGCTAGGTCTCAGTTAATAGCCAGCACCAACTAGTTTCAAACTGGGGATACACAGTAGTGGCGATTAGGTGCATTGTTATAGGACAACTCTGACCAATAATCAAACAAGTAAGGCAGTTAAATGTAAACAAGATTTGATATACACTTATAGTTCGAATTATCTTTCTCATTATTTTATTAATTTTCGTATATTGTGGATTATTCTGTTAAATAATTAATTTAACATAAATTAATAACATAGAAGAATACTATATTGCAGGATTATATAAGGAATCTAATTATTTGTTTAAACTTGAATAATAATTCATTGTAAAACGCGAAAAGTAAAAAAACCACGTTAAGAAAAGTAACAAAATCAAAGAGCAAGAAAACAAAAATAAAATTAACTCTCGAAATAAGAAAAAACGTGTATTTAATTATCTTTTTATCTGAAATATAACGTTTATTCATTCTTTATATTCAGTGGTAAAAATAAAAGAAAGAAAGAAGGAGAAAAATGAAAAAGTACGGTCACCTTTGTAAGTCTGTCCGTATTCGAGAATACAAATAACAAAGCGTGCATAAACATTCGAGCGTACGAAAAGGATGGCTTTAATTCGCAGACGAATTTTCGGCTTGAAATAACGCATTATGTGTGAAGATACCTACGCACCATATATATATATATGTAATTATATATATGTATATATATATACATATGCATACGAATGGGTTACGTAGTCGCACACACGTGTTTGGTTGAACCTTTGTCGTGCGATGGCAGCTTCGCGCTAATTCGCTAAATTAACGGGTGCCCTCAAGCGTACGACGTTTCAGAGAAATAAAAAGTATAAAAAAAAGAAATATTCTTTAGTTAGTGCGATACGAGTCGCACAATTAAAAATCGGGTGGGTAGGCCATAATCCTTTAGATTTCTTTTTACAATTTAAGAATAAAAATTCCTCGAACAAAAGAAAAATCAAGGTGTACTAGGGGAGTAATAAAAATAAAACTTCATTTTTGTTTCTATTTGATAAACACCGTTCTACTTTTTTTTTTGTTGGTCATAAAACATAAAACCTTATACGATATTATTGTTATATAAAAAAAGGTTAACACTTTAACTACAGGTGAGCATTTGAACTACTTCAATTGTAAAACTTGAATAAAAATTACACCATTGAACAATGACAAATTTTTAATGGAACATAGAAAATCAAAGATAAGTTTCTATGAAATCTTGTATCATAAAATACGAGTACACGTGATTTCGGTATGGCAGTTAGTGTTAAAAGATGAAAATGTCAATGAAAATGTCAATGAAATTGTAAGAAGAAAAAGAATATAAATTCTAAATTGATAAATGGTATAACGATTTAAAAATTAGACCACCATTAAAAAAGAACATAACAAGGAAAAGTATTCGTTCTGGAAGAAAAGCAAAGGCGAGTAATACAAGAAAGATATCCTCTTAACATGATCGTCCACGAGTTACTCTGTGTCCCCCATGAGAGGTAAGGTCTTCGAAATCCCATCAGTAGAGACGAGAGCAAATCCTGGTATAATGGAGCGATCACGACGGTGCATCGATCATGCGAGGAGGGTCCGAGCTTTTCTGCCTTTTCTTCTTTCACCATATATAACTGCTACCCATAATACCTATCGATACTACTACTACTACTGTCACCATTCGATGCTCGAGTTTCAATTTTCTACACAAGTGAATCCTTTTTTTTCCGACGATTCCCCCTTTTCGTACCGACATTCATCGATAACGTAAAAAAAAAAGAAAAGAAAAGGAAACAAAAGAGTATTTAACTTTTGAAATTGCCATTAAAACTAATTTAACGCATTGCAACGTGTCAGATCACTCTTTCAATATAGGTCATTCAAGTAATTAGGCCAATAATTCATTTATCATTGATATAAAAATATCTATCAGTCTACGAAACGAAGTTACGGACAGAAAACGTATTTTAATCACAGATTGATGTATACTTTTGATATTATTTATTTGTAATAAAGAATGAATCTATACATTCTTCTATAAATTTATTTTAAATGTTATTACATCTAATTAGAAAAAAATGAATGAATTACGTTTGGAAGAAAGAAAAGTAATGTTAATGATTGATAAAAGGAAGAAAAAAGAAAGATTATTTCTAAATGTATAGAAATAAATTTGTCTAAATAATGTAAGAGAAATTTGGTTTTTCGTAGTAGAACCGAGGTGATTTTCGTGTCGACAGGAATAACATCGCGTGTACCGTAACGATCGAATTCTCCCAACGAGCATGTCGATGGTAATCACGAGGGTCCACTCGACCGTTGGCCGAAATAGCTTATCTATGTAATCACTCGGCTACACCCTCGGATAGGATCAAGTTCTCGCCCCACGCAAGTTCCGCCTCCGGTTGAATCCACGGTATGCGTATACGTGTATGTTTTTGTGTGTCTCTACGTGTGCACGTGAATGTGTGTGTGTGTGTGTATACGCGTTCAAGCCCAGTTGCTATTTCATCTAATCGACGCCCACGCAAACGCACGGTTTCACACGAAACCTATCCTCGACTTAAGACGAGCAATATTCCCTTCTACAGATAAACGATACCACCAAGATACTCACCTAAATGTCCGGTGTTGTCGAAACTAATTGCAATTGGCTTCTACGTAATTCTCCATAGAGAAACCGAAATCGGTAATAGTACGAAATGTTCAAATATTTTGATTAGAAAATATTTTCTCGAATATTTGTAGAGATTTTATTTCAAGTGTAATATCAATTTTTGTTCTTTCATTATATACGAAGCATAATTATAAATAAAAAAAAACTATTAAATTGATTTCAACGAATGTTTTTTATTTCGTGAACATTCTTTCCTATAACTAACTTATATTTTTTATTTATATAAATTAAGTAAAAACATAATAATCGTTCAGGTTTGTCTCGTCGTGAGTGGGTATCAAGACTTCAATTCCTTGAAGATTAATGTCGTAAAAAGATAATAATCTTTTTCCACGTCAAATTAAAAGTCTAATTTGTCTCTTAGGAATCAGAGATATATGTTAACTACGAAGATCACAGTTGGACAAATCCTTTGTTATTACAAACACGGTAAAAAAAGATAAAATGAAGGATAAAAATGCCGACGTTAATCAGATTGACCGTCATACGTATAATTTCTTTGATGTTCCAACCGCCGTAATTGCATTCGATGGTATGGTTTTACATGCTCGTTCTACCGTCAATTATCGTTAACTGTTCGCTTCCTTCGTTGGTTAGAACCATTAAGAAGTTCGCTCCGATATTCTCTCTCTCTCTCAAATGATCTCTTTGTTTTTGCCCCTTTTACCATCACTTTTATCGAAAAATTAAAGTAAATTAAAAAGTAGAAAAAAAATATTTAAATAAATAAGTACACATTCTTATAAATATTATCGTATTAGTATAATGCAGAGAAAATGAATTCTCGATCCTTCTCCTTCTCCTTCTCCTATTCCTCCTTCTACTACCAGGGATACAACTAACACGTTGTAGTTGTATTGATCCTTTCGCATCGAATCTCGAGGAAGCATCGGTCAAAGGATCAAGATAATCTTCATTGGCAAGATAGTAAGGCCGAAATACGCCTGTAACCTAAGCACATTGTGATAGAGTAATTATACACCGACACGATCATTCGTAATCATAGCAGGTGGTGGTAATTGTGGTGGTGGTGGTGTTCGTAATTGATCGATTCCGAGGGGTTGGATGATAGGCAACGATCAAAAATTCCTGATACACGTCAAAGCAAATATTACAAAAACTATTATTCAAACTTATTACAAAAACCTAACACAGTAGACTATGCATACCAAATTAAATATTCATTAAAAAAAAAAAAGAAATTTTTTTTATCGACAATAAAAATCGAAAAACACGGAATAAACAATATTATTAATGAAAGGAAGAATGTATTAAATTATTGTTTGAACGTGATACTATTTTACGTCAAATCATATGACATGTATGTTACAATTTTTTTTTTACGTAGATAGATCTATGCACATATGCCAAATTATTATTTAATGTAAGTTTAATTTTTGTATTTAAATCTAATCATTTTCTTTTTTTATTTTACTTATAGAAATACTAACTTATAAGTTATCGAAATATCTATACTTGATTATTTAACAATCCGATGAATAATATTATATAATAGAATGTTATAAAAATACTTATAAAATTTCAAGAGAATATAGAAAACGTGATGAACAACAGATTGTGGTTGAAATTTAGTGCTGATAG
>JACGTP010000004.1:3906204-3952379 GCA_023678845.1 Mischocyttarus mexicanus
AGAAAGTAAAAGACAGACTATGAAAGAGTAGGGTGGGGGGAAAGGATTGAAAGAGAGAATCCGTTACTGGCAATTTTTACGAACGAATAATACCGCGTTTTCCGCAACTCAGACGCCTACGAAGCTATCTCCCTCCCTCTCTCCCTCTCTCTCTTTCTGTCTCTCTCGCAAGAAATCCATTTGTTAACAGGGTGTCTCTTTATTAACGTCGCCTCGTTATTTCGAGCTCACCCATTGCCCTCCACCTACCTTTTCTACACCTCCTCTACCCCTCTCTCCCTCCTTCCGCAAAACACATCGTTTTTGTTACGTACTCGTTTCCTCTCTCTCTCTCTTACTCTCTTTCCCTTCGCGTGGCCGCGTGCATCCTCTCTGCGGTTTGAATAAAGAACGAGAGGAACGTTCACAGCGAATCACACCGAGATACCTTTACCGATAAACAAACGAGTATATATGGATGACGGAGGGATGATGGTTGAATGGATGGTAGCGAGTCTGGATAAACTGGGAGATTTTATGGGGAGGAGAAGGGGTGGTAGTGTTGGAACGAGGTGCAACAAAGAGGGGTGGAGTTTAACGGAGACACCGGAGCTTCGCTATTTTCAAGAGCTCGTATTCGATAATTATCTTTCGATGTGTTGCGTTAACGAAAGAGGAGAAGGAGGAAGAGTTGGGTGGTTTGCTCGTAAACAGATAGCTCGTATTCTTAAGTCATGCTTTTTCAATGAAAACTCACGGTTATCTTCTCCTTTATATGATAGCTACTTGAAATACGATGCGAATAAACGTACGTAAAATGAGAGTTTCATTATAATACGAATGAGGGATTAATATTGTACATTGAATAATAAAAAGTACGCGTATCGCGTAGCTTGATGTACCTGAAAGTATATTTATTATAAACCATTATTATTAATATTCCTAATCGTTAAAAGTCAAAACGAGAAAAAACGGGGATGAATATATCACGATGTATATATTAAATATATGTACGTTTAATTTACTAATTGACCGTGGTTATAATCGCAGAACAAATGCATCTTTTTGTTTGTTTGTTTGTTTACTCATATATCAATCTACATTTAACGAGAAAAATTCAGATGGCAAACATCATTGAAAGGTTTATGCGTGTGTGTGTGTGATGGTGGTGCGTGAATGTAGATATTTTCGTGCCATCATCACTCGGGGCTCCTGTTCAAATTACTTAGAAAATGGGAAATGGACGTTATTGAAAATGGCAAGGCTAATTTTCGATTCATAATCGAGGGTGATAATAAAAACGATCGGGAAGGGTAGGGTCGACAATTTTGAACGAACGGTTAGGAAAGAAGAACATGCAGAGCAATGCGATGCAATGCCAATGCCAATGCCAATGCAATGCAACGCAATGCAGTGCAGTGCAGAGCGTAGCAGCAGAGTGCGTTCTCTACGCATCGACATGTATCTGCTATTCAAATGACGTCTACCGAGAGGATAACGAGTGTACCGTTGATCAAAGGCATTTATTTCATACGATTTTGAATCGACTCGTCGAGAGGCCAATCGGCAGAAATCACCGTTCACGAATTGCTCGGCCAGCTTGATACGGCAAAGAGAATCGGTCCTATGGTGGTGCGCTGAGAGAGACAGAGAGAGTGAGTGAGTGAGTGAGTGAGAGAGAAGGGGAGAGAGAGTCGATGAGACGGTGTTTATTATAGGGGCGAGAGAAAGCCCTAAAGGGAGGGGATAGGGGTGGGAATGACAAACATTTTGATCGGCAGGCAAAAAACGTCGCTCGTGAACGAGCTCTGGCTGAAAAAGCTCGTGAAAAGAGATGACGCGAGCGAAAGAGCCAACGCGAATGGGCAAGTGAGTGAGAGAGAGTTAGAGTTAAAGTGAAAGTGAGAGTTAGGGGGGTTTGGATGATGGGGAGGAAGAGGAGGAGGATGACGAAGGAGAAGGGGGAGGAGTATGATGAAGCAGCTTTCTGTGTGAAGCCGAAAGAGGTAAAAGTGCAGCCAATGTAAACTGGTTTGGTGCTCGTTAAGTAACGCAAGTTCGTTCCTGTCGCCAAGTTTGTATAATGGACATGGGATTTAGCTGTCTCGGTAAACTTTTCGGTCACATTCGGTAACCGCACGAAGTTATCCTTTGTTTTCTATGTTGCTTTATTTACATGCCCTTCTATAAACCGCGCTTGGAAAATATGAGCCTTTAAATAGGCTTTTTTTGGTCTTTTTTTCTTTTTTTTTTTTCCTTTTGTCGAAAGCATCTGAATGTACATTGAAAACCGAATGCATTCATTGAAATATAAACGAAGATTAAAATTCACCGTTGTATCGTGAGTTAGATAGCGATGCTTTATGCGAAAAAGACAGAGAGAGAGAGAAAGACAGAAAGAGAGAAGGAAAACTATTGTATTTTTCTTTCGAGATTACAATTTGATAAAAATTATGTCTGAAAAGAAAGAAAAAACCATTTGGACTCGACGGTTACCATTAGTCGAACAAAATTATTAAAAGCCGCTAAAAACTAAACTACGTACCATATAATAATTATCATAATCATTAATTCGCCTAGCATATTTTCTCGTTTAAGAGATATAGCCACTTCAAGTTGAAATATTAGCTTGTAATAGGTGTTCGATATGGCCTCTATTAATATTCATACAAAACGCACGTCGATACGAAGAGTATTAATGATTGCCTTTAGTGCGAACACTCCCTGATATGTGATAGCATCAAAGCAGCTACTTTCTATGTACCTTCCTGCAGTTATTACAGGTACACCTACATTGGTGATTGAATTATAATAAACTAGAAATTGATTAAACTTCTATAAATAAAATACAATAAAAAAAAATATTCAATTCAATTCAATACGTTTTATTTAATATTCATGCGAGAACGATAAAAAAAATACTAATCCCGAAACCATAAAAAGTTGTTTGCAATTCTATTCGACCTAATATTTAAAAAAAAAATAAATAAAGATCCTTTGATATATCAACCTCTTTCTAATCTCGATGTTTAAGAGTAAGAAAAAAACAAATCGTTAGAACTAGCATATCGTTACAAGAGGTCGTAGACATTTCTCGAGTGCAAGGACGGACTGGTGAAAACGCATAATGCTGCCGGCGATTCTTCCGCGGTTGAAGGTCGGAGGTGAAAGGCCCTTTGAGCATCACAAGCCGCCCACCACATTGCTACCACCGAGCGTCGCGTTCATATTTCTTTACTCTCTCTTTCTCGCGATCGAGCTCTCTCTCTCTCTCTCTTTCTCTGTTAAAGCACACGTATACACACGCAACGTATGCGCAGTTTTTCCTTCGGTATGTGTCTCTCTAAAAGTAGAAGGAAAAAAAAAAGGCGAGAGCAAGCAGCAGCAGTAGCGAGACGAGAGGCGGAGGTGTTTTCCTGCTGACGCGATTCACGTTACTGCTGCTACTCGCATGCACGCGCCTACCTATGTGTATAATATTACCGGTGTGTTGCTTGCTTGCTAGCTAGCTACCCTTTGCGAGATCGACAGAGACATACTGAAAGAGTGAGAGAGTCAGAGTGAACGAGAGAACAGCGAGAGAGAAAGAGAGAGAAAGAAAAGCAATGCACCGAGGTGCTTTGGCTCCCGTCGTCATCCACGGTCACGATTAAAATGTAAAGGGATTCATGCTGCGCAGCCAATTTATATGCGTCTGGCTAGACTCGTCCTGAAATCGGTCGGCCTTCCTGCCTTCCTGCCTGCCATTCCTCGTCTCCTATCTCCACCGGCCTGCATTCGTCCTTCTCTTCGACCCTTATCACTCTCTCTCTCTCTCTCTCCTTCTCTCTTTCTCTGTTTCACTCTTTCTTTTGCTATTTCTTTTTTCGATAAATTCGTTTGGTCGACACTTTTTCTTTCTTTCTCTTTCTCTTTTTATTATCCAAAGGACACCACCTGGCACTACCAGTCTTTTCCACCATCCCGTCTCCCTCTTCTTCCTTCCCTCCCTCCTTCCTACCAACCCCTTTTTTTCTACCTTTATATCTCTCAAATAAGAAGAATTCTTGCCTTTTTGGTAGCCCATTTTTTTTTATCGATGTGTACAGTAAAATGGATAAAAATGTTTTCGTATTATAAGAGAGAAAAATGTTAAATCGTAAAATATATTTATCTAGTGTGTAATGTTTATGTTATAAACATAAATAAAGCAAAATGATATGACATAGATATTTCTTTAACAGTGAAACACCGTTTTTCTAGATATTTTTCAGAGAATGATATAACTCGAGTTTCTCGTCACAAAAGCTTTTGGTACCGGTAGTAAGAGTCGGGAAAAAATAAAATAAGACGGGCTCGTTACTTGGAAAGCTCTCGGAATTGAAATAAGCACGGTGTGTCTCGTCTTTTCGAACATTTCTTTTCGAAAAGGTGTCCCACAAGTTTGAGGAATCCCGTCAACTCGTACGTTTTACGCGTGTACTTGTAAAAAGAGTACCTTAACGCGAGTAAACTCGCGCGTGCACGTACACACATACACACATACATACATACATACATGCATACATGAACGAAAGATCCGATAACAAGGTGCTCGCCTCGAGTGAATCATACAAACTCTTGGAGTAGTAGTTATAAATGAAAGCCAACGGCAAACGGCGGCGGCTTTCATTAAAACGAGTTTGCACTATGTGTCGCAGTTTTGCTCATCTTCGCGCTTCGTGTGAAAAAGCGACTCCCTTCTTGCCCTACCCATCCCTTACCCACAACTCGTACCCCCTGCTACCCCCACCGGACCATCTCACCCAAACCCTTGCGCACGCGCGCGCTAAAACTAATTGCTCGAAAAAGGGGGCCAGAAATAACGCAATTAGTTTCTATTTGCCCTCCTCGAGGAGAGAAAGAAAACGAGGAGAAAAAGAGAGAGAGAAACGAGTCAAAATAAAGATCTAACGTCCGAATTATTTCTTTCCTCGAGTGCTAAAAGAAAAAGCAATGCCTACTTTTCTCGCTAAATCGAGTCTCTTTCATGAAAATTCAATGCATTTAAAAACATCTGATTTGTTTGTTTTATTTTCTTTAATATTGATTTTAATTCAAAGCCAATCAAAAGAGAGAACCTTTTTTAGGGAGTTCCTTTAGAGAGTTCCTTTTTTATCTTTCATTATTGTTGTTGTTATTATATTTAACCTAACAGAATAGAGTCCTAGGCGTTTGGGGAAATCCTTTCGAGCAACGGTGCATACGAATGGATACATAATTATTAACCCAAAAACCCTCGTTTATACAATTCGCATTTTATTTTTTAGGTAATTAGAGAAGAGATTGTTGTTTATATTTTTGTTTTTATTTATTATGTTTTTTTCTTTAGTTTTAACGAGTTCGCGTATTTTAAATCGCATTGTTTCGCATAAAAATTCGCGCAGAACGAAAATATATATATATATATATATATAAAATATACTTTGCCGACGGGGTGTACCCATCCCACCGCGAGATATATCAAGTAGGAAATAAAAAGGGAGGATGATAAAAAAAAAGAGAGAAAGAAAAAGAAAAAGAAGAAGAAGAAAAAAAATTTGTAAAACACAGAGGGCGGCGATAAGGATCGCTTGCAAATTCGTCGCTTTGAAATAATGTATGCAAGATGCGCAACACGATGCAGCAGCGGTGCGTACAACACGCATTTGTACGCACGCGGCAACCACGAGGGGTGTGTGAAGGGGGTAAAGGAGGGAGGAAAGGGAAGGTGGTGGCTCGAACCATTCCGATGAACGTGAGGAGGAAGAGGAGGAGGACGACGACGACGGGATCGAATAAAATTGTGGGTTTTATATTCCCTTTTTTCGGAATGACATAGACCACGCGTGGTTAAAGCCTCTAACACGATTTATCTCATCATCGATGTTAGGGGAACGGGCGGGTTAGGTATATTTTATCATATCAGCTGTACAACGACGTTCTCATTTCTTATCTTACTTTTAAATGAAATGGTGACATTATAAAAAGTGAGAACGTGTTTAGTACGTTTAGAGATAATATCTTTAGAAGTAAGGTATAACAAATATGTTAAGAAGGAAATCTGGTTTAAATCAAATAAATCTGATTTTTATTACATGAAAATAATATCTTTAACAAATATTCTTCTATTTTATAAGGGAGGTAAAGTTACTTTGAAGTTTCTTAATTGTATTTTTTTATTCTGAATTATTGAATTGAATTGAATCGTATAGAATAACTTTACTATTGGCAATTAAGTGTTCACTAATATAGCAATTATCAAACTTTTATTTTTATATGCTGACAAGTACTACCACTTGAGTCAACCTTATCTTAAATAAATATATTAAATATATTAAATTCTCAAAAAAAAAAAAAAACCAAGAAAGACAAGAAGTTTAGTAAAGAGGTCATACAATAAAGTATATAAATTAGAAACATTCGTGTCAGTTAAAAAATTTTCGAGATTACATAGTCTCTCGTAGAATTCCAATCTTCGTTCGGTTAAAAAGATTCCAATCTCTTTTTTTTTTTTAAAGAGGCAAGCCTACGAAAAGAAGAAGAAGAAGAAGGTTTTTAAGAATGAAAGTAGAATCTGGGAAGTGCTACACCGAACTTCATCTCGTACAACATGCAAAACAATTTCGGTAGCTAGGACCTTTACGAGGCTATCGAAAGTGTTGGGAAATAGGCTGGGTCGCGGAATTGGCGTAAATTTTGTAAAAGGATGAATGGGGTGTAGAGTGTTGTTACAATATTCGTAGGAAAAGCTCGTTCTCGGCTGGATAGTCGTCCGGACACACTATTCGGACTTGGTAATTTCCCTCATGCGATATACTTTTTCAGACGTTGTAATAACTGGCAAATTCCAACGAGACTATGCAACGCTAAGAATTTTCTCTCTCACTTCTCTTTCTTTCTTTTTTCTTTCTTTCTTTCTATTTTTCTCATCATATCGTTCTCTATTCTTTCTATCACGTGTTTTCGTGAAAAAGAAGTTTCACGGAATAACATTACTAAATTGAATTGGTCCAACCACCGTGTAGGATAGGAACGAAAGAGAGAAAAACTCAAGAAGAATAGAGAGAGATAGAAAGAGAGCAAGAGAAAAAGAATAAAACGTAGGCGTTCATGGTAAATGCATGCCGTGTAAAGGTAAGCCAACGACGATACAACTACCCATTGTTTCGCATATCGAATTTGAGTCTAACGTTAGACTAGAACTTTTCTCTTATATATTATGCGACATTGGATAGCGATAAAGGAAAATAATACGATGAAGTGAGATATTTTTTGTTCGTTTTGTTTCTCAATAAATTGTTCACGTTTCGGTAAAGAAGAAAATATTTTTTAAAAGAAAGAAACACCGAGAATAAAAACAAAATATTTCTTATTCGTCAACGTGTATATCATTGGATTGATGTAAAAAAAACAATGTCACATTTTTAGCCACAATTCAATTAGTTCAATAGGAAAATTCGATATTTTTTGTCCACCAATATTCAATATATTTATTACTTATTATCATACAAAACCCTGTAATCCTTTTTATGAATAAAACAATATTAAAATGATCCGAATCGTTTAAAACCTCTGCCCAGACCGAGTCAACATTTATTTAAACTCTAACTTTAATCACACAACTGTAACTATTAAAAGTTAATGCTGCTCCCGTATTCGTTTCTTTAGAAATAATTTCACCCTACTCGAGTCGTAATACTTTAGCGAGTGTACCTAAGGTATAATTCAATATCGAACAATGGAGAACCCCTTTAGAATGATGACGAAGTAACCTCGACCTTGCGCCTTCGAAAGTGAAAGGATAGAAATAATAATAAAAAGAAATGGTAAGAAGAAGAAGAATAAGAAGAATAAGGAAGGAAGTAGAAAAGGAAGAGGAGGAGAAGGCAAAGTAGAAAAAGAAAAATAGTAGGGGGTTTTCGTACTTGTCGCGATGGTCCATCTAGGATGACGGTAGGGCCGTCCCCCTTTTCGGGTAGATGGGGGAAGGAGGCAGGAAAGGGTAAAATAAGAGAGAACAAAAGGGGGGAAAGGAAGTAAGGCGTGAAGGAAGATATTGCAGTCGTTCCCGACCGATTTACTATTTTAATAAAGTGGATGCGAAAAGGCGAGCCCTAAAATTATGGCAGGTATGGAACGTGAAGAAGGAACGACGAGGAGAGAACTAAAGAGAATAGAATAGAATAGAAGAGAAGAGAAGAGAGAAAAGGAAAGGAGTGAAAACAGGAGGTTAAAACGGGGTGTTGATGCTAATGGCACCATAGATTTCCACCCTTCGTGCCTTTCGTTCGTCCTTAGCCTCACTCCAGCCCTTCTTCTTCTTCCGTTAGCATTTCGTAGCAAGGACAACAAGGAGAGAATCAACTAGGAAAGAGAGTGAAATAAGAGGTAGAGAGATGTTGGTGATGATGATGGTATGGGAGTAGAGGGGTGAAGGGGGAAAAGATGGACGAGGGGTGAAAGAGTATGAGTCGCTTAACCCTCTAAACGCGTGGAATAATTTACGATCGGTTCCCATCCGCTTAAAGTTCGACTATTCTAGTTTCTTGTCGTCATTTTTCCTTTCTTTTTATCTTGTCCTCCCTCTTCCCAATTTCTTTCTCCTTCCTCTCTTTTTTTAACATATATATATCTCTATCTGTCTTTTAGAAAAGCAACACTCACCACCTCTTCCTCTTCCTCCACCCCCATTGAAAAGGCTCACGACTCACCCTTTAAAAAGAAGCAACGGCATCGATCGATCGACCGTCGAATTTTCGAAGCACTTATCGTCAGCTTCGAAGCACCACTCTTCCAAACCCACCCTCTCTCCCACCTTCCTCCCTATCACCCCCTTACCGATTCTAGCCCCATCATCCATCCCTAAACTCCGCCCCCTCTTTTCCAAGTCGCATAAAAATATCATTTCCGATATTCTCGCGCTAGTAACCCGAACTAACACGATCGGTTTGTCGCCCATTTTACCACCTTTCCTTCCGTTCACCCCCCTGGGTTTTTCTTTTTTTACGAGATTCTTTTCCATCTTTAAGACATGATTTTTTTAAAAAGAAATTATATGGAAAAGAAGGAAGAATGTAAATGAGGTATCGTTAACTAAAGCTCGTTAGTCCTTTTAAGACAGTTATTATGTTATTGGTATACCTATTTAATCTTTAAAAAAAAGGGACATTAATTAAAAGGATAAGAGATTATATCTGGTCTGGCGTATGACAAAAACAGACTTTAATCGTAAAAGCTTCTCTCTTTCTTTCTTTCCCATTCTTATATCCTTATGGTATAATTCTATTCTCACAGGATGATAAGGACGATGCTATACGATCGTTCGGCGTATACTCGAAACGAAAAGCTCCCATTCCCCACCTACTCCCCTCTACTGCTGTACAAAAGACATTACAATGAACAAGAGAAAGGAAAGGGAATTGAGCAAGAGGTAG
Organism: Mischocyttarus mexicanus; assembly: GCA_023678845.1. Lineage (NCBI taxonomy): Eukaryota > Metazoa > Arthropoda > Insecta > Hymenoptera > Vespidae > Mischocyttarus > Mischocyttarus mexicanus. The sequence continues at coordinate 3,915,618 of JACGTP010000004.1, forward strand.
AGGAGAAGAAGAAGAAGTAGTAGTAGTAGTAGAAGAAGAAAAGCAGAAGAGCAAGTGGATAATATGTCGAAGTTCTCTTCTTCTCTCGTCGTCAGAGTTCTCGAATCCAGAATCTAACTGCGAGATGAAAGAAGAAGAAGAAGAAGAAGAAGAGAGAGATAGAAAGTACAGATAGGTAAAGAAAGAGAGAGAGAGTAGTCTGCACAAGAATTATAATAATGCCTGAGGGAAAAGATTTCATGTCGTAGATTTAATTACGAGTTACTGGCGCAATATTCTCAGATTACTTACCGAGCATTCGCACGGTTCCTTTATAGTCCTGGACCAACCCAGCTCGTGGATGGATATGTATACGTCATGTCTCGAGTATTAAGATGAGAGAATGAGAGAGAAAAAGAGAGAGTGAGAAAGAGAGAGAAGAGTCAAGGAGAGGGGAGAAAAACAAGCGTCTTTTCACGAAACGCGCTTCCGTCATTGTGCTGTCCTCCTATCACGACTGCCGTTTATTTTTTTAATTATATCTACCATATATAAAATCGTAAAAAGCTGTTGGTTGACTCTTCGCCTCCCCCCTCCCTCCTCGCCCCTCCTTCCACCATCCCACCCGTTGCCTTTCTCTCTCTCTCTCTCTCTCTTTCACTCACTCCTTCTTTCTTTCTTTCTTTCCCTATCTTATTCTCTTCGAGTCTTGCAATCACAGTTGTTACTTTAACAAGTCCCTTTCAAACATCCAACCGAGGATAACGTTTCCATTTACGCTCCTGGCATATTTAAATAGCCGCCCTTAGATCGTTTTGCGTGACTCTTGCCAACTCTCTTTCTCTTTTTCTTTCTCTTGCTTTGCCACAAGTCCGACGGACAAAGGAGAGACACACAGGCGGATGGTGGTGAGATAGTGGTGTGTGGTGTTGGTGTTGGTAGTGTTTGTAGTGTTGGTAGTGTTGGTGGTGTTGGTGAGTCCCTTTAAACGGACATCGCGACACGAGACAAAGTTGAATAAAATAAGTCCTCCTCCTTCGACTCGCGCTCTCCCGGAATTATAAATGAATTTTACCGACGTTCATGTAAATTCAACGTGACCAAAGACCGCACTCTTTCTCTCCTTCTCTCTCTCTCTCTTTTTTTTTCATTCTTTTCTTATTTCAAAAACGACCAACGCGCGTCGTCTGCCTTTTTTCTATGCAATCTGTGTCCCTTCGCAAAGTATGAGCTCTTTCTTTCTCAACGAACACCTTGTATATAACCGCATCCTATAAAACGAAAAAACAAATAAATCATAACTCCCGTAGAAATCCGGCACAAGCGGACGACCTTGTAACGTCGATTAAAAAGAGAGATATTTCTTTGGTATAAAAGTTTTATTTCGAGAATAACTTTAGCAAATCTCTTTAGGGTACCATAATTCCTGATAATATTGATCGGATCTGAGAATATCCAAGAGTGAATATGTTTCAAATACGATGCATCAAAGTGAAAATAAAAAACGAAAAGGACTGGATACAAATACGAATGAAACTAGTTTCAACCTTTTGTATTAAAATACGAAGAAAAACATTTTCCTCGATTCAATATTACACGTCTTAAATAATATAAGGATTTTTAATAAATTATAAATATTAGGTTTGTGGACCAAAAAAATAAGTGTCGGATTTTTGGTCACAATTCAATGGGAAAATCCGACAATACTTTTCCACCGACTCGATATTATAAAATAAAAATTTAGTACCACCCTGTATATACGCGAATACCGTCAGAAACGTTTTTTCTTGTTCTTTTCATGAGATAGAATCGTTCGATTGTAGAACACTATCGGATTGATTCTATTGACGATTTTATTATAATTCAATTTTATCGTACAAAGAGAAAGCTGCTTCGGGTCGGGTCGAGCTTGAGAAAAAAAAAGGGGTGGACGGGGGAGATAGAGGAGAAAGAGGAGGAGGTAGAAGGATGTTAGTGAAGACCAGAAGATAGATAGAGAAAGAGAGAGAGAGAGAGAGAAGGAGATGACAGAGAAAGATGGAAATGACGCGAGCCTCTCTTCCAAAGTTGCGCCCCCGATCGAATTTACGTTAGAGTCCTTTGTGCATTGGATCACGATAGAAAGCGAATTAAGAACAGGGGGTCTCGTTTTAATGAGTTTTCAGGCACGAAATAGATGAGAGAGAGAGAGAGAGAGAGAGAGAGAGAGAGACATAACCAAGAGACACTACTTTCCTACCGGTACCATTAACATCATTCGTTTTCTGTTCAAGCGAAAACGCGAACGAACGAATCTAATCCTGATGAAAGAAGAAGAGTTTCGCGTTCTTTTACTATGAAGAATTCTTTATTCAGTAACTTTGATCTCTTTTATATCCATCCTATATTTCTCATTCTTATTTTACACTGTAACATTTTACAAGTGATTGCTAAATAGATATTTTCTCAAATAAAGACATTTCTATTGGATTCCATTCAATTTAAAGATTTTCTTTTCCTTGTCGAACTACTAATCTTTTTTTACTAGGAATTTATATTTATTTTTACATAGAAACGTTGATAAAATATTGTATTATTATTATTATTAAGTAGACTGTAAAGTAATATCCTTTTTTTCAGCATATCAATGTTCGTTTATCATTTATCAACTAATGAGAATCTACTTCTAAGCAGTTTGTACCACTGAAAAAAAAAAATAAAATCATGTAGAGAAAATTTTGAAATCAAAAGAAAATTCTATAAAAAGGAATAAATGTTTGTAAAATAATTTACAATCGTCTTTATCAACATAGTACACTAAGATAATATATTTGATCTTTCATTTAACTTAAAAACGTATTTAGAAGTTATTAAAGTATTATTGTTTATCGGTAAATACTACAAAAGTTTTCATTCGCGTGTTAAATAACAACCAGTTGGAAAAAGCCTATGGAACACCATAGAACGAGAAAGATGGTGCTATAAAATCACTCGCGAAACGGCTCGATTGTTCCTACAACAACGTACGTATATCTCTTATGGTTGTGTTCTGCAAAGCTTGGGTAATACATATTTAATACGATAATAGAAGCCGGATGTTTATGGTGCATGTACTTCTCGTTATTAACTCGCATAATCCATTACTTTGCGAAGTAACTGCACCCATATACTCGACAAAGATAATACCTTCTCAATATTGTTCTTTCTTTCTCTCTTTCTCTCTCTCTCACACACACACAAATACGCACACATTAAAAACTTAAGTTAGATAATTATATCAAAGAACAAGGAACATTATATTTACACCATGAAAGTACATATTCTTTAACAATAAGTTCCATATTTTCATTGATCTTTATTAACTTTTTATTTTTCAACGTTAATATTCGAGTAATAGTCTAGTCATGGTATTAACGAGAAAAATGTGAAATTTAATTAAAAGGGATGAAAAAAAAAAAAGAAAAAGACAAAGGTCGTTTAAGAAGTCGAAGTATTGCATTTTTCATTTTTTTTTTTTTTTTTTAATCGCTTTTGAATGAAATACTCCGAGCATTACTTTTTCTTTTATTCACGGATTAATTTGACGTTCTTATGATATATATATATTCTTTTAGCTATAGGTTAAAAATCCCTTTTTAAATCGAAGAAAATGAGAACGCATTTAAAACGTCGAACCGATAAAATAGAACACAAGAAGAACCGAATGAGAAAGAGTTAGGCAGTTAGAGTAAGAAAGATAGAAAATAATGGAAATAATATGCATGGAGAAAAAAGAAAAATAAAAACGAGGTGGATATCTTCTCATCGTAATTTACGTTTCAGAATCTGGTCAACCTAGTTTTATTTTTTTTTTTATATCTCTACCAAACGATACGTATTTTTCCTTCTATTGTCTAACCGCGGAGAACGTTTTAAATGCCGAGGGAGAAACGACGTTGGGAAATCGTTATTTGAGTTTGCGAACCGCCCCTTATATTCGTGAAACTTACGCGACTTTCAACGCGTCAGAATCTTTATCGTTCGATTCGAGAGCTAACGCATTGTGGGAAAAAAATATAAAAAAAAAGAAAGAAAGAAAGAAAGTGGAACGAAGTCGTTTAAAGGGGAACCTTTACTTACGGTTACCGTACACCGATTTCCATTTGAAAAGAAATTTTCTTTCTAATTAAAACTTTAATTGCAAGCTTTACGAGATAACTGTAAGAATTTTAACTTACCCTAATCTCAATACCTCCCCTTCTACTCCCAACCAACCCGGGTTATATACTTTAGCAAATGATCGATAAAAATAATAAATTAAATTTTCCAATTATTTCTCGATGTTTAAATTATAATCGATTAACTTCGTTGATAAATTGTACGATTTGATGAAAAGAAAAAAAGAAAAAGGAGATAACAAGATGCAAATTAAAATGACATTTTATCTCGTCGTTAATAATTTAATCTGTGTTGCAAGTGTCATTTTAAACACGACACAATTGTGTCGATATTTTAATAAATAAAAAAAAAAGAGATACGAAATATTATAACAATCAAGAAATATGTGACATTTATTCAAATAAATATTATATCTATTTTTTGTATAGTATAATAGAAAAGAGAAATATTATTTCATTTATTCGGAAGTCAAGATATCATTGAATATCTTCCTCGAAAGTAAAAAAAAATAAAATAGAAAAAAATATACAGCTGGTTAGACACCACTTTGATAATCACCGACATACTAGGGGGGTTTATGAAGGCCTGACGTTTACGAGACACGTCGTTCAATAATACGAAATCTTTGAAAAATAAATAAAGAAGATAAGGTACGATTACTTGGAGATTATTTCGTTAAGATAAACCCCTCTCTCTCCTCTCCTCTTCTCTCCTCACCAAATTCGATATTCCTTCCACCGAATCTAATAGCTATCACGAAAAATTTTCCCCACCCACTCCGAAGAGGGGAAAGAAAAACCAAAAAATAAATCTAACTTTTGAGATCCTTGAGATCCAAAGCTTATGGTAAAAAAAGAAGAGAGAGAAAGAAAGAGAGAGAGAGAGAGAGAGTTATTTCGAAGACTGAAGAAAAATGTTCAGTCGAAAAATATTATGAAACACAGTTTAGTCGAGGCTTTTGAAGAATATGCCCCTTAAATAAGAAAACGCAATTTATCCTACTCCGAGTTTGGAGAGTAACTGAGAAAGAAGGATGGAAGAGGATAATAATTACAGCATGAGTAGAAAATAAGAGGAAGGGGAGTGGGAAAGAGAGAGTAAAAAAAGATGAGAAGAGTAGAAGTTTATTCGCTTTAGTCGCGTAGAAAGTAGAAGAGTTTCGACAGGACACGAAGAAAAAGAAGAAGAAGAAGAAGAAGAAGAAGAAGAAGAGAAGAGGTACGTCTTGTTATCCTTGATGCTTTATCGAGTAGGTGTCTCTCTCTCTCTCTCACTCTCTCTCTTTGAGTACAATCCTTCAACGTCGAATCAAGGGTCGTAAGGCTCGATAAGAAAGTTAGAACGTTCTTCCGGCAATTTTCAACCATCCATCTTCGGTCTTTGGTCCTACGTCGAAAAGGGTTCATATCCGGAAGTTGGCAAAAGTTCTACTTACCTCGCACGATTATATACTTCGGTTATAAGCTTCTTATTGCAAAACGGGGATGGAGTGGGGTAAAGGTGGAGAGTAAAGGTCGTTAAAATCTGTCGAGTTTAAACCTTAGTCATCATCCCTTTTCCAGCATCAACGACAACAACAGCAACGGTAACAGAAGAAGAAGAAGAAGCAGCAGCAGCAACAACAACAGCAACTATCGATAACTGTTACTGCAGCAACATTCTCTATTATGGCCATCCTTATTTAACTTTCCCGTTCGATAAGGAAAATAATTAAGACGGTATCTAATTTTCATGCAACACTATGACTATCAGAAAGTAAGGGAAAGGAGATAGGGGTAGGAGAATAGAAGATAGGGGTAGGAGGTTAGAAATTAGAGGTGGGGTTTAGTTCTAGGTGTATTAATACATAGAATAGAGTGTAAAGGTTTAAGGAAAGCTCGGGCTTTCGTCAAACTTGTAAAGTTCTATGCTTTGGTAAGTACGGAAAATTGATTTGCAACGGACCTATATATATATATATATATGTATGTATGTATGTATATAGGGGTTCAGTCTTAAGAGGAGTTAATTGTCGACGTAATCGGCTAGTCATAAGTTACAACAAAGACCTTGTGTATCGTAATAATACAGAAACTCCTTTTGGGTAATCTATCAGGAAGATCGAGTTTCCTTTGAAAAGCCGTTCCTACCAAATTACTAACTGGTGTCATAAGATGATGATAAATTGCGGTTGAAAGAAAACACTTCTTAAAGATCATTTTTCATCTTCTACATTATTTCATATTAATTATCGATTTAATTTCATTAATTATATATACATGTATATATATATAGGTATACTTTATTTTTCAATAATACCACTTGACATTTTGTCTATGGTCATTTTCGAGAGAAAAATAAAAATAAGAAGAAAGATACCATAATTCGTTCCTTTGCGCGTAATTTAACTTGTACCACCGTAACAGCTTTCAAGCTAAGTACTCATGAATTTGCATAAACGACTCGACAGTTGGGTAGAGCTTTCATTCTTCTTCCTATTCTTTTTTTTTCTTCATCTTAATCATCTACTTCTTCTTCTTCTTCTTCTTCATCATCTTCTTAACTGTCTTTTAGGTGGTGTTCTTGGATTCCCTTTTACGATCTTATTCTGTCACGAAACTAGCCATTACCTGGTACGTTAAAATATTCTTGTTTTTTCTTTTTAGACCCTTAACGTCACACTCTCGGTGTAATTCTTTCTCTCTCATACACACACATATACATTGTATTAAATATTCGATGTCCTTGCTCAACCACCACCACCACCTTTTTGCTACCAACATTTTTTCCTAAAGTTTCTCGAGACTAGGTATAATTTACTAATTTCCCTTAACGTTGATCGTAACGCACAGCAAGCATGATTGACGAGAACATTTTTGTTTTTTCAACAAAGAAGAAAATTCGTTCAACTCAAAGTAATTTTGATCTCTCGAGAAAAACTCGTATTATAATATCAGGATGGTGATATGATAATAATAAAGATAATGATATTAATAATAATAATAAAACGAATGATCGTCGAAAGAGAAATTACGTAAAAAGGTGAGGGAGGTAATCGGGAAAACGAATCACGAGAGGGTAAAACAAAAGCGATATCCTTAATTACGATTTTACTCACACCGATGGCAATAAAAAAATATCTACCCGTCAATGTCATTCCTATAAAATCGTGGAATTTTATCCCCGTAATAGTCGCAAATTAATCGAACGTAATTGATAAAATGTCATCAATTTAGCCCCAACAGTATTCCCAGATTGATTCAAACACTCAATCGCGTTGATTAACGAATTCATTAAAGTACGTTTCTGTTGGCAACCTGACAAAACTCACGTGTGTGTATTCAAAAATACAAACGTCTACGTGTTTGAGTATATATAATATACATATATACATAAAATATATATATACATATATATCTCATGTTAAAAAACGAAACGTTTCGCACGTGTTAAAGGAAAAAAGATATAAAAAAAAGGAAGAATGAAAGAGAAAATGTACGAAGAGTGTAGAAAAAAGAAAAAGAAGGGGCTGGAATGAAAGTTGATGAGAATCGAACACTGTGGAAAAAGTCGTTGGATAATCGCGAACCCGTAATCGGTAAAATTTGCATCCTCGGAAGTTGGATATTAAGCAAATAGCAAGAAAACAGGAATGCGTGGCCCATGGGAGATATCTCTTTCCCATTTTACATTTATATATATATCTTTCTCATTTCATCCTTGAAAAGCAAAGATTTTTCCTTCCACCCTCGGGTGTCGGCTAGTATATTGCAATGAATCGTTTCTCTCCCTTTATTTCTCTCTTTCTCTTCTCTCATCTACGTAACTCAATTCCATTGGGATTTTTCTGGAGGATTCTTATTAATATCGCACCAACCTGATTGCCATTGTCACACGGTTTTTTTATTTTTTTTATTTTTGCGATATCGAGAAACACACACAAACAGTTATGAATAACGCAGATACAATAAACAACCGAGAGTCAAGTTCATAAAAATTCGACAATATTTTCTTACAATTTCCTTTTTTCTTTCCTTTCTTCCTCTCTTTTTATATATTTTTTTTTTAAATATCTTCTATCAATTTAATGTCTAAGAAATAATTCACGTTTTTTAATAACATCAAGAAACCAAATTTTCAATAGAAATTAAATTAATTTAACGATTTAATACGTTGTTATAATTATCGGCATTAATTGATAATCCTATTACTCTCTATCCGATTAAAAAATCCACTGAGTATATATACATTTTTATTATAATCTTCAAATTAATCGACACAACATGGAAGAAGATTATTTCTAGATTGTTTCATTTCAAAAATACACGTTCGGATGAAATCACTTATCGATGCTTCGGCTTTAACGTTGAACGAACGAATAATAACGCAACCTATCCCAAGGTTTATCGAACGTTGACTGACGAGAATATATACTCGATCGAAGGTTATTAACGAAAAATAAATATATAGTAAATAAAGCTGCAATTTTGTTGAAATAAATACAAACCAAACATTGTCAATGGCAATAAGACAAATGTCTAATCATGCATTTATCTCAAATGTAGAAACAAGAATTAACTTAACCACTTATTCTTTTGTAAAAACCATTCATTTGAAAATAATATTTAAACACGCTCATGGCATAATCGAAAAAGAAATACTTTACAAAGTGGGTAGGAAAATAAAACTGCGATTAGAAGTTAAACAATTGAATTATTTCTTTACTTCTACTTCTACTCCACTTTATTCTCCTGCTAGTTAAACCGAACATCGTATGGAAGAAGAAAAAAAAAACAAATCTCGACTTCTTTCGAAATGTTTTCGAAGACAAGAAAAAAAAAAGGAGTCTCTCTCCCACTTTGGGAGCACAAGCGAGAAGAATCTCGTCTCGCACGAAGGGATTAGTATAGCTGGCAAAACTTTTTCAATTACGACAAATCCCTAAGAATTATCTATCCTTTGGCTCCTCTCTCTCTCTCTCTCTCTCTCTCTCTCTCTCTTGGTAACGAACTTTCCGTCCCGAAGAGTAGATTTGCGGTTGGTTCGCGCTTGCAAAAACGTAAGCACTGCCTTGATGGTGATAGTTTTGATGATGGGAATAGTGGTGGTGATGGTGATGGTGGTGATGCTAGAAAGGAATACGCTTGAAGAAGTAGCTTTAGTAAACTTTCGAACGAAAATTCCAGAATTCGCGAGATAAAAAAGCTTCCTAGCCTCTAGGCTACGTCAAGCCATCTCCAACGAAATGACATTTCCGCGAATTTGTATTTTATCCTTTTGCCTAGGAAAGAAAAGATAATTTTTTGTTTACCTCTTTTATCCTATTTTTCTTTTACTTTATTTTTGTTTCTTTTCTTCCCCCCTTTCTTTTATGAACCAACAAAGTTTTTCGTGTCACTCGAACGATCGATACAGGGGACAGTCTCTCTCTCTCTCTCTCTCTCTCTCTCTCATAGTCTTCTCTATTTCGTTTGAATTAAGATTTATATATTATATATGGGAGATAATGAAAATAAATAGTGTAAGATAATGAGAATGTATGGTGACACTATTCTTCAAGAAACTAACGCTGAATCATTGTTTCTTTCTAAAGAAATTCTTTATTCGGTTGGTGGAAAAAATACGTCGAATTTTTAGCCACAATTCAATAGGGAAAACTCGACATTTCTTTTCCACCAATTCAATATATAAACCATCGTCTACATGAATTAATTAAAATAAGTATCACGTTGAAATACAATTTTTTTCTTTAGTATGAATTTAAATAATCGTATTTAATATACGTAAATCTATAAAAAGAATTATTATTATTATTATTATTATTATCTTGTTACATTGAACGATAATTAAGAAAAAATAATTAAACATTATTAATAAAAAGTTTCGAAATAAAATTATGTATTGTGAACAAAAAAAGAAAAAAGAAAGGAAAGGAAAGAAAGAAACGAGTACGAAGAGTAAAGAAAATCTTAAAGAAAATCATTCCGTAATAAATACTTACACGAAGAAGAAGAAGAAGAAGAAACACGGAATGTGATCCTTTATCAAGGAGCAAGGAAACTCGAGTGATAATTAACCATCCCTACCTACCCAACCTCTCCCACTCTTTTAGGTCGAACTCTGCGAATTGCTACGGAGCAGCAATTCGCTGCTTTAAAATAATAGCCGAATGTAATAAAAGGGACTAATTGTAAGAGACAAGGATTAAAGTTGTGTCTGGTAGAAAGCTATACACGTATAATTAAGTAGACGGAGTAAAAAAAAAACAGAAACACACACACACACACACAAAACCCTGGGTAGAAACAAAAAACATTAAATAAGGAATCGGAATGAACAAAAATCGTATAAAAGGGCCTCGCCCTGCAGCATCTTCGTTGTCAACAACAACTACCACCACCACAATCTCGACGACGTGAACGAAACATCCGACGTATTCATCCTATTCGCGACTTTAAATGCTACCAGGATGGTAACGAAAGAAGAAGAAGAACAACAACAACAACAACAACTAGGGGAAGTAAAAGAAGTTAAGGTGATAAAAGAACCAAGGAAGAAGAAAAAGAAGAAGCGTGATATTATATTTATATCGAGGTGCGTCCTCGTCCTCGAAGGAGTTAAGAAAAGATATAAAGAAAAAAAGAAGGAGAAGAAAATGACGAAAGGAGAAAAGAAAAGTAGAAGGAAAACTGGCTGACGAAGGGTCGAAGAAAAGTACTCGGGGGAGGAGACAGGAGAAAAGGGGTAAGAGAGAGAGAGAGAGAGAGAGAGAGAGAGAGAGAGAGAGAGTCGGGAGAGTGAGGGAGGAGTGGTAATGGAACTAAAACCTCGACTCAATTAGCTACATCCAGCTTAATGAAAGCGGTCGCGGCGATCCAATAAAATTCTAATAAAGATGTGCGCTGTTGTGCTGTCAGAAGAAGGGGTAGAGGGGGGAATGAGAGTGAGAGAACAAGAGGAAGGAAATATAGGGGTGAGTTACGAACAGAAGAGAGAGAAATATATATATTGTATGTATGTATATATATATTGTATGTATGTATGTATGTATGTATGTATATTGTATGTATTGTATATACAATATATACATTGGTGTGCCGAGTTGAGCGAACGTTGGACGAACAGTAACGTCAATAGAGGTGGATTCGTATCGCCCGAACAATGTGCATTGCCCACTGGACAAGAGTTGAATGCGCCAAGGGGTGCGGAAAGCGAGAGAGAATGCCTACCTACTCTCTCACTCTCTCTCTCTCTCTCTCTCACACTCTTTCTCTCTTTCTCTTACTCTCTCTAGCCTATCTCTTTTCACTCTCTTCACTCTATTTTCTTTCTGTCTCACTCGTTCACTCTTTCTCCCGCTCGAATGCGTTTTCTCTCTTCGACGTGATACTACCGACGGAAAAGAAAGAAAAAAAAAAAAAAAGTAACCTTCAATTCGCATTGGAACTTCCTCCCCTAATTGCATTTCCTGGTCCGTGGCCTCTCGAATTCTTGTCCGTACAACCGAATGCTGCAAGAATGGGAGGGATAAGAGAGAAAGAGAGAAAAAGAGAGAGTGGTACAAATAAAAATAGGAAGACGCGAATTTCTAGCAAAGCCGATCGAGTCCACGTGCCCGACTGAGCCCGTCAATGATTAACGAGCAACGCCGAAACCCATTTTCCCTTCCACAAATTATGGTTGAATTCTCATGGGAACTATAGCTGTGTTAACAAACGAATTGAAAAAAAAGAAATAAATAATACAGAGAGAGAGAAAGATAGGAAGAAGAAGTAGAAGAGAGAAATGAAAAGGTCAGTTTATGTTAACATGAATATATAAATAATACATTTGGACTTTGGAAAAGCTACTGCTCCCCATTCGTTCATCACGATCTAATCCAATCGTTGTTCTCTGTTCTATCAGTAACACTAACTCAAGTCGATACCAGTAAAATATCACGTCTCTCTGGTAAACTTTCTTGGAAATTTTCATGCTTGCCAAAGTCTCTAGGGGAAACGTATATGTATGTATGTATGTATAAATGTATGTATGTATGTATGTATATATGTGTATCGGCCTCCATCCGTTATATGTATTTAACGAATTATTCTAACGCGTGCCGCTGACACGAGGCTCGTTTGTTTTCCGACGAGGTAATGGCGCGCGTAAAGTAAATGAAATTTTCTCTATTTTTTTTTTCCAACAGGAAATATGTATATATGTATGTAAATGCGCAGAGCTTAAAAAAAAAATAGGAAAAGGGAATTGAAAAAAATGGAAATAAACATTTAGAAAAGTTAAGAAAAATAAATAAAAGGGAAGAAAAGAAATTGGTCGAATAATTGTGGGCAAAAGGGTATATACAATTGGAAATTTCATTCCTTTATCGAAATGGAAAAATCTCAAAATGAGGAAATTGCAATTCGATCGAAGGAGATAAACGGTTTAAACGGAATGAAAGTCTTTTTTTTTCTTTTTTCTTTTAGCTGTCGTTTCATTTTGTTTCAGCAATATCGGTAGATAGAGAACTCTAGCTAGAGCTAGGTAGCTAACTTTGATCCAAACCTTTTGTACTTGTCTAAGGGAATATTGTCTGATAGTACTCTCTCTCTCTTTCTCTAACACACTCTATCTATTTCTCTCTTCTTGTTTCCCACTTTCATTTCCGAATCAGTTTCTCATTCGACGTGTGCAACCCCTTCGACCACGCTAATTTCAAAATCAGTGGTGTCTCTTAATCAAAGACACACTCAAAGGTCGCAGTAGTAACAGCGTTCTCTTGTCGTTGAAACATATTCTTGACAAAACGAGAGTGAGTGGTATATGCATTCAATGCATTTCAATGCGTTTACCCTTGCGAAAATGTATTTTCAAAGTAAACCTACCTACCTACCTATCTACCTACCCTTGGAAGATATTCGTTCGTCTTGTTGCTAAGCACGAAACACTGTTTATCGACTAAATTGATATTTCATTAAACAAGAAAGATAACTTTTCAAATAATATTCTACAATAAGATTGTATTGTCACGTCTATGTGTACATGTCTTTGAGTTTAAATATAGAGAATAGAAAATTTGTTCTAAAGATTTTCTGTACATGTATGTATGTATATGTGTGTTATCGTGTGTGTACAAAGCTTGCGAATTATAAATGCCTTTGAGTGTTACAAGGGAAGAGAATATTGAACGTGACATGAAATAGGTAATAATATTGTCGATTGCAGGGATATATGAAATTCCAGGAAATTTGTCGGGCGTAATAAATTCTATATTAAATCGACATAAAGCTTTTGGGTGAAAGCAGAATATGCAGAAGAACGACGTCATTTTGAAATCCGTTCGATTTTGATAACACAATTGTTTATTTATATCATGTCAAAATATCATTTCGTACGATATCACCGATGATCTCTTTTTTTTCTCTCTCTATCTTCCTTTCTTTTCTTTCATTTGCATATAACACATTTACACATAATTTCACAAATAATATTAAGAAACGTCGATCTTTCAAAACAAAAAATAGACAAAGAATAAATCTTCAAATTATTCTACATTAAAAAAATGTATTCTATTATATTCCAGAAAAAATATGAATTATTTATGAATTGTTATTAATAATAATACAAATTCGTCTTGTATCCTTTTCTTTTTTTTTCTTTTGAAAAAACGTTATTACGAAGGTAGTAGAGAGATTCTCTTGTATACACGAGTATTGTACACGAAAGTAAGAAGGGTAGAGTCTATTAAAAAGAGATCATTATACGCTTCTACCACTAAGTGAGAGGATATCGATCAAGCAAGACGAATGACGTGGAAGAAAAGTGATTCTCTCGAGTAAGTATAATACGAGTCCTGCGATCTCAAGAGAGAAAGTAAAAGAAAAGGAGAGAGAAGGAAAGATAGAGAGAGAGAAAGAGAAAGAGAGAGAGAGAGAAAATATTCCCTTAGGCTACCCTCGAAGCTCATAATTCTCTATTTACGTAAAGGATGGACCCTACTCTCGGTAGTTTCTTACTTTATCATGCGATATATCTACTACCACTAGTACCTATTTCAAAATAGTTTTTACACAAAAATACTCTACAAACATTAACGTTCAATAAGAAACTAATCATTTTAATATATCCTATAAGAAGTATACGAATTATTTAACACGAAAGAAGATCTTGTTTATCAGAAGGTTTACACGATTATGATTCTATTAATAAACGTAATTAAAAACAAAGAATTATGAAAAAAATGATGAATGGGTGGGTGAGTGAAAACTATCTTCTCTCCTTAAGAATTGTTTCGTATCTTTGCTGGAGAGTAAAACTGGGAGTAAAACTCAAGTAAAAAAGGGGGTCCGGATAATTATTTCGAGAGTAAGGTCAAACAGAAAAAAGGGAGGATGGATATCGTCTTTCTCGTATTTCCAAGCGATATTTGCACCCGTACACACACACACACACACATCAATCTCAATCGATGCATTCCCACATCGAGAGTCTCTCTCTCTCTCTCAGTCTCTCTCTCTGACCGCAAATACGAACCGCGAGAGAACAAACAACAAACGTACGCACCTCCCTCCTTACACCGTATTCTCGTTATCGAGTAGATAGAAGAAGAAAAATAAGAAAAAGAAGAAGAAGAATGAGAAAATCATTCCTCGAATTTATTCCTTCCGATCCGTTTGGAAATTACTTTTCGTCTCGGTACCGCCTTCTTTGTTTTTACATCCCACTCCACCCTAACACCCTTCTCCCCACCTACCACTGACACTTTGAAAAAGCATTTCAAATCGAAAAAGAGAGATATCGAAAGATAAAGAAATAAAAGGGGAATGGGATGGTAAAAATAAAGATGGAAAATGTAAGAGGAGGATAAAAAAAAGTGTGAGAAAGAAAGAAAGAAAGTAAAAGAGAAAGAGAGATAGAGAGAAGGATAGAGATAGAAGAGAATCGAATATCGCGAAAAATCCGGAACGATACGGTCCCTGATAGAGAAAAGTACGAAAATAAAGAAAGAAAGAAAGAAAGAAAGAAAGAAAGAAGGGGAGAAGGGTATGGGGAAGGGTGAATATGGGGATAGGGATGTGGATCAAGAGATGGGTGAGGGGGATGGAAAATGAACGCCAAGAGGAAACGCGGCCGGCTCGAACAAATACGATTTTGTCGGCGAACGCGCGGAGCTCACCGCATTTCGTCGTCGTGTGTTAATCCCTTTATCCCCAATGCGTCTATCCCTTACTCTCCCTTCCCCCCACACTCTATCTCTCTTTCGTTTCACCCTTCTCCACCTTCTCTACCTTCTCTACCTTCTCTACCTTCTCTTCCTTCCTTCCCTTTTCATACTCGGCCGTGCTTGCCAATTCCCTCCCATTCCCCACTTCCCGACCAGTTTTCCACCGCCACCACCCCCACGATCCATTCCCACACCCTCTAGTCCTCCACGCGTCTCGATTCTTCCTTTTTTTTCTCCCTCTCGATCTTCGACTTCAGCTCTTCCTTTTGTCTTCGCCATTCCATTTATTTCCCTCGTTACCTCCTACCCCTCTCCTTTTCTTTCTTCCTTTCTTCCTTTCTTTACTTTACTTTACTTTCTTTATTTTTTTCTCTTGTTCGTTTCACCAAACCCCTACTTCCACCTATTCACCATCCCATTTTATCTCACTTTCTCTGCTTTTATTTATCCGTCTGTCTATCTGTCTCTTTATCTGTCTATCTGTCTATCTATTTATCTATCTATCTATCTATATATCCATTTTATATAGTTTTATCCCCGTGGCAAGAGAAAAGTCTTAAAAAGTTTAACCGAAACTCGAAAAAGAACGGAAGATGATATCTTATTGTTAAGAAAGGATATTTATTTCTAAAGACTTAACGTCCCGAACTTGATTTTAACGAACCAGTCGATTCAGCGAGCTTTTCTTATATATTTTCTTCCAGATATCTAATTATCTTCGAACGTGTATCGCTTACTTATATCTCGTATATAAAACTTCTGGATAAGAAAAGAAATTAAACGAACTGAACTACGAACGGAATTACGAAGGAACGAACGAACGAACCAAAGAACGAACAAACGAACTAAACTTATCGATAGATAATATATCGTTTATTTAGGTCGAAACTTTCTTACAAACGCGCGAAATAGATTCTCTAAGAAATCATCTTTTACGATAGAAAATAATCTTATTTTGAACGGTCACAGCGAAGAATTATTATCAATTAAATCGAATTACCCACACCATTAAATTGAACAAAATGAAATAATTAAAAAGAAAAGAAAAGAATAGAATCCTTTGAACATTTTTTTCTTATTACAATTCCCATTCGAGATCAAAAACAAAAAAATAATCTTATTTATCCACGTATGTGACAAAATGGGAAAGAAAGAATAAAGTGTGGGGAAGAAGGAAGAGGGTGAGCGCTAAAGTTGAAATAAAAAACAGAGATACACGGAAGAATGTGCCTTGTGCGATAAACTTAAGCCAAAAAAGAAACGTTTTCAGTAAAAACAAGAAAAAAAAAAGAAAGAGAATTAAAGAAAAGGCGAAAAAAGAAAAATTGTTAACGCCTCGAATTTCGTGCTCGCGATTTTACAAATTCTTTCGAGCACAGAAAGTCCCCGGCTGGTATCGCGACGTTAAAAGATTAACGCTTTTGTCCGGCTCGCTTTATCAAGGCTAAAACACCATCACCCACCACCACCACCACCATCATCATCGTCGTCACAACTACCACCATCAACAGGACCAAAACATTACCCCTCACAACTATAACACCACCATATCGCCAGTACAGTGTATCACACTACGTGTACAAGTAAAAAAGAGAGAGAAAGGGGAGATGAGAGAGGGGAAGGGGGAAAGAGGAAGAGACGTGTGCTAGAGTCGTATTTCTTTGGGTTCCGGGCACGTGCGCCTGCAGAAACCGTACGTTTTACATCTGTTCGCGCTCGGTCGACGGTATACTAAAATAGAGCCGGCGAGTTTATCAGACGCCTATGCTACACAACATATACTACCCTAACCGCATATACATATATATGTATAAAAAGAGAGAGAGAGAGAACGGGAGGTTATTTTGCTGCCGTCATAGGTACCCACAAAACGTTCTCCATGCTGTATCTTGCCATAGCTTGCATCATTACTAATACGAGAGAGAAAGAGAAGAGAGAGAAAGAGAAAGTACTCTCTTGCTTGCACATGCACGTTACACGTGCCATCACGTCATCCCTTGGATACGAAATGTACTGTGCTAGGTATATGCGAACATATGCATGAACGTATGCATGAACGTATGCCGATTCCATCGTGTCCAGCACACGCATATGCATATCTATACGTGATGTATGATTAACATAATTTACAAGGTACATAGAAATATATATATATGTATATATGTATGTATGTTGATATGTATATATTTATTCCATGATATATAGTTATGCGCATATCTATATGTATATGTTTATAGGATGTACAGGTGTATTGCATATTCATATCTCTATCGAATAGTAGGATGGGAAGATGTTTGATATCTAGTGTTTCTCGAGAGAAGAACCATATATATACATATACAATGCATAAAACGCTTATACATACCAATATACACAAACTTATATATTAAAACAAACTTAAAATCCTTGAAAAGTCTCTACTCCAAATTCTTCGCTAGATCGTTTTAATTAAAAAGCAAAAAAATTCTAATCATCCTAGAAAAAGTCATACGTAAGAAAATAAATTCAAATTGTTTTACTTATCTTGAGATTATCCTAGACGTATTTTATCAAAATCTATATAAATCGATTCGAGTGTTTATTCTTTAGATGATAAAGAAAGAAAAAAAAACATATTCCATGGGGGTAAATAATTTGTGTAAAAGAGATTGCCGTGAGCGATATTCCATGTGTATAAATACGTACATTAATTATGTGTCAGTTTCTATACTCATATATATATATATTTATACACACACACATACACATGTATATACAAAAAAGATCTTTATAGATATGTAGTATATCTACGTGTTATGCTTTGATAATTTACGAGAGCGCCCACTGTTTTTCTCTCGCTTTTATAGAAGCCCTCTGGAAAAACCATACATCTCGTTCGTAGAACAGAGAGAACCAGCAACAGCAGCAACAGCAGCAGCAGCAGCAGCAACAGCACGTTGCAGCCTATCGATCATCGTTATTCGCTCCTCGTTCATTCGTTCGTTCGTTCTTTTCTAATTTAACCTCCGCTCTTTGGCGTCGATTTTTTGCTGCGTCTCAATCATGGTACCATACCCTCCCTTTCCCCCCTCTTACCCCTCCGTAGTAATTTACATTCCCTATTTATCTACCTACGCGCTATAATAACCTGTTGAA
Source organism: Mischocyttarus mexicanus (assembly GCA_023678845.1). Classification (NCBI taxonomy): domain Eukaryota; kingdom Metazoa; phylum Arthropoda; class Insecta; order Hymenoptera; family Vespidae; genus Mischocyttarus; species Mischocyttarus mexicanus. The sequence goes on from JACGTP010000004.1 coordinate 3,934,054, forward strand.
TTTTTTCCGATTTAGCTCGTATCTTCATTTCGTCGATCGTTTCATCTATATTTAATTTTATTCATTTCTCATTTCTTTCTTAATTCCTTTCCTCCTCTTCTTGTTTTAAATAACGTTTTATGTGATAAATTAATTATTAAGAAATAAACAAACACAGGAATAAAAATTAAATGTGTATCGTAATAAACGTGTATTAAATTATTTAGCAAAAAAGATATATATATATAAATGAAATCAATCTTATGTTAGATAAAGATCATTTAACGAGAATCCTGTTTCATCGTAGACGAAAGGATCGTCGAAGTTAAGACAGGAGAAAAAAGGGAGTGTAAGTACCGATCATTCTTGAGCATCGATCAATCAACTAAGACGCGCACGGTTGGGTTTCACACGCGGAAATGTTTTTTCTATCCTTTTTAACGTTCGTTTGAGATAAACCCTTTTCCTTGGAAGGGTGTAACGTAAGAAGAAGTGACGACGGTTAACGGAAGAAAGATTTACCACTTCCTAGTCTCTACAACTTCTTCTTCTTCTTCTTCTTCTCCTTTCGTACGATCTTTCAACCTTCAACATCATTCTTCTTTCTTATTACGTATTCTACATTCTTATATGTGTATCCATGAATGCGTTAAATGTTTTTAAAATAATGTGCAAAATTATGTTAAGGGTGTTCTTTGAGGATTGAATCTAATTTTTAAAGATATGACATATATCATAATTGTCATTGTAATATTATTATTATTAGTTTTTATTTAAATCATTGTAGATATCATTGTAAAACATTGTTAAACCTAAACTTCTTTATCTTCACAAACCCTTTTCTCTTATCCCCCATAAACCTTTTCCTAACCCTCGTTAACTCCCTAAAACAAACTTCACCATTTCCTTAGTTTTTCATTTCCCCAAAAAAACCCAGGACAGATACTTTTCAATTTCCGACTTTAAGTAACTACACACCATTTTAAAATCTACTACTCTATGCTTTCAAAAAAAAAAAGAAAGGAGAAAAAAGAATCTCTTCAATTACTACTTACGAATTCAACCCGAAAGTTTAACACCACCTCTATCTAGTTATTTTATATCATATTAGGAAATGAATTCATATTTCGCGTGTTAGTTATTTTTCAACTCTGACGAGTCTCTTTAAAGTTATATATTAAATTATTTCAATATTCCAAGACGATAACAATTAAAGATTTGATGTTAAATAATTGAATAACATTACAATTAAATAACATTTCATGTTCTCGTTGTTATACGTTCTTGTTAACTTTTTAACTCGAGATAAACTCTAGTAGATTACAAAAAAGAGGATGAACAAAATGAGAAGGTGAAAATGAGAAAGAAGAAAGAAAAGAGAAGAATAAGAAGAAGAAGAAAAAGCAAAAGTAAAAAAAAAAAAAGAAGAAAAAGAAGGGAGTGAACCAGGCAAAGTACTCGAGAAAAGTTCGGCTACTCGTTTTCGAAAGAACCTGTACTTTCGCACATACATACATACATACATACATACATATATATATATTTTACTTATGTACTCTATAGACCTTTCTCTCACGTTTACTTCTTTTATCGGTTTTCCGTCGCTCAGCCTTTATCCTCTCTCTCATCGGTGAGGTACGATCCATCTTCCTCGCACGGTTGCCTTCCTCCTCTTTTACCTTTCAATCAAACTCTGCCAGTATATCGTCTATTTTACCTTCTCTTTTTATTCCCTAACTCATTCTCTCTCGCGTTGAACAAAAATTTTTAACAACAAAAATAGTAAAAGCAGACCAAAAAATTGTCTTCCCTTTTTTTGTTTGTTTTCTTTCCCCCCTTTACTTTTTCATTACGATCAAATACCACCAGCCGCGTTCGATATTATCCATCATTTTCTTTTCTTTTTTTTATTTCTTTTGCTCATCTTCTTTTCATACGTAAATACGTAAATATAAAGCCACTTATTATAACATCGAGATAGAAAGATAAAAGGAAGTCGACTGTATACGAGAAGATATTAGATTTTAAATGAATTTTATTCGAATACCAATGAATAGGGGGAAACTAATTAAAATAAAATCGGATTGATCGAGTTCAATAATTATTTTATTATAATTAACAATATATTCATTTATTGGTTATTATTAATTAATTATATTTATATGCAGGTACCACACATACGTAATAAGTAAATACCACCCACCCCAAGTATTACATTTATTATTTAAGTATTACAATTAATTATCTAGGACAGTGTGTCTCAATTAGTGGTCAACAGGAACATTTTACTGAACCGTAATAAAGAAATAAAAAAAAAAAGAAACTTTTGAATTTAATTGGTTCAAGGAACGTTATCAATTGAAATACACTTATCTATGACGTAGATTTATCTTCAGGGAATATAAAATTTCTATATTTATTAACTTATTAATAATCCTAATGTATATAGAATACCACACTATCGACTATACGTCCTAGATAATTTTCTTTATAAATATATAATAATATATATAATAAAAAATAAAAAAAATCACTAAGAGGGGACACTCACCGAATCGTTAACACGTCAAGAACACGACCTACTTCTATAATTACGAAACTTTGATTAATTTCATAGAAAAAAAAAAAAGAAAAAAATGATACGCATAGTGAATAGTAACTATGACAACTTATATATTAATTAAATTCTCAATGGTAAAGTCACGTATACCTATTAGAGATGAATACACGATGCGACGTAAGTTTAATGAGTTTTTTCCAAAATTATGTAAAATAAAATATATATAATAAATAAAAGAAAAAAAAAAGGAGAGAAAGAGAGAGAGAGAGAGAAACTTTCGTTTCCCGAAAACTTGTGTGTGTGTGTGTGTGTTTATGTTTCTTTTCATATATTTTTTTATAAATGACTGTACAGGTAATTAGAAAACATTCAATTTGTATAAAAGAAAAAAAAAGAAAGTCAAGTGGGTAGAAAATAAATGTGATACTTGAGGGTGGGTGGTATTTACGTACACGTATGTGTGGTACCTGCATATAAATATACTTTGTTATTATTATTATTATTATTATTCTTACTTTTGACTGTTTGTAATATATTACTGACATTTGTTTTCTAGCCAGCAAAAGTATAACGATAAATTTTCCTTGTATATTCCTCTCCACCTAGGAAGACTACTCCTCCATAGTGTCATTCATACTTTAACCCGAACGTAGTATACCGGTGGCAGTAACAGCACCAGTAGAAGCTAAAGTAGGATTTTCTTGATCTCATAGCTGGTACACGTACTACTACTACTACTACTACTACCAGTAAACCATCATGTGTCTGATCCTTCGAGAAAAAAGGTCTATGAATTATTGAAAGGAAAATTTCGCGAAAAGTACGCCAACCAAGATAAATATATATATTCCCTCTCATAATACTAAAAACTTATGCGAGACTGTGACCGATTTCGATTGGAGATTTAGAAAAAGACATTGAGGGGGTTAACGCAACCCCTACGATATTTAAAAGAGAAACTTTGTCATCTCCAATTTTTTTCTCCCTCTCTCTCTCTCTCTCTCTTTCTTTCTCTCTAAAAAGAAAGAAACAAAAAAATCACTTCAGGGAGGGATAAAAAAAACAAATTTTTCGTTCAAACTTTTCGTTCAAACTTCTCGTATAAGATCTACTTTTCACGTTCGTGAAACATATATACCCGATGAAAACGAACAAATATTTATCCTCGACAGAAACAGATCTTGAGATTTGGAATAATTCTATGGGTAAAATGAATATGAAAAAAAAAAAATGGTAGAAAAATGAATGCAGAGAGTTTCTCGTTTTATTCGAACGCGAATGTCGTGTATATGTATGTATGTATATACATAGGACAAGATTAAGGAAGATGAATATTTCCACGAGAAATGTGCATGCACATTCATAGATTTTTGCAAAATTAAACTCAAGCATACTTCTCTTATTCCCTCCTCCTGTTCTCAACTCAACTCATCGTTGTCGTCATCGTCAATTTATGGATTCACAAAAAAAAAGAGAAACCAATATTTCACCAAAAAATCACCTACTATTATTTATTATTACACACGCGTTGGTATATTTGTTGCACCCCACGAATGTGGTTGCTAATAAAACAACAAAAAATATAAAAAATAAAAACAGTAGGAAAAAATAATTTAAAAAATGTATACGATAAATACAAACACAACACAGATGTATGCATATATTTATTTATGCATGCACATATGCGGTAGGATTTCTCGTCATTTCAGCGACTCTTCGAAAAGAATTCGAAAACGAAGAACAAAGAAAGCAGCAGCAGAAGCAGCAGCAGAAACAGCACAAGCAGAAGCATCAACATGAAAACGACCCATTTCCTATCCTCTCTTATTCTTCCTTTCCTTCTTTTCCTTTCTTTCCAATCCTATATAGATGTATACATATTTCTATGTGTGTGTGTGTATGTGTTTGTCTATCTGTTCTATCTATCTACCACCTATCTATCCTACATGTGTACTCGCGTTATATCTTTTTTTCTTCTTCTATTTTTCTACTTTATTTTTTGTCTTCTATTCCTTCTCCTCCTCTTCAACGTCGTCGTCGTCGAGAAATCGCAATACGAAAGGAATGTCTCTCCGATTGTTCACGGAAGTAATCGTTCGAAGTACTTATTCGTAGTAACCCAAATTTTTTCAACAACAACACAACTACTTTTACTTCTGTCATCATTGGTGTGAGCCTCTACCAAGAGGTTCTTCTTCTTCTTCTACTTCTTTTTCTTATTCTTATTCTTATTCTTATTCTTATTCTTCTTCTTCTTCTTTACTCGCAGTTTTTTTCATACTGATGAAGGATCTCCCTACATATACATACGTACGTGTATGTATATTATTATTCCTTCGTATGTATGCATAACAATTCAGAATCGTGGTTATATCCCAAAGTTGATTTTTATTCCTAACGAGAGTGTCTTCTCGTGATTACCGACTATCCAATTTTTATTATTCATTCTATCGTATGATATTAATGGGGAGAAAAGATTAAACGATGGAAATGAAAATAACTAAAAGATACCATAGAAATGATTTCATTGATTAATTTCTTATCCTCTTTCTTATTTTACTCTTTTCTTATTTTGATTTTTAATTGTTAGAAGTTTACAATTTTTTAAATTTCTTTTTATTCGAGTAATATATTTTATCATTTCATTTTCGTTTCAATCGAAACGATCGAAGAATGAATAAATTAAGAAAGAAAGAGAAAAAGATAGAGACGGAGAGAAATGAAAGAAGATTCATGGCTTTGGGGATAGCTTGGGGCAAGAGAGGGTTGAAAAGGAGAGTCGACGAAAAAATTAAGGGAGATATGAAGAAGTACGAAAGAGAGAAACGAAGTCGAAAGATGCATTGACAGGAAAGAATCAGAGCGAGAGAAGGAAAAAAGAATTTTTAAAATAAAAAAATAATAATGCATAGAATAACAATGGAGGTATCCATCGTCGAGGTATGCTCTAGTTTCTTTCATTCTTTCTTTTACTCATACCACTACGATACTACTGAAAAATAGAATAGTACATATGAATATATATATACACAAACACACATATACGTGATAATAATTATGATAGCAGGTTAACAGTAAATCAAAAAATGAGAAAGAAAAAAGAATATTTTATTTTATAATTACACGTATTATTAAATTAATCATAAAATGCATTTTTTTTACAGAATTATTCCAACTCGTTCCTACTGCAAAGTTTAAAAACAAAAAATCTTATACACATAAACTCATTACAGAATAATTAAAGTTTCGAATACGCGAGGGTGATTTAAAGAATCTCCAGAGACTATTTTGAAACAAAACAAAATAAAAAATAAAATGAATTTAACCGAGAAAAAGAAGAATATCAAAAAAATAGAATATTTTGTAAATATTTAAAATTAAAAAAAAAAAAAGCAATCTATTCTTTCATTTAATCTAAAAGAAGAATCTGTTAAGGAAGGAAACACCTTTACGATGCACCACCGAATAAGTTTTTTTAATCGGTGTCGGACATCTTTATTCCGTCGTAAGGTTCCAGAATCCAGACACACAGTGTATTAAAAGAAAAGGTAAGAAGAAGAAGAAGAAGAAGAAGACGAAGAAAAAGAGAAAAAAAAGTGGAAAAAAAAGGAGCAAGTCTTTTTTCGAGGGAGAGTAGACAAGTAAACGGATTCTGAATAATACACGAGGAACATCGTCGAAGAATTTCGGAGCTATCGGTCCATCGTCAGGCTCTCGCTTTATATTAGCGTAAACAGAACGCTGTTTGCGTTTGGCAAGCGCTACGAGAGAATGTGTGTGTATATATGAGAAAGAAAGAGAGAAAAAGAGATCACGAAGAACGAGGAAGAAAAAGCAGCCAAGACGAAAGTAAATCCACCGATCGTTCGGCTTTCAACGCGTAACACTCATCCTCGAATATATGAGCTTTCTCTCTCTTCATATTTCAAAAATGTAGTATACAGTAATATACAAAATACAATACCATTTTGATATTTTCATTCAATCAATTTCCTCTAAAAGAAATTATCTTCAATGTATGTTATTCTGTATTGTGTCATTTCCAATATTAATGTAATATTATCCCATAAAATAAAATAATATAAATTATTATAAATGAATATAACATTGTTTAGTTAATTAAGAATAAAAAAATAATATCAATCGGTAGGAATAAGTCTCGGTAAAAGTCAATAATTTTTGCCAAGTACCCTTAAGAAAAAGTAACTCGAAGTATTTCGAATGATTCTTGCTACACCGCCTAGAAAGAAAGGTGAAGGAGGATAGGAAAAGGGGGCATATATTTCGTGAAATTTTGGCACGGTTTAAGATCCTTCTTCTTCAACGTGATCTCCTTCGTGAATCGTGAAAAGCACGCGAGAGTAGCGTGAAACACATATCGGGATTCTTCTCGATACAACAAAAGGCAGCCAGCAGCGTCTAGCCACGAAGGCGGAAACGACGCGAGGTTTGTTCTTTTTATTTCGAAGCTTCACAAAGAGAGGGTCTGTCTCGCTTCGTTCACTCCACCCTCACCCCGACACCCCCCCTCTTCGTTCCCCTACCTGTCCTACCACCCTTCGAGCCCCGTTTTTCTCTTTCTCTTTCTCTCGATCGTGCACGACAGGGCGTTACGATCGTTTCACAAATATGAAATTCTCGCAACGGCGACAGTGGCACTGGCAGTGGCGGCGGCGGCACCTGCCGTCAACGAGGGAATGAAACGGCGACGAGAGATGCCCTTTCACGGCCCTTTCTCTTCCGGCGCCACGCTTTTATAAGTGGATAATGCCGTCTGCGATGCGCCGCCTTTAAGGGGGGTAGAAAACGCGACCTCCCGCGGAATAGTGCAAGATACTCCTACACCCTTCCCTCCTCATACTCGTATAGAACACGCGTTATGTCGCGTTATGTACGTTTCAACGACACACGTCTTAGAACTTTATCGTTTCCTTTCCTCTTATTCTAGATATAAAACGAAATATTTTACTAACTCGCTTGGAAAATATTTGATAGGGTATAAAAGATGTATCAGATGGGTATTTACAGTTTGGCGAATATTTTTTTCCCATTTTATTTTTGTACGTATAAATAAAAAAACGAGAAAAATAAAAATAAAATAATAAAATATTGATTAAAGTGGAGACAAAAATGTAGAATTTTTCCATTAAATTGTGGCTAAAAATTCGACACTTTATTTTTCCACCAACTCAATAAAAACAAACTATTTTTATATTTCGATTATAAAATAAAAAACGAGGAAAATATATAAGGAAGTTCGTGAGTAGATTATTTTGTTGTATATTTTATCGAGTAATACTTGATAAAAGAAAATACCTTAGATGTTAAGTTAAAATAAAAATTTGATGAAATTACACCGTGCAGTTGCAATACGACGTTACAGAAACATACTAAAACCATCGTCGTAAAAAAACAATAAAAAGAAAAATTACGAGAAAGAGAACATTTTAATAGTGGGGTATCGTTTTGTGTACACCGATCTAGTCCACGGTCTAACAGCAATGAAAGTGCTACTACGAGTTGTGCAGGTTTCGTTATAACGATAGGTCAAATCGATAAAAAAGAAAAGAACATTTCGATTAAATGAATAAAAAAAAAAAAAAGAAGAAAATAAAGTGAACAAATAGATTAAAAGTGTGAAAAAAAGGGAAAATTGAGGGATCGCGTAAATGAAATCGTTTACACGTGCTTCCGTACTATTCAGTTATAAAAAAAAAAAAAGAAAAAGAAAAATGAAACGCGTATCATGCATCGTTGATCCGCGAAAGCATATTACGTAGAATCGTAACATGATACAAAAATCTACTTCCAGCGTGCACAAACATTTATTAAATATATTTATATATGTGTGTATGTAACGTTAAATTTATTAATACGAATTTATGTGTTGTAATAACAATAAGTTTTACAACCGATTAAAAACATCACCGAGCTTCGGAAAAGCACGTTGAATAAACAATACAAATTCTACGCGACATGTTACCAAAAAGAATTGTCGTTATATTGAATTTTAATTATTACAACAGATAGAATTGGTCAATGGTATTTCTAAATATAACATTAAAGGTATTGTAAAAAGGATATAAATTATTTTACAACATACGATTATATAAAATTAATATCCAATCATTTCATTATATATTTGATATTGCATTTATTTATAAAAGGGAAATACAATTTATTCTTATTTATTATTTATTTAAAAGGATTATTATCTATACAAGGGGTATATATCATACACGTTAGGAGAATGTTCACGCCCAAACGATCGTTACTTATACGAATGCGCGCGAGCGCACGTGGCGAGGACGTCGAGCTCTAAATCGAGGCATTCAATTATTTAACCGAATCCCGTGGCCACGAGAATGAGAGAGATAGATGGATAGAATGAGTGAGTGTGTGTGTATGTGTGTGTGAGAGAGAGAGAGAAAGAGAGAGAGATAGTAAGAGAAAGAGAGATGTATGTAAAGGTCCCAACCCTTCTCTCCCCTGGAATAGAGAGCTGTCCAAAGGGACGTGACAAGCGGAGGTATACCGGCCCTAGAGACGAAGTACCTACCGATAATCCCGTAAATCACGCTAAGCGCACCAAGCTACACTTTGCAACGAGCTTTGGTAACACGTGCCAACGAGCGATCCGTATTCGTTTATCTTTGTACAACCATAAATGAGAGAATACCAAAAGAGAGAAAGAGAGAGAGAGAGAGAGAGATAGTGAAAGAGAGTCGATTAAAACTTATCCCATTCGTCAACACATTTTTCCATAAAAAAACAAACAAAATGAAACTTTCCAGTAGAATTTTTTTTATATAATATATTCAGTCGGTGGAAAAAAAGAATCGACCAATTATTCTTTTCTTTTGTTTACTTATTTATTTAATTAATTAATATTTATATATCAGAACGATTAAAAGTATTTGAGTAGAAAAAAAAAAGTAACCGAGTTGAGTATCTTCAAGATGAGAAAAAAGAACTTTTTTGTTATAATCTGATACACAGTTGATTCTCACAAAAGTTCGCACCTTTCATGTCTCTTTCTTTGGATTTCTTTCACTTAAAAGGATCTTCGAAGAAAGTTTCCTTCGAGAAGGAAAAGCTACTTTTCGGACTTAGAGTATAAAATAAGTACCTCTCGGTGAATTTGAAGAATCCCTAGTCACACTTGAAGATTTCTTTAAGTAATACTATATACTACGTAAGTTAACTTGTTTCCATTCTTTCTTTCTTTCTTTCTTCCCATCCCCTTTCCCCTCCACTTTTTTTAATAATCAAAATTCCAATTTAAGAGAATAAACTTTCTATTAATACAAATACTTCATTGCAAGGATACTTTTCTTTAACTATTTTACGAAATAGTGTAAATCATCCATCTAACAAGCGTAACGTAGTCAAATTTTTTCTGGCCAAAATAAAAAATATTTTAATAAATAAAAAGGAGGAAGAAAGAGGAGTTAGTTCGTAGGTTTTCAAAAAACAGACACCTATGTAATGCAAAACGTGAGGTAGGTATTGCACCGTGGGAGATCCAACCGTCTATCCTGCAAAATTTAGTACCTCTTTTCATTGTCACTACTCTCTCTCTCTTTCTTTCTTTCTCATACACATACACATACAAATTTACACACATAGGATCTTTCTGGTCCCCCTTTGGATTTCAAGTGAACGTTTTGCGTGGTTCGAGCAAACCAAGGCGTAAGCCTCCGCTTCTTTCTTATTCTAATCGCTGTGACTCGTGCGTGGGACGAGGATAAAAATGAGGGAGGCGAAAGAAGATAGAAAAAAAAAAGAAAGAAAGAAAATGAATAAAAAAGAGAAAGAGAGAGAAGGTAGGGGGGAAAACGTAAGGCTCATCCCATCCCTGTGGTGATCGTGTTCCCACGTTAGAAAGAAAGCTACTTTCGGCGTTGTCACTTCGGTGGGAAAACCACGATCAAGTTTGTCCCTTCAAATCGCTGAGTATGTGTACATTGTATAATATATAATATGTATGTATGTGAATATATATATATATACGAATATTAGAGAAAAAGAAGACACGATGATGATGAATAAAAGGACTTGGATGGAAGGGAAATGGGGAAGTGGGAGGAAGAGGAGGAGTTTTGCAAAACTGGCCAAACGAAACGCGTGCGAGAACTGTATACACATTATATGTACATATATGCATATATATATACATACATAATATATACTCGTACATATATGACACGTCTAGCACATGAATAATGAACGAACGAATGAATAGCCTGGTAAATTGCGTAAAACGTATTTAATCTAGAGGAAATTACGGACAACGAGGACGAAACTTCGAGTCCGTTGACTAATATTTTCTAGCTTTCGACAAGTTTCTTTTTTTTTTTTCCTTTTTTTATTCTATACAAACCTTCATTACTCTGTTATAGAAATTGTAGAAGGATAGATAAAAAAAAAAATAAAATAAACATCAACTAAAAAATCTCATGTAATAAATATGAAAAAATACGTACGTGTACTAATATGAAAAGAAAAAAAATATAGAACATTGATTCTTATTATTTATTTTATTCTTAAAAAATAATTGTAATGTTAAATCAAAAATAGCAATGATGATAGCTAATCTTCTAAATGGAGATGGCATATTTAAAAGAAAAAAAAAGAAGAAGAAGAAGAAAAAAAGCAGAACTCATAAAAGAAATTCAATCGAAACACACGAACTTGGTACACTCATTTAAAAACGAAAGAAATATTTAAGAAGACTCACGATAGAAGAAGCTCAGAGGAAGCAATCAAGCTTTCATATGGCCTTGGGGGGCGTTGGCTTTTTTTTTCTTTGCTTTCATTTTCAACCGACCTTTTGGCAACATCAACGATGTACATATGTATTTTAATACAGACCATAAAACGAATTTTAGTTAGTTTGCATCCGTAATCGTGGTTCTTCAACAGTTTTTCTACTATTACATTATACATACATACATGCATGCATACATGCATATGACCATATTTCGTATCTGGACAATGAAAAAATATCATTTGGATAGTATTTTTGTTTTTTGTCGAATTTAAATCTGTGTATGATGATTTGGGGGGAAAAATGAGAAGGGGAAAAAAAAAAGAACATACAAATGTATACACTAGGCTACGTTTCAGAATCACATTCGTAGGATTTACCCGAACACTGTTACTCCGTGTTATATCCTGTGCAAACGAAACCCAGCAGTGCGTTCTTAGCTCGGCATACATATTAATGCGTACCAAATATGTACAGAGACCGTAGACGTATCGTGTGTGGGTACTCGCGCACGTGCTGCTCTCACCAACTCCAGAAAAGGGCAAAAGGGAAGAAAAAAAAAGGATCAGCGTTGGCCCTGTCATAGCCGGGAGGAGAAAAAAGGGAGACAAGGAGAGAAGGAAAAAAAAAATAGAAATAGAAAGATAAAGAACAACGCGATGCAACTGCGTTTTCCTATCTCTTTCCCCTGTTCATTCCCCCTCTCTTCATCTAAACTTTCCTCTATCTCGGTCTACACAGTGCATCTCTCGTAGTCCATAATACGCACTCGCAATCAGTGTTAAGTGTGCTCTCCTTCCCTTCGCATTCTAGCTCGACCAGCACCTACCATACTCTCGCTAGGCCAGCCCTTTACTTTCCGGCACATGGAATGTTCCAAGAACAGATACACAAACATAGAGATAAAGAGAGAGAGAGAGAAGGTTGCCTACAAAATTCTCTTGCAATCACCACGGCACCGAGTGCTCCCGTAAACACCTTCGAGATTACGAACTTTGACCCTACCGAATATATTTGTTCTCTCTCTCTCTCTCTCTCTCTTTCTCTCTTTACTCGATCCAGAAACAACTTTGGTATAAATATTTGATGTAGTCAATCCTGTGAGTCTCTCTCTATTATAAATATTAATTTAATTAACATTCTTACTCGTAAATAGAATTTATTAGGATTACCTAATTTAATTTTATATGAAAGATATGAAAAATAATATAATTCAGAATGATTGAATATATACTTGATGTTTTTTTAAAATTAAACAAAAATATGATTTTAATCAGATAATATATGACGTCGAGTGGAACGAATAAAAGTGTAATTTACATTTATAGATAGACTCATTGAACTATGAAAATTTCGGATACGAAGTATCGTGGATACTTCGAGTTATGCGAACTCGTAGCTATCGAATTTGCTTGCCAACCAACGTACGTTGGACCTATGCAAATGTTCCCTCTCTCTCTCTCCTAGCGTTGTTATGTTCTCGCATACAATGCTTGGGATATAGATAATCCATAGATAGATAGAAAGAGCATATGTGTGTGTGTGTGTGTATGAAAGAGAGAGAGAATGATGCAACCGATCGTCTACCAATCCTCGTTTATTCTCCAGGATATTTCCTATTTCAAACGCAAATTTCTCATCGTAATTCTCCTCCTTCTTCTTCTACCAAGAACTGAAAACTTTTACGAGGCGATATCGTTTTCGATGGGTGTGAGAGAGAGAGAGAAAGAGAGAGAGAGAGTTCGGCCGGAAATTATGTACATCCGGTATAGCAATATCTTCTCTATATAAATAGATGTATATATATGTATATGTATATGTATGTATATGTATATGTATATACTAATAACACGCGAAGTCTGAATTCGTCGTCTCGAGTATATTAAGTCGACCTTAATCGGATCACCAAAGAGAGGGAAAGAGAGAGAGAGAGAGTGAGAGCGAAGTTTCAGGCATCGAGAACGGAATAACTTGGTGGATTAACTCTAATGCTTCCACTCTCTCGCCGCTGAAGAAGAAGAAGATGATGATGAAGAAGAAGAAGGTGCTGAGATATTGTAATGTCGAGTACTAATCGAATTTCGAGTTTCCTTACTGCGAATCTCTATCCTTCTTCGTAGTCGTGATATCAGAGCTTCTTTGCTTAATGTTCAAGATTCTTGCTAATTAATTCAAGAATATAGATAGAGAGAGAAAGAGAGAGAGTGAGGAATAGATATCAGTTTATTATAGTTGTGAAATTAACTGATACAAGAGACTACAATAAACGGTTACAGAACTTAACGTTGAAATCATTTTTAAGAGATTAATTGAGAAACAGCCCAATAATAAAATATTAAAAATAATTTTATTAAGATTTCTCACATCTTAAAAATAAATTTTAAAATAAATACCTCTCCTTACTTCGTCAATCCTCATTTAATTTTTTTAAACAGGGGAAAATTGTCTCTTAAATAATATTTTATTGATTCATTTATTTATTTAAATTTATTTTAAAAAATAATTAACGAAGTGTGGTACTTGGGGATTAGAAAATAATCTCAAGAGAGAGAGGATAATCTAATTAAGTGATATAAAACTTAAATAAATACGATACACACGCGTGCCCCTTCTTTTAATTTAGTGGAAGAGTAACTGCGGGCAACCGCAGACGAGGAGAAAAAAAAATCTCTCGACAAAAAATTTTTATGGCTAGGACGACAAGAAAGAAAAAAAAAAAAAGAAAAAAAGGGCTTTTATGTCACTTCAAAAGCTTCACGCTTCGGAAAGGGCCCGCGTGTTAGACATCACTGTGATGTAATTCAATAGACTCGTAAATAATCGAAGAAACGTTAAATCGGTCTCTAAAGAACACCGTGTTAAATCTCGAAACCTAACAAAATCAAATTAATTAAACTTTACAAATTTTATATATACTTTCTTGTTTCTTTATCTATATTATTTTATTTATCGGACTAAAAAACACACGTTTAACAATTATTTACAGAAATAAAATTCAACAGTCATCAAATGGTGGTTTTCGTTGATACGACTGTTAGACAACAAGGAATGCAATACGATTTTTCTCGAAAAATATGTTCCATAAGATTAGAAAAACTAGGGAAGATAATATTTGTTAATAAAAATATGATTTCTCTGGCTAATGCTTATTTACAACCTGCCATCTGAACGGAAAAATAGAATCCAACAAAATCTCTGCGGGAGAATGAATGAAAAAAAAAAGAAATAAATTATTTAATGAAATAGAAAAAAAAGGTGGCGTGTGGGGGGTTAGGGGAAGGAGAGAGGGAAGAAATAAAGAATGTGGATAGAAAAGAGAACTTTAATCGTGAAAAACGAGCAAGCGTGCTCAAGATGACGCGGAGATCAAGAAAAAGCAATTGGCCGGAGTAGTCGGCACTGCCTTAGAATTCGAGTCGAGGATTCTTGTCCCTTGGGTAGGTAACTGCAGTCGACCATGGCCACCAAGCAACCAACCATCCAACCAACCATCCAACCAACCAACCAACCACCACCCTCATCACCACGACCAGTGTAGCACCATTACCACCACCATCACTGCACACCCATTCTCCGATGATTTGTGCCGAGCTTAATCTCACCGACACGCGCGACTTTTCTCTTCTCTTCTCTTCTCTTCTTTTCTCATTCTCTTCTTTCTTTTATCCTTTCTTTACTTTCAACGAAATGACGACGTGTCCTAAAGCTCCAAAGAAGAAGAAGAAGAAGAATACGACTTCTTCTTCGGTCCATCAGACTCGTATGTTCCTCACACCTTCCACCTATTTATTTCCTTTATTCTCCTTTTTTATTCTTCTTTCCTCTTAACTTCATCTTTTATCCACGACTGTTGTACCTCTTTGTCGATCAGGGGGTGGATGATAAGAGAACTTGAACGGTACAGTATCGAAGGTAATTAAAAGAACGAACAACGTGGTAAAAGAAATTTTTCTATTGAAAACTATTGATAGAAATCTATCCGTTAAATGGGAACGTCTGAAAGTACTTCGAAGAAGAAGAAAAAGAACAAAAAATATATCAAATATTGGGCTGGTAAATAAAAAATTTTCGGAAATTCACAAATCTGGCACAAACCCTGAACGAATCGTTTTTCAACGTAGTATAGTTGAACCTTAAAAAATCGGTTTGGATTCATCCAAGGTAATTCTTTCTACTGTAACCCTGCAAATGAACCCACCCATCCTACTCCTTGTCTCTCCCCCCTTCATTCTCCTCTCTTTTCCTACTTATTACCACGACTGATACGAAGAGAAAAAGGGAGAGGTTTGATGAAAAGGAGGAAGTGGGTGACGGGGGAGTAGGAAAGAAAGAGTAGAGAGAAGTAATCGAGGGAAAAGAAAGTTTCGATAAGAAATCCAATCAATTAACGCGCCGAATTCGACACGAGCGAGCAATTGAGCGTCCACTTGGCTGCCAATAACGAAAACTACTATGAACGAGAGGAATTGGATTTCGGTCGAAGATATAATTCCTTTTCACAGCCTGGGTATTATAACAATAGGCATACCTAAGGGAGTGTAGCAGAATAGAGTAAGAGATGGTGCACAGAGTAGAAGGGGAGTGTTGGTAAATCGTTTACGAAAAGTTTTTCGAGAGAACTGGTAAAAGAGTAAAATTAGGAACTTCGTTCTGCGTCCAAAATGTAGAGAAAAGCAAAAAAAAAAAAGAAAAATCTTTGGAATCGTTTCATTATGCAATGACTCACTTTGATATATATTTTATTTTTTTTTTATAAAGCCTGATGTTATAACAATAGGCATAGTCAAAGGAACGAGGTAGAAAAGAGTATAAGTCGTTTATAGAAAGTTTGTAAAAAGTTTCGTACAAAAGTTCGTTCGTATAATAAATCTAGGAAATAATACGTTGAAATGGTTTCGTTGTTAAAATGAACAATTTAAAAAAAAGAAAGTAATATCTGCATTAACACCGTTTCTATTTTTAAATATATAATTTAATTAACGTCTCTTATTAATTTCTCTTCACGATAATTTGATATCTCCGAATCTATGTAAAATATCCGATAATCGATAAATTACCTTACTGCGAATATATAAGAGAATTTATGTTAATTCAACTTCTCGATGAGAGTAGAAGTATTTTTTATAGTACAAAATTAAATGTAATATAGTTCGAAGTAGAGTAACATGTACATGAAATTCGTCTATTTTTTTTTTTAATTCATAGAATAATTAAATCCGTCAACGTTATCTGATAAAAAAAAAAAAATTCATATTTAACGTGTATCCGTTCAATGTTTTGCCACAAATTATTAATTAACTTTTATACGTTAATTTAAATTATTGCAAAGGTTTAACAAATTTGTAATTATAAAAAATCAAGTTAAGGATAAAATATGATTATTGTTAAATACTTTCAATCTAGTATTGATATAATTAAAGAAACTATGATCTAAATTGTACCATAGGAAAACATAACGTGGTTATAAGTAATAAGAAGGCATATAGTATATACATATAGTTATATAGTAGGTAAGCATTGAGTGACTTGTAAAAACAATCGGGGTGGCTGCTGGCAGAGACGACGCTAGGAAAACGCGTATAACTTCTCTTTGTGCAGTTCACGTTCGCCGTTCGCCCTTCTCGACTGGCACGAGTCAAAAGGGAAAAAGAAAAACAAAGGGAAAGCCAACGATGTTGGAGGAGACGTATGACGACTACGACTACGACGACGACGACAATGTCTATGACGATGACGATGACGACGATGACGGAAATATACATACATATATGCACCCGTTTTACTTCTTTCTTCTTACTTTTTTGCGTGTAAATACTTCCAACAGATATATAAGTATACTAAAGTTTGTATGTATGTATATGCGTGTACGTTTATGGTACATTTACGTCTACAATACAAGAAGAATCTTTTCTCATAAATGTATATATTTTTTTACTTTTATTATCTTTCTACAAAGACATTTTTTAACTTTATCCCTATGGAATGAAAACGAAACGGAAATGAACAAAAGCTATCTCGAATCCTTGGGTATGTTAATCCCTATGCGAACGAACAACCATTCCTTCAATTTTCAGACAAAAAATAAGACAAACTAAATTTCTTTTTCTTTCATACGATTTAAATGAGATACGAACATTTGTTACTTTCTATATGACGTGTGTTATCTTCTCTGAACACGTTGCTAACATCGACACCTAAATTTCATGAAACTTGTATTAGTTTCTATTTGTTTCTGATGCAAGTTGCTTCTGATACTGAATTACACTCAAACTATGTTATGAAACTATTTAGGGACTGTGAGAAACATATTTCCAAGAATTTCTACTCTCTCACTACGATTCTACGTATTTGTACTAGAAAATAAAGTGCAATTGCATCTAACGAATGCATCGGTGCATCTACAGAAAAAAATTATTTACGATTTTTTTTACAACTATAAATTAACATATTTATATTAATAAAAAATAACTAAATAAACATATTTGTATTAAAAAAATGTGATCTTTCCCAGTTTCCAGAATCACTCAGTACAGTTGAAGTATTTTTTTATTAAAAATTATTGCCAGATCTTCTAACAAAACTTCGTAAATAAATTCAACAAGAATTTATAGCAAGAAAAGGTTTATAGGATTTATTTTTTTATTTTCTTAAGAAGATATATGTGGAAAGTCTTGTAACATGTAGTCTCATAACGAGATCTAACTGAACACATATTGCAACGTATATCATGAAACTTCAATGCATGCCTCGCAACATGTTTCAACGTGCATAGAAGGCCTTTAGAGATAAGGAATCTTCCTTATCAGATCAACTTGGAAAAAAGAAAAAGAAATTTGGTTCTCATAAACTACATGGGTCTTATTCATGTAACCAGAAACGAGCTTTTACCAAGAGATCTCTTGTCTCGTTTACCTTAGACGTATTAACGATGTAATATTAAATTATTATCTTTATAAATTATCAACGTAAAAGTCGATAATATAAGACAAGGAAATATAATTGAAAATGATAGTATAA
>JACGTP010000004.1:3971607-4041975 GCA_023678845.1 Mischocyttarus mexicanus
AAGAGCGAGAAAGGTCGCTCTTACCAAGCTCGAGAGGAAGAGATGAGAGAGGAGAGGAGGGGAGAGAAGAACGAGCGAAAAGGGTGTAGGATAGACGGAAAAGAACGGGAATATCTGCGTGTATGTATGTGTGCGTAAGAAAGAAAAATAGACTGACTGAGATAGATAGATAGAGAAAGAGAGAGAAAATGAGACAGAGAGAAAGACAGAGAGAGAGAGAGAGAAAAACAGGTAACAGGCAGTAGGGGAAATTGAAATACTTCCGCAATTTCTGCGGCTGCCGAACGATTCCATCGTTTCCTTTCGATCTAACGAAGCGGATCCGTTTTCTGTCTCTCTTTCAGATTCTCGTTTTCGTTTTATCCGAGGGAGTGTGTACTAGGTTACCCACCCTCCCTTCCCCCCTAACTCCCGCGCAAAATCCTACCAAGATGGTGTTATCAACTAATTGGAGGTCCCACGAGCATTACGCAACGCTGTGAGAGCCTGTCGAGCATTTCCGCCTTATCTGCTTCACGATTGCAAACCGCAACCCGCGAGGCAATCCAAACGAACCCATAAGCGTGAGCAAGTTCTTCCATTTTTTTTTCTCCCTCTCTCTTTTTTTCCCCCTTTTTTTTCCCTCTTTCATCGATCGTTTCTTCTCCTTCTAAAAAGTGACTTCTAAAAGTCGTGGAAACATCGACGATAATGTCAGCTCACTTCGCGAATCCTCGTAATTTCCATTACGCTTCACCCATCTCCACCCATCAGCCATCATCCCACAAATTTTTATTAAAAGTTAATAATCGTTTCTTATAATTAGTTTATTTCTAATCATTCTATATTATCTTCTTATTATCCGTGACATTAATTATTTATTTTATTATTATGATTATTATTGTAATCATGAATGACAATTAATTTCAATAAATAAATCTTACGATAGATTGATAATATTACATAATTATTAATAATGTGAAATTAGTAAAATCCACTTGCGTCGATTTACGAATTGAACGTTTCACTAAATATATTTGAACATTATTGAGAATAATCGTATTATATAAATAATATAAGATCAGGATGATCAGTATTGTATCTAAACTTTTGGTTTAATCGGGACTTAGCGTAAATTAAAGTACCATTTAAAATCCATATAATCGATTTAAAACCTTATCGGCTGTTCGTTCGTTCATTCGATTTCAGTCTCGACATTAGCGATAATGCTCTGACATTAGTTTAAAGCAATCGTTATGTTATATAGGAAGTTGCCACGTACTAGAATACTAATAAGCGTCAACATCGAGGCGCGATAATTAGTGCAATAATAAACGACAGCTGGACAGGATTGCAACTACACACACACTCATACGCGTAACATGCAACTTCCATTTCTCTCTTTATCTATGTCCCTTCTACTAACTCTTGGTAACTAAACCTAATAATAACTAGTTAGACTTAACATAATGTGTACGCGTATAAACACACACACATACACATACGCATGCATGCATATGCATCTGGATTTATACACCATAACAACGTCCAACGGGAAAATGTGTGACCACTGCTGTACGAAAATCCAGCAAACCCCTCCCTCAAACGAGATTTAACGAGATTGGAAATTTATTCAATGAATCGGATATGAATTTCGTGATACACATTGTACCCAGAAATCCGAGCATGCTCGCTTTGTAATTTTACATCAAGACCTCTTCCATCGAATAACAATCATGAATCGTCCTTTAAATTTCTATTTAATAGCTTTAAAAAACACACACACATACATGCTTGCGCGTACTATCAAAAAAGTAAGATAGAAACAAGGTTTATAATAAATCGACGAATCGATTAGTCCTGCAAATCGTTGCTGTCTAACTAGCCTTGAAATTTCCAACATCCCTCTCTCTTACTCTCCCTTACTCCATCATCCCTAAGAGCTGGCACCGAACGATTCGTTTCGAGGGTCAAACGTCGCGAACTCGAAATATACGAGGAGGAAACAACACGAGCGTAGAATCGTGAAATTTGTTTTCGAACGTACGAGTAAATGGTCGATTTCAACTCAACCAAATAAAATTTACGAGTTTGGATTGTGTCAGGGTTAAGATCGGTAAATCAAAGGAAATCTCTCTCTCATATAAACACACACACACACACACAAACATATTCTCTTTCCCTATTCTAAAAGAAATGTAGATGGGGAGTTGGAAGTACTTCGAAAACTGGTATCGATAATCGCTCGGTTATGATAATCTTCCGGCGGAACCCACGGCGGCGCGTGATATGCATTTAAATTGCGTTTCGATATTAAAGCGGCGCGTGCGTTTCCACGTCTAATGAATTTCACGTACGCGTATAGGAGGACACGCAGACGTTCACATCCTACCTGTCTGTGTTTGAACGAACACGAGAGAATTCCGAGTACTCGTGGGATACACGTATACACAGACACGTTTTACCTGACATATTGGCTAATCTATGAACCTTCTCTACCCCTTCCTTCCCCACCTTCCTCTACCGTACTAAAGAGATTCATCTCCTCTTCGAGAGTTTAGAGAACGTGAGCTTAACGATCGAGAGAAGTTCCTTTTGAAATATAAACTCGACAAATCGGAGAAATATGTTTTGAATAACTTACTTTTTAGAATTAATTAAATACTTTACATTTCTGTATATATTATAATAGTTTATGGGTGTATGTGCGCGTGTGTGTGTGTTGTGTACGTCTGCAGATTTGTATATAATGAAAAAAAATTGTAATAAAAATAATTCGAATTAATCAAAAATGATTGGATATTTAGATTATCGTGGAGAATAAATATAAATACTTGAATATCGCAATTGGAATGAATAATCTTCAAAATTTTTCTCTCTATCTCTCTCTCTCTATCTCTTCTTTCTTTATTAGATATGATTAACTCATTCGTATTCACGTTATAATATGAAAATTCCGACGCTCGAGTATCCATTTAAAAATATTGCAAATCTGTTGCATCTCGCATTGACGCTTTAACAACTCTCGAGCGTGTAAATTCTCCTGAATTTCTGCTTTAGAGATAAAAATTTATCAACGAACGTTTATGAGGTAATAAATCGTTCCCATTAAAACCCCCTACCTCTTCTATTTTTTCTTCTCTCATATATTCGTGAAATTTATTTAACTACGTAGGACAAACTAGAGAAGAAGGATGATAAAATACGACGTAGAAAAAGTCAACTAATTCAATCGAAGTAGAAGAAAATTACTTCGTTTTTGTGTCTCAAGTTGAGCGAAAAAAATATGTCGAAAGTTTATGGAAAGAGAAATTGATTAATCTCGATGGAAACCCATTAAATATTATTTATACTATAATGGGGGATGTATATAAATATTATCTATGCTATAAAGAGAAGATACACGCTTGATCTTAAAACTTTGAAAACTTTCACCACCACCGTTAGTGACAGGTCGAGGTTCAATCTCTTGAAAACGAGAACTTTGAAAAAAAGAAATTTCCAAACACCGAGAAAAGTCAAATCCAGGTTTATACGAAATAAGCGAATGATCGATAACTATACGCGTAAAAAAAAAACCAATATAAGTATACGAAGGAAACAAAAAAATCGATTTTTATTAAATTTCATTTCTCTCTTCCTCTTTCTCGCTTTGAAAATCCATTATTTTTCCCTGCGAACTCTCATTGATCGGAATAGAAAATGTTTATTAAACTTTGTCGCCAGAGTCGCTAGATGGGTTAAAGCTTTAATTAAACAAACGTGAAACAATAGGGAGGGAAGGAAGGAGAGGGTAGAAAGAGAGAGAGTGAAACATTGAATAGGAAACTTTTACGAGGTCATAATGATCCCATCATATTCGAATGTTAAAAAAGTTTTTAGGTGCGAGATATAATTTCCCTTCGGTTGAAACGACAAAATGGTATAATCAGACGAAGCAAAGGATAAAAAAAGACAGACAGACAGAAAGAAGGAAAGAAAGAGAGAGAGAAAAAGAGACAGACAAATAAATAGACAGATAGAATGAGAGAAAAAAAAAGTGAGAAAGAGAGAGAAACAAATAAATAGAAAGATAGAGAAAGAGAGAGAGAGAGAGAGGGTTTGCGAAATAATGAAATGAAAATTACCACGTAAATGTCTCCAGTAGAGCTTTCGAGTCGCAACGTCAGCAACATTGAGTCTCGCGAGCTATTCTCTCCCTTCCAAGGTTTACCATCGTAATTTCCGTAATGGTTGCCTTCGTAACGACGATTTTGACGACGACGACGACGACGACGACGACGAGGACGACGACGAGAACCATGATAAGGACGAGGACGGACCCTTCCGGCTCTTTTTCGCAAGCAAAGTGCCCACGCAGCCTGCGTAGCCATCGTCGTGTCGTCTCATGGTTAAGAACGAGTTGTTTTTATGTATGTGGTTTATATAGATATATAGTATTACTGCTACTACTACCACTACTATTACTACTACTATGTGTTATACCTATCTCTGCGTCTCGAGTACGCTTCAAAAAGCGCTCCAACATTTTAGCGACAGCCAGTAGAGGAGAAACGCGCCCGTTAAGTGCGAAAATTATGCTCCCTACGAAATTACGCGCTTACGCGTTACACCACAAACGTATACGACGTTGTACCGACTCTCTTCCTAACCGGCCAATCATTTTCTTATAGCCCTTTTTCTTTTTTTTTTTGTTTCCCCTCTTCTTCCACCATTCCTCTTCCACTTACACATCCAGCACTTTCATTCACGTTAGAATCTTAACTCTTAACTATATTCAATATAGCTATGTATTATAAACTAACAAGGAGATTGCAGTAGATACGAAGAATTGGTTATAATAAAACGATTAAAATCGCGTCGCATGATTGTCTCTATATAGATATAGTAATCGAAATTAATTTAACATGATTGATTATATATAATGGATGCTAATACAATTACGTTTATTCGTATTATAAAATATAACGATTATTTAATAATGAATTTATTGATTGGTATTAAGTATCTGAAATACTTTCTTATTCGATATTCCTATAAAAACTTATATACATATTTATATATGCTATCTATTTTTATAAGGGTGGCAGAACAAGAACTGCAATTTGAATACGTTATTGAAAATTTGGTTTTAAATAGTAGTCGTCGTCGTCTGTAACAGAAACCGAAGTAGCCATTTAGCCGATATCATTTCCCATGCATAATTCCCATACATACTAATTACATTGATACCAATAAAAAAAAAAAACAAAAGAAAGTAAACTTTAAGCTTACGAAGTGAGAGTTTTGCTATGAATAAAGTCTCCAAATTATATCGACACGAATTATATCCTCGTTCCTAGCGATCAGGATCGATCAATCGAATTCCCACTACTAATTGGGCTACGACACCCCTTCTCCTCCCTCTCAACCCTCTCTTTTTCTCTCTCTCTCTCTCACGTCCACTTCACGTCCGAAAGAAATGAAAACGCACTCGAGCGCAGGACGATGTAATATCGCGCATGAGGGCAAGCATTTATTGCCAAGCACTTACTCTAAACGCTTTATATCTCTCGACCAATAATATTCCCTTTCTCTTCGACTCCATGGGACGTCCATGATTTTTATTTTTTTCTTTTTCTTTTTCTACTTCTGAAAGCTCTTTCCTTCTTCTTCTTCTCGTCAAATCAACGAGCTATTATAGTTACAAATACGATAAAATTTCTTTTGACACGCTTACAAAAGTATTCGATTAACCGTTTAATCTCTTAGTTGGTAACATCTCGATTGACCTTCGTAGTAGAATTTTATTTCATTTTTATTTTTACCTCGCAGTAGAAACAAGAGAGAGAGAGAGAGAGGAAGAGAAAGAAATTCGATTATCTTTCTTCTGTATAGTAAAATGAATATTTACCAGGTCCACGATGTTTAACACCATGAATATATATGAACTCAAAGTGGGACGATAGAAAGGAAGGAAGGAAGGAAGGAAGGACAGAAGGTAGATAGAAAAGGTAGAGTAGGGATAAGCTCTAAATGAATTTCAACGTTAAAACTTAAGAAGAAGAAAAAAAAAGAAGAAAAGTTCCTACCATCTTTCCAATCGATCGGATTTGTGCCTTTATTTATTTTTTTTTATTTCTCAAAGAAGAAAAAATCCCAATTGATAATACAATACCACTCACGTGTTCTTACATTTTCGAGATAGTCAAAGCCACGAAAGGATGATACCGATGGTTCCACTTTAAGAAATGGTTACCGTACAAAATCGAAGGTACTGATCTCTTCTAGTGACATATTGAAGAGAAATATAAAACGAGAGTAGTAGAGGATAGTGTAGAAAGGGGGAGGGAGCAGGAGGACACAATGAACAACGTCCCAAAGTTAGGAAAAGGAAGAGAAGAGTAGAGAGACAATCGGGGCACAGTCTTAGAAGTATAATCGGGCTTTGTCCAAAGTTCAACGAGAGGGCTACGATATATGTATATGTATATGTAAAGTATGTATGTATATATATACATGGAAGGATGGATTAAAAAGTCTTCTTCGAGTACTTGCTCGACTGCGCAAAACGACGATGCGCAAACACTCAAGAAATATACACTAGTAGTAGTAATAGTAGTAGTAGTAGTAGTAGTAGTAGTAGTAGTAGTAGTAGTAGTAGTTGTATCATCAAAGCAGCATGATAAATGCAGCCACGGTAAAAGACGGTGATAAATGCGGTAGTAGTTTAGGCGAGCCTTTCTCGATACCACTCTTGCTGCCTCTTCTAAACCATCGACGGACAACGACCGAAAGACTCATGCAAACTGGAAACCACTCTACATACAACTTAGATTGTAATACTTATACATCATAACATATAAATACAGGATGCAAAATGAAATTTTGCAAAACAGTCGTTTATGGTAAGAATAATACAAATATATCTCGATAACTTTAAAAAGGGGATATATTTTGTTCTTATAAATATTTCGTTTCGTTGAATTTGAAATTTTCTGCCGGTAATGTAAGTTCTACTATGCATAAAATGCAATATTGAAATATAGAAAGAGAAAGATAGAAAAAAAGAAATCAAGGAGCAATAGCAAGGGATTATCATACATGGATACAAACATACAAACACACACACATGGAAGTGGGTCTTGTAAAAATAGCAGGTTCTCTCTGATATCTCGAGTTTGGTTGGCTCCTTCTCGTTGTAGTCGTACTCGTAATCGTCTATGGTAATCTACCCGCGTACTATGAACCTTCGTTTATCGTTCTTTATCGTACACCTGGATTTCTAAGAACGTATAATGCGTGGGTCGAGGACAAAACGAGAGTGCCGCCGTCAAATTGTCGTCATTGTCATACTTTAAACAAACTCGAGAAATCGAGTTTCACCTCTTCTTCCTTATTTTTCAAATTATTCTTGATATAAAGCAAATATACGTATATTGGGTTGGTAGAAAAATACTGTCGGATTTTCCGATTGAATTGTGGCCAAAAATTCGACATTTTCTTTCCACCAAAGTAATATACACTTTCTATACAAGTACTTACTTTTCTATGATATAGAAATGATATATATATCTTGAAAAGTAACGAGTTGCAGTTAGAATGACGATCCAACAACAAGTACCAACTTTTTGGAAGGTTGCTTTGTTAGAATAACGAGTAAGCTACGAAATCATGACTATGACTACGACGACAATAGTCCGTAGTAAGAAATTATTATAGAAATAATTTCCTTTAGTTTTCTCGCTTCGTCTACCCATCGACGAAAGTAAACGAGGAAAATTTAGATAGCGTTGATAATTTTCTTCGCACTTTCTAAAATTCTCTTTTTGGATAGCTCGTTGAAGAAAGACAAATTGAATCTACGAAATCATCCCAGTCTGTCACCTCTACCTTTTTCCTTTCCTCTTTCTTCTTCTTCTTCTTCTTCTTCTTCTTCTTCTTAACACTCCACCCTTCCCCCCATTCCCTTCCTCCCTTTTCTACGTCGTCACTTCCAGCGTTAATGCGTTTTCAAATAATCAAGCCTCGGAATCGGAGTACAAGTGAGTTGTTCTTACAGCCCTTAACAACGCGAATTTTATTGACTGAAAAGATGATCGAAAGAAAGAAAAGGAAAGAATGTTTTATTTCTCCCTTCGACAAAAATATTCTCACTTTTTTATTCTTCTTCTTCTTATTTTTTTTCTTACCTTATCTCCATGTAAATGAGAAATTTCTTTATAACGAATAATTCTTGAAGTGAAACTTTACCTTATAGTCTTTCGCGGCGATTTTCACAACGATCTCGTAACAACTCTTGGTAATTTTATTTCCCTACGGTTTGTCGTTTCTTTTACGAGCTAACACGTTGGTAGATTAAAAAGTTTTTAGCCAAACACAGCGTAGAGACGATAAATCCTAAAAACTGCTCGATAATATACCACTTTTTTAAGAGTAAGAATATTATTAAACAATTTTTAGATTTTATTATCTTACAAATGTCAATAGTGGAATTGCAAATCATGAATGTATTTTCCATTACGATAGGAATAATATTTTTCGATCAAATTCAATTATAAGAAGAAAAGAAATGTTAGTTAACGTGTTATACAGAAAAATCGTGTTTGTAAAAATTCACGTACTATGGTCTACAAAATAATGATTTATACGAAAGTTTATAATACAAGAAACAACAACGAATGTCTCTTATCAGTGTTGCCTTTGTCAGAAACTTCAAGACGAAATGATAAACTTGTTTTATTTTCTATCGATCCTTTCGTCTATTTGTACCTCTCTCTTTCTCTCTCTCTCTCCCTCGATAAAACTCGCACGGAAACACATACAAACACATATACTCGAGAAAGTTCCGATAAGGTAAGAAAAGATATTCGCAAATTGAAGAAGGGTAGAACTTTATCGTCCCTTTGAGTCCGAGCGTTAAGAGCAATGGCGTCTTTAAGCCAAATGTGAATAGAGCAAACTCTGATAAGCGGCTATTGTGCCGATAAAGTTGACTTCTACCAAGTTTCCCATAATCATAAACATCTTGACGATTTCTTTTTATTCGTATCTTTTTTCCTTCCTTCCCTTTTTTTTCCCTTTTCTTCCTCGTATGGTAAATAGTCAAAAAGATAAACAGATTCAGAGATTTCGCTAATAAGATTAAATTTTATATCGAAAATTTATATATTAAGTTGTTAGGGTGAAAATTAAAAAAGATCCAGGATCTATACATTTAAAAAATAAATAAATAAATAAATAATATGTATATTAGGTTGGGAAAAAAAGACATTCATTATCTTAATATTTATTTCAAATTAAAATTAATGCACTTTCTTTTTGCACCAATCTAATACATTGAGAGGGTTGATTGGTTGATTAACACTTTTGAGCTTACCAATAAAAACAATGTTATTTTTTGATCAAACTCGTTCTTACAATATTTTAAAAAACCAATGTTTTTCTTTTTATCGAAGCTCAATACTTTTCAACCAACTATCGGATATTAAATATATATATCTAAATTCAAACCTCCGAAATCGTACTTATAGATAGATCTTTCAAATTCGAATCACGTATGAGCACTATCTAATGCCATATCTTGACGAAGTAAACCCAGAGACACGAGATCGGTCAGGAAGATAAGTTCATTTGGAGAAGGGTTGCTAACTCTGTTGGGATGTGAAAACGAATAATTTCTCTTCTCTTCTCTTCTCTTCTCTCTTCACTTTCATATAGTCAAATAATATAAACAAAAAATTGCCACAAAAGAATATAGTTCCTTGTGAAGTTAATCATGTCTTGCATGTAGAAGAAGGGACTTTAGCCTTTTAAAATACCGTGACGATACTTTTCATTTCAATTTAAACAAATTTAAAGCACCACACTCTTTACTGAATAATCCAACTATGAAATAGAAGAAAAAAAAAAAATAGCAAACACTTTCTCCACGATGATCTTTCGATAAAACCTTAAATACTTGCAAAGAGATTGAAAAAAAAGGGCGCGTAATTCAAAAAAAATAAAAGAAAAAAAAAAAGAAACATGGTCAAACTTTCTGTTAACTTTATTTTACGTTTATCTCTTTCCAACTTGTTTCTTTCTGAAAAAAAAAACCCGTTGAAAGAAGGAACAAAAAAGAAAAAGTAACTCTAACTCTCTTTATCCTTTTACTCTGTCCAATCCTTGGCGAAAACCGTTAAAGGTACGAAAAGAAGAGAAGGAAAAAAGAAATAAGAGTAGCATAAACGACACGCGTGCCATGGCGCCGAAGACGACGACGATGACGACAGAAAGAAAAGAGAAGTAGAAAAAGAAGAAAAAGAAGAAGAAGAAGACGAGAGAGAGAGAGAAAGAGAGAAGGGACAAAAAAAAAACACGCTGAAAAAAAAAAACTCTTGTAAAAGTTTGCAAAGTTCGCACGTCGAGAAGGTAAATTCCGTTAGTGCCATGGGGTAAAGTAAAAAAGAAAGAGATCGTATTTCAGCAAGGAGTTCTAGGAAAAGGAAGTAGTAACAAGAGAATCTAAAGTTACACAAACAATACTTAATATATATATATATATGAAAATAAATGTTCAGTCAGGAAGTTGGTGATATTAGATTGTCAAATATAAAATGGAGCAAATTTCAATTCAATTGTATGCATTTTTTGCTCCATTTCATATTTGACAACCTAATATATATATATAATATTTACAAATGTATTTTACCTTAAGTATAACGAAGTCCATGTCGAAGATGAAAAACTGCGTAAGACAAATCTGAAGGTTTTTATCCCGTGTTCCTATGGATCTCCCTCCTCCTTGGATAGGTTATGTGGTCTTGTAAATTTTAAAGGTGACGATGGAGAATCAGCAAACGATGAATTTAAAAAGGTAGACGGAGAGAATAAGATAATGAGAAAGAAAGAGAAAGAAAGAGAGAGAGAGATAGATAGATAGAGATGATTATAGAAACAAAAGGGATGCAACGCGCACGTTTAAAGCATTCCTCCTCTTTTCACTCGTCGAGTTTTTAGAGTGCGCTTATACGATCGGCACTCACGCGACACCGGAAATAGTGTTAACGGTTAGACGACAATATTCAAACATTATCGCTTAACCTATAAACTAATCAGGACTCCACCGAAAACTCTTATATCCTATGCACCCTCGCGATCGTATATATATATATATAAATCTAATTGGGGGGGGAAAAAAAAATACTTGATTAATATATATTTAAATATAGAAGAGGGAGAACAATATTTTGTTTATATATTGTTATTATTATTATATATATATAATAGTTTTAAAAAGTTTATCAAATGATCGCGCGAAACGATTTGATCACCAAGAAAACAAACAATTCAGCCTACGCGCGTGGCGGCTCGGCGTCGACTGAGACTCCAGCGTGAGTACCACTCGGCAGCGCGCGATACCCCCTCCAGCACCGTTCACCACCGTCATCGTCATTGGTAGGCGTGTGTTTGAGGTGAGGGGGTGTTTCCGAGGACGAGAGCCCGAGACAGGCGTTCGACCGCGCGAATCGCCCTCAAAGAAAACCTTCTCTCTCTCTCTCTCTCTCTCTCTCTCTCTCTCTATTTCTCCTTAATCCTTTTTCTATTAAATTTCTTTAATTTTTGCATATCTATTATCTAGATATTTTTTTTTATATATTTTTTCTATTTATTTTCAATAATAATTCATTCACGTTAACCAAGTGCATAAGAATTTTTACACTTATACGAGGATTGTAATTTATCTCAAATAATATTTTCATAATAATAAAAAATAAGGGTAAAGGGTGTCTTATTTGTATATGTTAGAATAATCATCGACGGTATCAATGATACTTTGCTTTATTTCCTTTTTATTAGAATCATTAACCTATTAACATTATTTACTAATTATTTTTTATATAAAGGGTTGATTTATTGAGTTGGTGGAAAAATACTGTCCCCTTTAAATCGTGACCAAGAATCCGACATTTGTTTTCTACTAAACCAATATAATCTAAACGTAAAAAGATAAATAAGAGGTAAACAACGATTGTGTGCACTCGAAAAGTAAATAAAGCTTGATGATGATGCATAAAATAACCAAGCGTGTAATCGATGTTTGACAATATTGATACAATGAGAAAACATTAAGAAGTTCCGTCTTCAACGTGAGAAAGGAAATCCGATTGAAAGGGAAAAGTTAAAGGAAACGTAGGAAGCGGATAAAGATAGCGTGAAAGGACACGAAAAGCAGGAAAGGAATAAGAACAAAGAGGCCGCAGACCCTTCTCCTCTAGTTCGATGCCCGACTAGCAGTCCGCACAATGCACCCTACGCTATGCACTGCTCCTTTCTTTCTCTTTCTCTCTTCCCTTTTTCTTCCTTCCATGTCCTCTCGGTCATTCCTTTCTTCGACCGGTCCAACCTCACCGACCTGCTTCTTCTCTCTCTCTCTCTCTCACTCTCTCTTTCTCTCTCACTCTCTTTCTATCTATCTTTTTTCCACTCTTACTATCTTTATCTCTCTTTTCTCTGACCACAGAGCATCGTTAGTCCCACTCATGGTTCAGGTCGTTTCTGCATTATTCCTTTTATCGCTTTTCCCAAATTTCATATCTCTTGTTTTTCTCTACACTTTTTTAACTATTAACAATATTCACACGTCTACCTTAAAGTAAGATTTAACGTTTCCCTTTTTAAATCCTTTTTAAAGATTATCGTAAAAAATCAAAGTAAAAAAAAGAAAGAGAGAGAAAGGATACAGTCTGGACGCAGGTGTTTCCTCAATAGAAATACTCGAGGATGGGACAGTAGGAAAATGTAGAAAAAAAAAAACGATGGGGGAAAGAAAAATCACGGAAAGAAGGAAGGGCACTCGAGCTTACGAGAAGGAGAGGAAGGACTTTTGCCGTCTCTCGGGAAGAAGAAGAAGAAGAAGAAGAAGAAGAAGAAGAAGAAGGAGAAGAAGGGTGTATGGGTTCGCTTCCTTTCGTCGCATTAATAAGTGTAAACCTTCGTAAAACTCTTACTCACTCACACACACACACACACACACACACATACACTCTTTCTCTCTTTCTCTCTCTCTGAAGTTTAAGGAACCTTCAAGAACCAACCAATTAAATCGCGCTTCGCAAATTAACTTTGGTAATTATGAGTGGGCTTCGAGGACGGCGCGATGAGGAAGGGTTGGAACGAAGGCTGGATTACAAGCGAGACGGCGGCAGGAAAACTTCACAACTTTTCAGTCGCTTTTTATGCAACTTTTCTTGTTAAGACTGGGATTATGAAATTTTGGCCCTGGATGGATTCTCCTTTACCACTTGCGATGGTACTTCCCTTCTCTTACATACGTATTCCGTATATCGGACGAACCATTTTTACGACAGATGCCTGCCTGATTATCGGCCGATTTCTCCGATAAAGAAAGAGAGAAAGAATAATACGAATCATGGAAAAGATCGTTCGGTCGGAAACGCAAGATAGGAATTACCTCTAATAAAGCCAATATCGAAGTTAGTCTTCCTTTATCCGGAAATTAAAACGCGAAAATCGATCTCGCAACTTTTCGTCTTTTCGTTGACTGCGAATAAAAAAAAAATCTATAGTTTTCTCTCTCTTGTTTAAAAATGTGTTAAAGAACGTATTTAAAAAATATACGAAGGATAGATCAAAAAATACGTCAAAGTGAATCTGTCCTTAAAGTTTTCCTTGAATAAGAAGAAACCATATAGAAAAATATAAATAAAAGGAACTAACATAGAAAGAAGAATCTTTTTTATCTTTGTCTTTCTCATTGGCGTAACAGTACGTGGAGGATAAGCGCAGGCGCACGTGTGCGCTTCGAAAAGGGGTTCGTAACTCATTAGTTAAGGATAATGAGACGGAAGAAAAAAAGATACAGGCAGAAAGTAACATAAAGGAACAATGACCATGTACGCAAAGGTACACGCGTTTATGCATATGCATATACATATATGTATGTATATATTGGGTTCTCGGATACACGATCTACGACGATGGTGAAAAACACGTGCGAGAGAGGAATAAGACTAGAAGAGATAAAAGGGACGGGGGAGAAAGAAAAGGAAACGAAGATAACAGACAGTTTCTTGCCTTTTGCCGTCAGCAGCCTTCGAAAGGAGCAAAGGAGAGGAGTAGGATGTAAGAGAGAAAAAAATAGAGAGAGAGAGAGAGAAAAAAAAAGCGAAGAGGGGTAGATATACTTCTATCTCTTACCAAAAGAGGAAAGCTTTCGTGGTGACGAGGAGTTTTTTAATTAGCGGCCTGTGATCTGTCAAGCATTTGTAGTTTACCTTTTCCGCACCTCCGACATCACCGCAATCTTGCGATTCGTATGTTCGCGCGTGCTAACCGATGCGAAAGAGTAACGTAGGATATTTGGCGATATTTGTGCGACGACGCAGTCACGTATTCCCATTTGTTTCATTTTCTTTCACCATAGCTTCTTCTCCTTCTTCTTCTTCTTCTTCTTCTTCTTCTTCTCCTCCTTTTCTTTCTCTCGCGGTATAGGCAAACGTATTTCTGTGTCTTTAGTTATTTCTTTTTCTCATCTTCGTTTCTCATCGAGCTTACATCCCTCGAGAAGATGCACTCGCAAGCTCCGAGTAATTTGCTAACGATAAGAAACTGCGAAGAGTCTAATGGGAAATGATCAAAGAAGACGAGGAAATGAATAACTTTGCGATCGAGCTTCGAAAAGAAAGAAAGAAAGACGGTACCTATCGTTACCGAGGATGTATATATTGCATGTATATGTATATATCTTTTTTGTTTATTCTGCTTCTTCGTTTGCTCGTGGAACTTTTTAAAAAAAAAAAAACAGATCTATCGCCGAGGAGAGATTAGTATGGAAAAGTGCATTGACTCGACGAATATCTCTTTGATATGCATGTATATACCTGTGTACAACCGCATACGTAATCACTTTGGTTTTTTTTGAAGTTCGCGGTGACTCTAGGGTAAAGGGCGCCCGTGAGACGATCGGGTTTCGTAAAAGCGGGTCGAGGTAAAACGGGGCAGCTATCTGCCGCACCATCTTTTATTTATCGTCGGTCATTATGCCGTCTCCTGCGCTACGATGAGTCAGCCCTTTTTTCTCTCTCTCTCTCACTCTCTCTCTTTTTTTTTTCTCTTTCCTACCTCCCTTTTCCACTATAGCTAAAGAGTTGGTCAACAAGAACGTTGATGAAGATCGAGAAAAAGTTCTTTAACACGTTGAATCACGTGAAAATAGCTCAACATCCAATGTGTTAAGCGTACCATCATTTTAGTTTACATCTATGTATATCTATATATAGTTATAATTTATTCGTATAACAAAACAATCGCATGATATAACAATTTATACAATGTAACAAGAATTAATCTACAAATAAATCATATACATACAAAAAGAGAAAGAGAGAGAGAGAGATATAGACCGTATCCTGACAAATTTATGACGATATAACAAGCATTATAATTTTAATTTCAAATAATCTCATCTATCTCTTGTCAAATTCTAATATTACCAGCTGTATAACTAATAACAATGAACGATTGATAAGTATAAAATTATTTTCTTTTTTTTTTTCAATTGGTTCTATGAATATCTGATAAGTTTTCTATCGACGACATCGATTTTCAGAATTCGCAAAGAACGATCGTAAAAGCATTTGGAAAATAGGATCGCTCAAAATAAAATAAGTTGATGTCATAAGGTGGCAACTTCTACCCTTACAAATTCATTGCACCTCAAACAGTTCCAGCATCCTCTTCATCTCCTTACTGAAATGGAAGTGAAACAGGTTCGGTATAGTGCGTCAATGAAGACAAGAGACTATGCACACAGAGGGAAATGACTGTTTGATCTGTTTTAATATTTATGGAAATCTCGTAGCAACAAAATTAACTGAAACATAGCTTTTATTTTTGATCTTTCATCTCTATTAATGTCTCGTTTTCAAATGACTCAAAATCAACAACGTGAATAGATAAAAACAAAGATAACAATTCGAAACGATTTATATATATGATATTATTTAAATGTCGCGCACGCGATTTAAATAAAAATTATTCATTAAAATAAATATTTTTGTTTTTTTCGTTAATAATATATAAACACTTACATTTGTTCTGCCAATTTATAAGTAGGTGCCATATATTTTGATAATTCTTCGCATTTAGCCATCAATTGATACATGGATTTTATATTGTGATCTACAGCATCACAAGTTTTACATACAGCGTCCCTATAAGTTTCTAAACAACCAACCGTAAGTGCAGATGCCTATAAAAATCACAGTTTCATCATATTATTAAAATTCATAGTAGAACAACTATTTTAAAGTCAATATAAAAATTACATACACTGTGTAAAATAGCGGCTAAATTTTCTGTAAGAGCATCAACAGAAGTAGCTATCTTCCTTGCTTCCATTTCTAATTCATTTAATACATTGTGATCCAGTAAAGGTAATTGCGGTGTTAATGCCTGCCTGTATAAACAAGGCGTTGAACTTCTCGATCCTGGAAAAGAAGGGGTTTCTCCTTTTTTTGTAACTGGACTGGACAATTTAATCTTATTTTCCAAGTCTTCTGTTACAAACAAAACCATATCCCCATCCTGCATTACCGTTCCTTCTAATTGTAAATATCCCATAGCTTTATGATAACTAGGTGGATCTAAATCTTCTTCTTCGTTTGGACTAGAATCTCTACTTTTTAAATCTAATTGATCAGGTCTATTTCCACCAATCCCATTCATTTTTTCTAAACATTCTCCCAAATATTTTCCATCGATATCGGGTGATTCGATAAGTGACCTCAACTCGGAAACCGGTGGAGAAGATTGCGAATCAAATGATATTTCCGAATAAGAAGCTGTCATCTCATGCATCTGAAATAATAACATTAATAAAAATTACTTGCTTAATGAAAGAATTTTACTTCATAGGTTGAGTCAAATATGATATTTGCTAATTCTGATTTAATGAAAATTGATTTTTCTATTAAATGAATATTATACAAACTATAGAAGAAAATATTAAAGAATTTAAATCTAACATATGAAAACAAATTTATTCTATTTTAAATTTGACACAACCGAAAATATTCTAACCTTACTCTGTCTTCGTCGTAATCAACAGGATTTTTTTCAATTCGTGAAGTTCCCGTTGGTTTTGGCAAATTCTCACCATCTTCCAAATCCATGTCTAATAATATAAACAATTAGAGATATTTATCTAATAAAATACAATATAATCTTATGTGTCAAAAGGATCGATTTTACTTGGATTTTAATTCTGTTGTGCATCATATGTGCAATATAAAGTCAAGATAGTATATGCGCAGTACTCTCCTATGCATTTTTTAATTTCACGCGGGAATATACAAATATCACTCATAAATCATCGTACACAACAGGATATTATTCTTTATGAAACATAAAAATTTAAAGATATTATAATCGTTATAAAAAGTAAGTATTAATAGTACTTTATTAATAATAATAAAAATAATAATAATAATAGTAATAAAAATAAAAGATGCTTCAATAAATCTTTATCAAATAGAAAAATTGTATCATTATTATTGTATCCACAATCTGTTACACATATGACGTATTAATATTTAAAATGTTAAAAACTTTGCGCTCTACATTATTAAGATGTTGCACGTATGCAGAAAAACAATGATGATTTGAAAAATTTGATAGAAAATCTCGCAAGTATTGACTAAGATTTAAATGATAAATGGTATCTTGCAAAAGATCAGGATCTTCTTCTTCTTCATTGTCATAATATTCTCCTTCTTCGCCTGTTTAGAAGAAGGATTAATAAGTATATATGTAGACTTGTTCAATTACATACAAAAGCGAATTGCAAAAAAATCATGATTAATAAAATCTTACGTAATAAATTATTCTCATATCCTGGATCTATAAAAGTATCATTTCCATCAGTTTCGTCATCATCGTCATCGGATACCTGAGAAATTTAATGTTTCTTATAAATCATATAAATCTCTCCTATTTTAGTTAACATTAAAAATAAATTTAAATAGTCATATATTATATAATTATAATAGATATACGTACATCACTTTCTCGAGTTGCATTAAATACTTCAATATCATTGGATAATTCATTAATTATTAATTTAAAGATCTTAACAAGAACAGGCACAGTAGTCCATTGTAAAGGTTGCGTTTCTGCCTTACTTCTAGTCCTTATACCAGCTTCATTTCCTATGTAGAAAACATAGTATGTACACATAAATATATATACAATAAATTTCTTTTTATATATTTAAAAACAGAAATCAATAACAAACAATAGATTCCTTACCAGAAAATATTTGGTCCCCATTTACAGTGATTTCTTTAAATCTAGAGTCATCCTGTGTAACACCGTGTTCCAGTATTTTACATAATGCTACAGTAGCTACTTTACGTTCATATCTACCGAAAAAAAGATGTTGTCTGCCAACCCATTCAGACAACACAAAGGCAAGAGCACTTTGCCCAGTAGGGCCAGGTACCGTTGATAAGAAATTCACAACAGCATCAAACTCTGTATTTATAAGGTGCGCATATATCATAATCAAACTCTGTATCACTGTTAATGTTTCGGCTCTTTGCATTTTACTAAGAACAGCTTTTAATAACAGATCAAGATTTTCTCCCAACGTACTTCCAACATTTCGTATTAAAGTCGTTACCAAACGCCCAATAAAGGTTGCTGTGAATTCGCTAGACTATAAATATAAACGAGAAACATTTTGATAAACATATTTATCATGAATTAAAAAAATTACATTTATGTTATAATATTACCTGAGGATTTAACAGCTGTGCAATTATTCGCAAGATATATTCTAATCCAGTTTGGCCATCGTTGTCTCTATGATTAATAACTTGACGTGCAGCTACAGATAAATACGTACGTAGTACTTCCCCTCCACTTTGTAGTGTCCCATTATCTTCGGAATTAAGAATGCAATGACAAGCAGCAGGAAAGGCAGTTTTAATCAAAGGATCACTTAACGGTTTCGGTGAATATTGAACAAGAACTTGTAAGATATCCAAAGCTACTCCGCGATTCCCCTCTAATAAAAATAAACATTAATATATATTTCCTAAATAAATATATATCTATCTTCATTATAAGAAATGTTCATACCATCCTTCGATCTATCCACAGGTGTAACGGCCATCATACTCATTAAAGTTGGTATCAAACGAGTTTGCAGACCATCGATACAGCTTGAATTTTGTGATAATTCTTTAAATATATTCTGACATGCATCTAGTATTACTGGATCGCTATGAAATTTCAAAAACACCGCAATTGTTAATGGACAAATTTTATTCTCCACCGAGGCAGTATATGCTTTATCCAACTGTAAAATTTTAACGAATTTTAAAACGTTTTGTAACATAGATAAAAGCAAAAAAAAAAGACGTACATATAAATATGATAAATTTTGTGCTATTATAATTACCGATATTATTGTTTGAAATGTTTCCATGACTAAGATTATGATATCTGTAGATGCTTGAATAAATAAATTAAACAATCCTTGAAATATATTCGGTAAGTGAGATCTAATAATATTAAGAGTAGGATTATTAGCATCTGTGCAGGATATTTCACAGAACCAACATATAGCTTTAACAGCGCTTATACGAATGCATGAAGGTTGATTTTCTTGTAAACCATTAACTGTTGCTTCTAAAAATCTTGAGTTCATTTCAGGTGGCATTAATTGAGCATATCTTCCACCGACGCATAAACAGC
The DNA here is from genome assembly GCA_023678845.1 of Mischocyttarus mexicanus. NCBI lineage: Eukaryota > Metazoa > Arthropoda > Insecta > Hymenoptera > Vespidae > Mischocyttarus > Mischocyttarus mexicanus. Next base: position 3,991,330 of record JACGTP010000004.1, read on the forward strand.
GACCAAGAAGTAATGGTGGTGCATCTATAAATAATAAGTATTATATAGAAAAAATAACGTTTAACAATGACATTACAGAAATTCTTAACAGAAATAGATTTAAACAACATTTTCATTACTTGAGTTATTCAAATTATTTAATACAACAGTTTCCAAAAAGCTAATAATATCAAATTGCAATAATCCTTCCTGTTGTTTTTTCTATCACTACATCTCTTGTAATACTCAATGCTATTATGGAAGATTCATGTATTTTCCACCAATTTTCAATACTACTATTACCACCACCACCAGCTTGTAGTCTGTTTGTGGCTTCGATATGCCGGGTAATTGCTTCGCAAAGCGCATTCACTCCTTTCTCTTCGAAATGAGTAAGAATACCCTGAATAAAAGTAATATGTAGATATACTTTATTCTAATTTAATTAGATTTTGTATACACTTACTGATAAAAATTCTTCTGCTGATATCCTCAAGTTATAAGAGAGCAAACATTCATCATCTTCTTCTAAAAATTGAGTAGGACTAGTTGTCCATAACTCGATCTGTTCATCCGTTATTTGCATAAAGATTATTGTATAATAAAGTATATCTTGTAGCAAATCGTAGACAAGGTTTGAAAATTTTTTATTTTCCATAATGGAATGAACAAATTTAAATATATCAATAATTAGGTTGTTAGAATTAATGATTTCACCTGAAAACAAATGAAGATTAGAAATTGTTAATATCTGTTAGATTCTTGTACTATTATTAACATACCATCAGAATCTGCTTCTTTATTATTTGTTTCTGAAATTCCATTGACCGTTTCTTCTTGATAAATTTTTGCACTTTCAGTTAATGTTTCCCAAACTGGTGGTAACATTTGAGGTAAAAGATGGGATACATATTTAGGTAACTTTGTAACAAGGCAGTTTATGGCTTTGATAATATCAGTTTTAAGTCCACTGTCACTTGTTGGACCATTAGAAATGCGCAGGCACTGAATAAATTTTTCACAAAACATAGGAATAACTGGTTGCAAATATTGTTCTACAAAACCTTTATGTCCTATAGCAGCTATGAGACTGACGATGATAGTAAAAATTTCAACTGCACGTCCACGTGTTCTGATTGAATATTGCTATATAATATATCAAGTTAAAAAAATACGTGTTCATATCGACAAAAAGAAAAAGAAAAGGAATATTGTTAAACATTTTGATTAACTTACATTCTCGCTCTGAAAGATTCTGTACATCTCTTGTAATATAACAGGACCAACATTTGGTACTTGAGTATCGGTAAGATCACGCGTAAATTCTGTTAGAACTCTCATTGCCCCATGAACAGCATATTCGCTTTCTCCGCTCAAACAATTAACTAATATATCAAATAGGCCAGACCAATTTTCAGGCCAATCCCAATGTGCTATACCAGATATTGCATATGCTACTGCTGTACGTACCTAAATCAATAAATAAATATATTATATAAAAATAAAAACTCTAAAATATTATTAACAAAGAAAGATATTAGAATTACGTACCTTGCTAATAGGTTCACATAATCCATGCGGTAACAACTCTTTTATTTTTTCTTTAGTTGCTTGCTTTAATTCGGGCGGCCTGAATTTTTCAGCTACCGAATTCCAATGTGTTTCTACATACTGCTTTAAAAGTATAGATGCTAATTGTCTTATTGGTAAATGACCATTAGGATCAATTACGAATTCAGTAAGATGAATACCAAATTCTTCTGTAACTTCGAGTGCTTGAATTCTTTGCTCAGCTGCTTGTCGAATTTCTCGATGAGGAGATAAAATTCCTGTCAGCGTATCGTATAAAGCTTCCTTTAAAGAACCTTGTACATCACTCATACTTGTGTTCATTGTGAATTAGATGCTATCTATTGATTAATATCTATAACATATTTGATAAATTTATTATACAAATAAAAAATCATATTTCAAAAGTATTATAATATTACACATATATATTTATATATATTCTATTACCCAGGAACATAGATTTCTTTTATAAATTATTCTTATTTCAGTTTTAAATTTATATAAGTAACTTCCAGTGTTGCATCATAACTTTTATATCATCATTACTGCAAAGTAAGAAAAAGCCAAAAATGTATAATATTATTCAATTTAAATTTGATTATTTAAATATTCGCTAAGTTAAAGTTTTAATAAAGAATAACGTCATTTGACAAAAGATATTTGACATATTTTTATATACCGGGTTTATATATAAGGTTAGACATTCCAATAAGGGATTATATATTGTGACTATTATCTCAGTAAGTACTTCAATATAGCTATCATGATATTATTCAACGTAATTTTAGATATTACAATTAGATATATGTGAAATAACTTTGATAATAATGCAAATTGTAAAAATCTATTGATACAAGAAAAAAGATAAAAGAAATATTGGAACCGGTTGTAACATGTGTCCGTTTAATTTTTTGAACTTAGCATCTCGTACGAGATAAAATTAATAACTAATTATTCATATTATATATTATAAATATATAATATATAATTGTATATAGAAATATTATTAAGCTCTATCTTTTGTATTTGCAGTAGGAAAAGTGATTAATTATTAAATAATGTTTAAAACCTGCGGTTCCAGCTCCACTAAAACAACACTAGAGTATTGAAGTGATATTAATTTCATCCAACTTCACCCACAGATAATATATATGTACAGGATGGTATAGGATAGTAAATTTACATTTCTCAGGGTTTCGTGTTAACGAAACTGAATTATCGACTGAGAGAAAATTTTGTACACAATAAAAATAAAATGATAGATATTTTATATATTATTTATATTTTCTAAAAATATTCTTATACATTTCAAATAATCAATCAGAATATAAATCAACAAAATTTTAATAACATAATTATCAATTACAAAAATTAATATAAAGTATCACAAATTATAAAAGAAATAACAATGATAAAACATAAATAATTTAACAGAAAAAACAACGTATCATGTAACAATATAAAAGTCGTAAAAATAGTTTTGAAACAAATAGAATATGTGTAAACTTGTAGACAGTAACAAATTCATATGCGAATGACATTTCAAATGAAGAAAATATTTAACTTTTCTTATTTTTTCTTTCAATTCTGTTTCATTAGAAATAATTTTATTAAATTCTTTAATTACAATATAATATATCTATATTCACTATCTGTATACATAATTACGTATAAATGAAACACTACTCCATACTTTTTCCCCCATTACTCCATTCAATAATAACAATTTAAATAAAAAATTTTTTCCATTCGACCCATAGTAAGAAATAATATAATAATTTATTACTAACTATAAAAAAATAATTTAAATCTTTAGAAGTAGACCATCAAATTGACCAGAAATAGAATTATAGTGCCAAGAATATTGGATAAATTCTTCTAATCTTCAATCGCTAAAGTATAAAAGAAATATCATATAGAAGAATAAAAATATTATTTAAATGATGTGTTGAATTTTATAGGCTTGTAACAATTGGACTATTTTTTAATTTTGCATTTGCATTACTATCTGTATTTGACTCCTCATTAATAAAAGTGCTAATAGCATTTTCTTTCTGTTGCTGTTTGATTATATTTTCTTGTTTATTTGATATGAGATCTCCCGATTTTTTCCTAGTCAATCTCATAATATCCGAATGTGTTCTAAAATGTAATCTTGTTTCCAACAGATACCCGGTATAATTTTTTCTAAAAAATATATAATATTACGATTAATAATATATATATAGATATATATAATATGTATATGTAAAATGTTCCTAAGATTCATTTACTTCGCATCTTCCAAATATAAAACTGCAGTTTTAATATCCTGTTGATCTTCTGCTAATAAAGCAAGTTCAACGGTAGCATAAGGAAGTAGATAAGTGTCCTCTTTTATAGATTTTTCTAATTGTTTTACACGTCTCAAACAATTCTCAGATAATGCATGATGACCCATTTGACGAAGACAAGCACCCTTCAATAGCAGAAGAAGCGCTTCATTGTCTGCATGATATTCTGTTTTCCTAGGAAATAATTTTAATTGTTAGAAACAAATATAAAGAAAAAAATATTGCGATAAATAAGAGGAGAAACTCACGTCGATGAATTTAATTCCTTTTCCTCGTCCTCAATTCTTTTGTACATATTTATAATTAAATCCCTTCGTTTACCAATTATCCTGAATAAATTCCACAGATACATAAGCTCAAACACAGGAAGTATTAGATTCTTTTTCTGTGCAAAATAGCGTTCTACCTTTTTAATAATAAACTTTTCAATTGGCAATGATTTTCCTGCAATGCGTTGTTTGAAGGTTGGTGCTTGCATCATTAAATTATCTATAATATGTTTCTCATCGTTATTTGGATTTTGCATTAAAAGAATTGCTGCTTTTTGGTAAAGATATATCGTTCTAGACCATTTTGATTCATTGGATAATTTATTAGCATAATCAGCAGCTTCGTCCCATTGTTGTTTAACACAATGTGCCCACATTAATTCCCAATAACAAGCACAATGAAATTGAGGCCAAATATTTTGACTCTTCCAAGATTTCTTATACCATTCTATGGAATCTTCAATATTTCCTCTTACTAACTCAAGTCTTCCTTTAAAGAAAAGGAACCATACACCATTTGGATAAGAATTTAATTCTTCATCTAATGCTTCCTGACACCAGTCTAAATTACCATCGGCATGACTTAATATAAAACAAGCATATAAATTATAACTTAGTAATGTCATTACACACAATATTTGACGAAGACCTCTTCTTTCTTTAAATCCTGCTTCTAACTCACTAATACCGTAATCCTAAAAATAATATTTTAATTATTTCTTTACACTTATATATATGTATATATGACAATTTGAATATATCTCATTACCTTATCGCCAGAAAATCCAATAAATTCTAATAATTTAATAATTCGAGGAGGTAATAAAGAAATCATCTGTAATTTCCAAACATTATAATTGATCATAACAGTTTATCAATATATATAATGAAATTTTTTATATCATAAAAATAACTTTACATACCAAATTAAATGTGCCAATACCCATACGTACGCCACTTTCAAAATGAAGTTTTTGTATTTCATTCTCCCATTTACGATTATTTAGAATTGTTAAACATTCTCTGTAATGTGAAAAAAACGTTAAATAAAGATGTTTCAAGAGGAAATAAAATAAAAATAAATATAATTTTCACGTTAGAACTTATTTACTTGTACGATAGAAAGCAGGTACGAATTTTCAATCCAGCCTTGACAAAACTGACCAGAGTCTCGTCCTCCACAAATGTGAGCATCGACTTTAAAAGAAGTGATTCAGCATAGCAGAGTTCTGCATGCACTTCCTCTGCAATAACAATTTTCTATCATTCCTTGCATGCATAACACTTAACTTAATAATGTTATTGCTAAAGTCAATGCTATATATACAAATTAATTATAAGTCGCACTTGTGGACTTAATGATTACTCTATACTTTTTATTAAGCTCGCAAAAAAAAAACAGAAAATGTAAATTAAATGTGATAAAACATAAAAAAATGATGTTATTTTGTTCAATACTTATAATACACGAATGAAATAAATATTTAATTATTCTTACATTTCCTCAGTCAATTCTTTGGATTGATATATTGTTATAATAGCAGTAGTTTTTATTAAAGTAACAGGTAAACTAGTTTTTGCTTGCTCTGACATGCATTATTAATAAAGCGTTATAATATATCATGAAAGAAGAAAAAAAAATATATATATATATATATATTACCAATTGTATATGAGTCATAATTGGTCTTCTTAACCATTTTTCCAATGTTTTGTGTAATTGAAGTATATTTGCGATGTTTTGAACACACATTTATACATTGTTTTAACGCTTCAGATGCTTTCTCAATGTATTTCTAAGTAATTCATATTTCAAAGTATTAAAAATTATACATTTTATACATCAATAATTATAATGATGTTAATTAATTCCTCATACTTGTTCAAATGTCAGTATAGCTTCTAAAAATGCAAAGACGCTTGTACCTAAAGAGTGGTACATGCTGCTATTTGCCCATGGTTCCATAATTTTTTTTGCTTGATCAAAATCATTATTAAAAAAATAATAAATTGCCTTTCTCGATTCTGAAATAGCTGTTTCTAAATCCATAGAAGTAGATCTGTAAAAAAAAGCCAAAAATTTATTATTGTAAACGAAATATAATATGCACATATTCATAAATTATATAAATGGTATTTTATAACTTACGAAGCTGGATATTCTTGAGCATCTTGAAACTGTAACGACAATCATTATAAAAATATACAGATTAATAATTTAAGAAAAAATGTATACACATTATATTATATATTGCCAATATGGTACTAATACTTTATTTACAAGGATTAATCTATTCGATGTCTAATTAAATATTATTTATTTTTTGTTATCAAGTTTTTCTCTTCCCATCTTAGAAGTAAAAAAATTAATGTTACGATCCAATCGATAAAGTATTAATACATTACTTTAGTATTCATGGCATACATACCTCATCGTCTGCCTCAATGTCCGACATTTTTCAATCAGATAATTATCAAATCTATAAAAAAAAAAATATGTGAATTGATTTTTACCCTCTTTAAATTTTAATTAAAAGTATTTCTTAAACCGTTTTCTTTTTTNAATTGAACTGAGAGGACAACTATAGCAATTTTATTGTTGTTGTTTTCTCTTTTTCTTCTAGCATTTTCTTCTATAGCATATTTATATCGATTATTGCAAGGTTTCTTATACGAATCTCTTAAATTGATTACAGCAAATAAAAAATTATTATCCATTTTATTCAGACGTCACAATATGTTTCTGTCGTGTAAATCCTTCTGTACATATGTCTTAGATAGTAAAAATAATTTCTATGATTCTATTTATAAGGTTTCATACGTATTTTTATTTATATTTATGTGGCTATTTTGAAAAATCTATTAATATATTGTAACATTTTTATTTTTCTTATGACGAGGTTATTTTGTAAATTTTAGAAATAGCTTTTAAGGTAATGAAGAAAAATCATTATTTCTATGGTGGTTACGGAAAAGTGGCTATTGCCAGTTAATCCAATACCATAAGATAATGGAGAATCAAAATCATCATAATCAGATTCTTCAAACTCATCAATCTTTTTGGAAAAAAAATACTAGAGCAGTACCAGGCAGGTATGCGTTATATAAAACATAATACTTATGATTATATTTTACAAAAATATGATAAGATATTTAAATCAGTATGACTTGTTTTATCGATTCAGTTAAGTCAAATTGTGATTTATATCTAATAGATTCCATACTTATTTAAAGGCCAAGTCCCAAGCAAGATGTTAGACACGATAAGATAGGTACAACAACAATTGCATCCGGTAGCTTGAGTGGTACAGTTTCAGTCAGTAGCAGTGGAAATACAGGTGGAGGAAGTGGTTCTACATCCTTTCAAGATTTCCAAGAGAGCGTCGATGATGCTTGGGATTCTGGAGATGATGAATTTTGTACAGTTTCTGATGTAAAAATATCTAAAAGAGTTAGTCATTCAGCTGCACTTAGTGTAATTAACAGTCATAGATCTGGCACTGCGAGCAAAAAATTACAAACAAATCCTAAATTAGTCCAGCGAACTCAAGAAATCATTCCTGAGGAAAAAAAAGCAGAGGCTCTCCAAAGATTAGCTGTCCAGCCATTGCATCTTAGGAATGCTAACTTGTCTGTTTATCCTCAAATTAATAACAGTCAGCATTCTATAGACAATTCTGATTCTAAATTTGGACTGAATACTTCTCCTCATCATAGGCCAACACAATTTCCTGGTAGACCACTTCCATTAAGGCAAACAAATTCTTCTACAAAATTTTTTATACCTTCTAAAGAGCAAGGTAAGGAAACATATCGATCATTTCTAATCTTATTGTTTATCCATGCGTGTTATTCAAATATTATTATTTGTGTAGATGGAGAAAGTAAAATAGATAAATTTCAATCTCTTTTGGATGCATCTGTATTAAATTTAGAAGAATTAAGACAGTTGTCGTGGTCAGGGGTTCCAGCGAAATTACGATCTGTTACATGGAGATTATTGTCTGTAAGTAATACAGGTAATTTATACCGTATATGTATTTATATTTTTAATTTATCCTTTAACTAAATATTATCAAATTATTCTATATTATACACAGGAATATCTTCCAGCAAATATAGAAAGGAGACAACATGTCTTAGAACGTAAGCGCTTAGATTATTGGAATCTAGTAAAACAGTATTATGATGTGGAAAGAGATGAAGGATTCCAGGATACATATCGTCAAATTCATATTGATATTCCAAGAATGTCTCCCCTTATTTCATTATTTCAACAAACAACTGTACAATTAATTTTTGAAAGGATACTTTATATATGGGCAATTCGGCATCCAGCTTCTGGCTACGTGCAGGTATATTGATAAATATGAGTGTTGTAATACTATTTTGAATCTTGCTTTATATTATATAACTATGTTACTATTATATTCTGTTTATTCTAAAAGCATTTAAATGTTGACTTTAGTTTTGATATTGCAGGGTATGAACGATCTTGTCACTCCATTTTTCTTAGTATTTTTACAAGAGGCTATACCAGTATCATCTTGGCAAGATATAGAGAATTATGACGTGGCATCTTTAAAAAAAGAAGAACGTGATATTATTGAAGCAGACAGTTTTTGGTGTTTATCCAAGTTTCTCGATGGTATTCAAGATAATTACATTTTTGCTCAGTTAGGAATACAACATAAAGTTAATCAATTAAAGGAACTTATTCAAAGGATTGATGGTACCTATTTCATTGATATATATATAACATAAACTCTTCGTTAAACTATAAATATTAAAAAAAAAAAAATTTTTATTATAGCTCCTTTGCATCAACATCTTCATCAACATGGAATAGATTATTTACAATTTTCTTTTCGATGGATGAATAATTTATTAACTAGGGAAATTCCATTGCATTGTACGATTCGCCTGTGGGACACATACTTAGCGGAATCTGATCGATTTGCTTCATTTCAACTTTACGTATGTGCGGCTTTCCTTCTTCGTTGGAGACGTCATTTACTCTTACAACCTGATTTTCAGGCAAGTTTAATTTTTTCTACTTTCATAGTTAAAATAAAAATGTTTATATATTTTTATCGTATAATATTGTTGATTTCGATACTTTATAATTAAGTGTTGGTTTTAAATGTAGGGTTTGATGTTGATGCTACAGAACTTGCCTACACAGAACTGGACTGGTTCAGAAATAGGTATTTTGGTTGCTGAAGCCTATAAATTGAAATTTACATTTGCAGATGCACCTAATCATTTGCAAGCTCATGACTCCAGGTGACCTTTTTTCTACATGTTTGGTTAATATTGTTACTATAGTGGCCAAAAAAAAAAAGAAAAGAAGAAAACTGGCATTAGTTCTTATTGCTAGTTTAATTTATTAATTTTCCCTTTTTATAATTATATAAGAGTGAAAGTCAGTCCACTGTAATTATTTTGAAAAGATTCAAACATTTGTTTTTACTATTCTCATTAATTTTTATTATCGTTATGTTTTTGAAAGACACACAACGTCTTTATAAATTTTATTTCTATTTCTATAGCAGCATATATTATAATTCAATTATAAATATACTCGCCATTTTTCAGTTTACATATATGTAAACGTAAGAGGTAAAAGAGAAACCTAGCGCGAATCGATATTGCCATATTTTTGATTCACGTTATGTTTAGATAAATTCCTCTAATATTATATATATTTACATATATATATCTAGATAATATATAAACAGAAGTTTTATATATTGATACAATGTTTGTTTTTTGTATATTATAATTCTATTCCCCAATTTTATTTAAGATTAAAAAAAAATGTGAAAGTTTGAGCCCACGTTAATTTATCGAAATATTTTAATCATTTACCAGCGCAATAATGTGTCAACATGTTCTATATATTTAATACATCAAAGGTAAGTATAAATTTATTATAATAAAATTCTTAGTATTTCTTTTTTACAATGTTATGAATAAATATAATTACTTACAAAATGATAACTATCTCATATTATTTAAAGTATAATCTTAACTTAATTTATTTTCATTTTCAATTCACGTTTCTTCAATCATCTTCTATATCTATTTGACCGTAATCTAAATCAAACGGCTGCATAGCTGACAATGTCTCATTGACGTTAAAAGTTTCCTGTTAAATGGAAACGAACATTCAAAATTTGTTGTATTATTTGATCGAATATAAGTTGTCAAATACTCACGTAATCCACTGTAACAGGTGTTGGATAAACACAGGGCATACATTCAGTTTTGGTAATTCCATTATTATCGGCCGTACATTCGCAATGTTGGCACGGCCATGGAACAGCAGTTAGAGCTATTCTTTTAGAAAATACGGTGACAAATTTTTTGATCGAAACTAGATTATTAAAACGTAATTTATCTCCACTGAATATAGTTCCATTAGTCTCTAAAGAAAGTGGCGTACAATATCCTAGGACATTTTTCATCGATTTCACTTGTTTCCTAAAATCTGTATCGCTCGTTAAAATTCTCGAATCTTTTTTTGTATACGATCTACTCGCATCGAATCCATAAAAGATTTTATTAAGTTTTTCTTTTTCAAATTGGAAATCACCGTCCATTAATATGTGTAATACAATATCGTGTTCTAGCAATACTTGATGTACTACAGCGTAATCCAACTAAAAAAAAAGGAAAATATAGAATATATCATTTTAAATTAAATACAAATATAAATGAATGAATTCATTTTATACGTACCGTTTGATTTTCCGGTTCGCAATGGGAACATGGTAACAAGATGAAGGTTTTGGAAACTCCGGCTCTAAATACGAGTTGCGAAGCAAAACCGATAGCCGCGAATATATCCTGATTACCATCGCTAATTGGTACGTGATCGAAGTAATCAATAAATCGCATTATATTTTTAGTAAAAACTTGTCCGTCAAGAATCACGCTCCTTGGCTGATCGTGAACTCCATGGCCACCAAAAGTAACGAGTGACCAACGATTAAATATTAATCCTTTATCTTTGAGTTCTTTGTTTAAATGATTTACCAGATGTTCGATATTACGATTTTGTCTTACATTACGATTACATTCTTTTGCCTCTACAATAAAGACTATGTCCGTTGACTTTGGTATAGTATCTCCTTCCAATTTTCTAAATTCACCTTCGGCTATTTGAGTACCGTTAATCATAGTACAAGTAGTACATTTGTCAGGAATTCTCAAATACGTGTCGTGGAAAATGCAAACTTGCATATATGCTATAGCAACTGTACATGCCTCAGATTCTGTGACACTACTCAAACACATCTTAGCGTATTCTTTTGGATCGATTACAGCAAAGCACGAAATAAATTCCGAAGTTTGATTGACGAATAGTTCTTTACAAAATGATAATACCCGATCGTCTATCTTTCTGTTGTTATTAGGAGAATATATTTTATTCTTGCAACTACCTTCTATAGACCAACTTTGAGCAAAACTATTTATATCTTTAGTCATTATACCCGACGACATAATTGAATCATCTATTTTTTCGTTATTCATTGTACCAAGAAGACCTGCTGTTTTTCCGTAATACCATCCAGATAATTCCAGCGTACACAAATCGAATTTAAGATTACATTCTAATCGTAATTGATCTTTTTTACGTTCAATCGTTACTATGTTCTCTTGTTGATACACATACGTCGTACCATTGTCTAATTCTACCGGAAGAGAAAGGTTGTTCTTTGATACCAAGGACGGTGTATTGGAACTCAATCTTACCACCTGCAACATGAGACAAAGTTATAAAGCTTTACTATAATCGATAAAAAGAAATAATTATATTAAAAGTGTTTTTTTTTTTACTGACATCGTTGAAAAAGTCTATTTCTATCTCATTTTTGCCAATCAAAACAATTATACGATGAGTCAATTTGTTATATTTTTGATTGTATTTAATAAGAATAGCAAAGGTATTTCTAACGAAATCACGAGCAAGCAAATAATTGCAAGTCCCTAATAAATCGAAATGTAATCCATCGAAGGTCTTGAAGTGTCGGGATCCGATTATCATTGCTTGTGCTGCAAATATAAAATAGAAATAAATATGAATTATATTTGATATAGATATTAATGATGAAATTTACCTCTGAACGGTGGCAGCCAATTGGAAGGCTCGGTATATGGCTTATATTGATAATAAAGACTCCAAAATGTGGTATTCGATGTTACAAAATAAGATTTCATATCAGCTATAGCTCTGTATTCCGAAATCTCATGGAATTCAGGTGTTTGATTAAAAGCGTGCCAAGACATAGGAAGCTTTTGTTCGAGACACATTATCCCTTGATTCGGATCAAAGAGAAACTTTGTCTTGGCTTCTCTGTAACGACTTTCAGCTTGAAGCGCAGACTGGCTTATATCGATCAACTTAGCGTGAGCAAATCTAATAATATTTTCTATCTTAACTCGAATTCCTAGATAGTTGTAAAAATATTCAACTTTTTCGTATACTTGTTGCATTTTATCTAACGCATAATGAACCGAGGGTAATTTCTTCAATTCCTTTAATTCGACTATGATTTCATCTACAACGTCCTTCAATTCTTTACCAAACGGTACTAAAGCGAAATAACGTTCTTTTAAAAACTGTATCACCAATCCAAAATATTTGTCTATGTTAGTAATTATATCATTCTTTTTTATATCTTTGTAAAGCTTATCAATATCTTGAGTGAAGTTAGAAAATCTGTCGAAATATGGTGAAGAAATGATCTCATTTTTGCGATTGTAAAGGAAATCAACGACTTCTTTGCTAACTTTCCAAGCCATAATTTCAAAGTAATGTAGCAAGCGAATGAATAACGGTTCCATTTGTTTTAAGAATTTGTACCATTGTTCTGAAATTGCTGACGAGATATTGTTCCAAAGATTTTCTACGTATCGTATGAAGGATACATGAAGATCTTTAATAATCATGTCATATTTTTCTATTAATTTTTCAATAATATCCGCCACTTGTGATAATGAATCACCTCTAAGTATGGTAGAGATTATTTCGGTGATTTTGTTATAAGCTTTTTTTATCGTTTCAATGATCCATAGTAAAGAGTTCCTTATAGCTTCTCCAGATTCACCCATTATTTCCCAAATTTCATTTAAAATGTTTGGCAAAGATTCTATGTGACTGCGTAAGGATAATTCATCTATGACATATACAACGATGGTAACGATATCTTTTACGTAAAAGTCATTGGAATTGTACGATTCGTTAAGGTACACTTTCAAATCTTCGAAATCCGTCTCGAGTTGTTTCAAATTACTGTAACAATATATTACAAGTTTTGTAATAAACACGTTTCAAGTCTTTAATTAACGAATTAAATATTTTTCTTTACTTACTTCCAATCGTCAAGGAATTCTCGAATTTCATCTTGGGAATCCTCCCATACCTGAGTAATAATACTTATACTCTCACTTTTAATATATTGTTTCCAGTATTCGGTATCTTTACAAATATTTTCGTACGTTTCTGAAATCGTTGTTTTTAAGATGTTCTACAAAAAAAATATGTATATGTATATAAGTATATAATTTAATTATAAAATTATTCGAATTATATTACGTGAAACTTAATTAAAAATGTTTACTGTGATTTCATTTTTGAGTTCGGGTCTCCATTTTAAAGTTGAAGTAACTAGCCTCGAATGATTTAATTTCAAATAAAAGGAAACATCGTAAACGCTGAGATCGTCATCGTAAGTTCTCCATATATCGAAAATAGCATTTCGAGCATCCGGTATTTTTCCGTACATTCTTAAACTTTGTACAGCATCTGGGATGATAATAAATAATGATATTTATTGTTAAACGATTCATTCAATAACTTTCTTTCTTAATGTTTTATCTCTTTTAACTTACCAGGAGTATAATTGACCATCATCCAAGTAAATTTATCTTCTGGATCGAAGAAGAAATATCCTGTGGCATTGAGATCGGGTGTATTTATAATACTACCATTGATTACATATTCACGTTCCGTATTCATAGGATAATATCTTACTTGGAAATATTTGACATCGTCGTTATTTTCACGACGAAATACGACTTCATTTCGATCGATGTCGAGACGACCGCTCAACTGTCCTATTTCTTCGGATAGAAAACTACGTTTATATTTACCGTGATTTTCCGTTTCTAAATGAACATATTTGTGCTTGTAAAAGAAACCTTCAATATTTAAATCTAATTGAGTTTTAGGATGTTTCCCTGATATACTGTACACGTATTTCCTATCGTTTGGTAATTCACTCTCGTCTTTCACAATCACAACAAATTCCAATAATTTATCCGGATTTGTAGAATAATCTACGACAAAATCCAAGTTGAATAAATCTCTAATATCTTTTTTCGAAAGTTCACCCTTGAAAGTTACTTCTTTGGCAAAACTTGGATGCCTAAAGCTTAGAACAGCTTCTTGGTGTGAAAGTGTTTTGTTAGATGTTATGTTTCTCCAATCGAAAGCAACACCTATCGTACGAGTTCGTTCCTTATCACGGTCCCATTCAAGTTTAGCTTCAGAATTGATCTCGTCGCTCGTAATTTTATAAGAACCGTCTAAAGTAAAATTTCTTCTGGGATAGGCTAGATCGAGTATTATAAATTGATTGTCCATTTCCTCTGTAGTTTTATTAAGAATATTTACGTGATACGATATCCAAGCGTTCTCGGCTAACTTCAACTCAATATTCTGATCAAATTCTCCCGATAAAATTTTGTAATCGGTCATTAATTGAATTGTACGATTCAAATGTGTGGCCTGTAGATATATGTCCTGACCAGTATGTGTCGTTTTAATTCTAGATTCGCCCGAAATATTAAATGCCGATATGTTGTTTAATTGATAAACGTTAACATGTTTGATCTCGACTGTTGGATAATTTGTCCCTTCGTTTCCACCACTATATTCATATTGATTAACATAAATAATACCTATCGGCTTTAAGTTATTCTCTATATTTATCTGAATATTATCTTTTTCGAAACCTGCTCTAGATTGGCTCTTTGAATTATAATCAGCATGGAATACTCTTTCCTTGTTGTAAGTCAACGTGGAATATCCGTTGGTAATTAGTGGACGTTTCTTGTAACCATAAGTTAAATGAACAACATGACGTGTATTTAAAGGAATTTCTAATTGGAAGGTACCATCCAAATTAGAATCAAGTTTCACACTTTCATACGTGTAATCTGAATTTAAAATAGCACTATTATTGGGCCAGAAAAATTCAATAAATTTCTTGTTCTGTTTTCTGAAAAGAAAACATGGATAAAGTTATGATTGAACCTTTAATAATTTAATAATATTTTTTATTAATGTACTTACATGGTCGTAAGTACGATAAAGTTGCAACCGACGTAAGAAAAGTTAGCTATTGGCATTGTAGCATTGATAGTTCCATTGACATTCGTCAAACTTTCGTAGGATATTTTTGCCGTACCAATACGTTGTCTCGCAGGTAAAAACACATTAACATCGATTAAATTGTACTGTTCCGAATTACCATCGTAATTGAAAAGAATAACTAAAGTTTCTTCCTGTAGATATTTCGGCGAAAAGAGTGAATATTTCAATTCGATTTCTTTATTTTGGAAAGTTATATTGAACAAATTATTAGCTGTTTGAATAGGTAACATTCCCCAGGTTAAACGCAAATGTCCGTCAATGTTTTGAGCTGCTACTCGTATCTGTTTGTAATAAATCGTTATTTATTAACAATCGGATATCTTAGAATGTGTATAAAGGATAACATTAAATAAATAATAAAATAACGAATATACTAACCGAACCGTCAGATGCATAATTAGTCTTGGCTCGAAGAGTATTGTATCCTATTACGTAGGACATATCTTGAATGCCATTATTAGCATGATAGCTGAACAAGAAACGATGATCGTCGTTATTCGGTGGAGGACATTTTAAAGAAAATACAGCATCGATATTTTCGTGATTGCGAAAACCGATGCTAGCATTACTACCAAATCTCCATTTATCGTGGTCGATGTCTATATCAAATCCAATATCGAAATTGCGAAATGATTTATCGGGATTTTTGTAAAATACTTCAGCGGTAACGTCTTTGGTATCGTGACCATTTATTTCGTACCCTGCTACGATTTTTCCAAGCATATCTGTCATATACAACAATTTCCATTGCAATGCCGTATAATAATGATCGTCATTTAAATGATGATTAACTTTAACGTTTCCACTGTCGTTAGTTAAAAATATATTTCCGTCTAACGTCAAGCTTTGTATTTCTTTCAAAGGTGTCGAACCGTGCACGTATAAAGTCGTATTACCATTTACTTGAACGTTCATGAATGTTGTTAATTCGTATTTAGTCTTATTTTCTTTATCATTACCTCGTGCTCTAATATCCCAATTCAAAGCGTTAATTATATTCATACCTACTGAAGCTTCGAAATATCTACCATCTGCAATGAAACTAAGTTCGTAGGTTTTTTGTATTAACGTCAAATTAATATCATTGATGTTAGTGGTATCTTCTTGTGGTCGTAAATTCATATTTATTTTCGATAATGTATTTCTATGTACGACTATATCCATCAATACATTATAAACTTTCGAATCTTCAAGATTTATCAATTTTCCTTCTAAGACATATAAACTATCGTTTTTCTTTATCACATCACCGTCAAATTGTAAATGCTTTTGAGAAACTAAAGGAGTGTATATATCAGCTTTGGCAATACCGTTATTGTAATTACTGACAAATTTTAATACACGATTTGTATTGTGAGTTAAATTAACGTTCAAATTTAATGTATCGTTTAAATTAATTGTATTAATGTATAATACATCGACTTGTACTTTTTTAAACAATTCTATCCAAGTTTCTAACGTCACGAATACTTTAATATAATTTTTACTTTCCACTTGCCAATACGCTTGCACTTTCGACTAAATAAATATATAAAAAAAAAACAGTTGTTAGTTTATTGAATGTCAATAATATATATTGCGAATTTTGTTTATTATATTTATACTTACAGATCTTTGAATAGGACCATCTATCACGGTACCAAATTCAAATTCTTTTTCTTTATCGGTGAAATTTTTCTTCAACGTTAATTTAGTTTTTGGTATTGTCAATACTGGACTATCAACACGGATGACGAGCATTGTATCGATAAAAGTATCTTCTGCCTATTTATCAAGAAAATTGTATTTTTCTAATATAAGTTTATCGTTTTTTATTTTTATTAATATGTACTTTTATGTGCTTAGAAAGTGGTATGAACAAATTTCTAAAAATATATCTTCCAGTAGATCTTACCTCCAAAGATCCTAAGAAATCAATTGTACTATTTTCCGTACGAAGATTAATATTAGTTTTATATAAATTTTCATCGATATTAATGACTGCTCTTGTATCGAATAATTTAAATTGTTCTAACGGCGTCGTTATATTAAACTTCAATATGTGCGTTTTCAAATTATCCTCTTCTTCTTGATACGAGTAATTAACATTAATTCCGCTCTATACACACATGATATAACATTTATTTATTATACAAACGATAAATGATATTTATTAACGATAATTATTAATATTTTAACAAACCTTTATCCATGTATTATTACTTTTGACATTAACGTTCATTAGCATTGAATATATCGATGCTTCCGTATCTTCATTAAACATATACGACGATGTGATTTCTTGAGCTGCATTATAAGGAGTGACTATATTTAATTCATTTGTAATATGAGTCATATCCTCTATCCAGAAATAATCATTGAAGGTAATTTTTCTTGGTGGAATGACCAAAAAACCATACGTTTTATAACCGTATCCTTCTGCGTCCATGTCCAAGTTTAATATTGCCGGTTCCATTATAGCTGGCCATATCTGTATTACCAATAACATTTGTTAATTAATTATTCTAGATTTTATTATTCTTTATATATATATGTAATAATTCTTACTATAAGTTTGCCTTGCCAATAGAAATTATCTTCGTTATCTTCATCTTCTTCCATACTAGTATCATTTATTATTGGTAAAGTTTCCATTTTGATAGGAATAGAAATCGGAGCTGGTTTAGGTCCAGCATTAGCATATAATCCGAGTTTAACTTTTGCCAAATCGACTGAGAATTCCGTATTTATGAATAAATTTTTATTTAGTTCCAGACGAAGTATTTCCAATTTAGCGGTAACTCCGCTTTCTTCAAGACCGTATAAAGGTGTAAAGAGTTTATAGGTATAATGAAAGTCTGTAATATTTTTGTAATACCAAACACCTTGGAATCCTGCAGTCATATTGTTATACGTAACTCTAAAATCAGCTTCCTGTTTATTAAGTTTAGCTATCAATAATGATCTCTGAAGAACATCTATTGGCGTTGCTAGCGATAACATTACGTTGAAATGATAAAATGATGTAAATAATTGACAGATAGCTTCAAAACCCAAGGTGTTGCTTGGATTCATGATTTCAGCTACTATGTGTTTGTTACTTTCGGATAAACCAAATCTAGCCTTAACGAATGCATATTTCTCAATAGGTGTTGTTAAATTTAATTGAAGCATTGATTCTTTTAAATGACAAAGATCACCAAGCAAATTTCCAGTGTATTTTCGTTTATCAAGATCCATTGTAGTTGTACCTAATATCTTCCAATCGGGCATTAAACGCATATGACACTTTATATCGCAATTTTTGTAACCAGTTAATGGTAACTCAAAGTGTAATTTTCCAGTCAAATTAAATACCGTGTTGGATTCTTTATTCAATTTCCAAACACTCCATGCATCGATCACTTTGTCTGGATGATATTTGATTAATATACGAGTATCCACTGTCTCTGAATGTAGAATATTGTGCGTAACGTTAGTCGTTATATACCTAATAGAATGAATTGTACTTCTTAATCCACAATTGCCAACCCATTTGCTAAGACCATCAGATTCTTCAGCGTTAACGTAAATATCTCCCATAACGTGTTCGATATCCTTCCAATGAGTACTTACGCCTGCTATTATTTTATTCTGTTCTTGCAAATATCTGAAAGCGATAAGTTAGAATATAAACTTAAAATTTTCTATAATAAAATTATATATTATTAATAGAAAAAAAAACAAAATGCAATCCTATTATCTTGTTCATTTACCTAGCATCCAACGCGGTTCTCTTCCATTGATCAAAAGGAGTTAATAATTCGGATTTAAATTTAAATGATTTTATCGAAGTTTGAAAGTTATAACCAATGTCTACGTAAAGGTGAATTGTATTGATATCGTATGGATTCCATTGGATAGTTCCATCTGCTATGTAATTATATTGATCTTTTCTACTTAACATGAACAAACAGTCTATTTGTCTACCAGGATAGGTTGTTATTAAAGAGGCACTTAAGTTTTGTTCAGGTAGATTATCGGGCAATAACGCTGGTAATTCATTTTTGGTAAGTTTCAAACACGACGAGAATTTTGATGCAGGATCTCTGTTGGCATCCCATTTCAGTTCGATACCATATTCTTGTGTATTATCAACAATGATACCAGTTGTTAAAGTTAAATGAACGTCTCGCCATTTGTCAAGATGTACTTCTACTTTGATCTCTCTATCTGTATCAATATTACTCAAAATGGTATACACGTTACTTTTGTATCTACCTTCAACGTAAGTTGACAATTGCGTAAGCGATAGCATAGTATGATTGAGAATAAATACATATTTGTCCATATCTTGTTGTTCCACATAAATACTAATTACCATATCATTGGTATTGTGATACAATTTACAGTTAACAATAATATCATTAGCAAAGCTGGGTGATTTTAAGATAAGTTTTAAATTATGACTTATCAAAGCAGATCCCGATCGATCGATATAAATTCCACGAGCAGTTATATTGTGACCGGAAAACCAAGTTCCTGAAAAATCCAGCTCATATTCTCGTTTAGATCTTTCTGTTATTCTTGCGTCTATTATCATCGAATTGAAATTAGGAATTGTTAAATTAACGTGACCTTCTATGGCGTACATCAGACCTCGTGGCATTCTCGTGTTCACCATCAAAATAATTTCTTTTTCTACAGGATTGATATATAAAGATTTTAGAAATAAATCAAATATTCATATTAATCAACATAAATAAATACACATAATTATCTATGATATTATTATAATTAATTAAAAATATTAACCAACCTGGAGCGTATCCTATAAGAAGGCTAGTCTTAGATTCTATTCCTACAGCGTAATGATTCACTCCTACTTTGATATCAAGGTTTTGTATAGGTTTTGTAATAGCAATGAGTGCACTGACTTTAGTTCCTCGATTTTGGAAATACATTTTTGAATAAGAGATTAAGAGCTGTGCAACAAGTTTATGTCTTTCATCTTGAAGATATGGACTCGAGTTAACTTCAGCGTGTAACTCTAAATGTCCTAGAGCTTGTTGATACCACGCTGTTACCACCGTGTTCAATTGTGGATAAGCGGTAGAATGTAATTTCAAATTTGCCAATTTGTGTGTCAAGTTTTTCGTAGATCGATTGGATAATATTATTTCTAAATGCAGGGTCTCTTTTCTTGGCATTTTTTGTAATTGATAATTCAATTGGAAGTCACCATCTAAACTAACGTTCCTTTTCACAATATACCCCACCAATTTGCTCCAAACTTTTTTCGTTTGGAAAGTTACATCGATGTCGCATTGAGACAAATTATTCTTATGCGCGTTTCTTATTGAACCTGAAAAATATTTTCTACAAAATTCAATTCGAAATATATCTGTAATGAAAAAATAGGATACGAGAGATGCAGGTACCTGAAACAGCTGCTACTCGTTCACTGTTGATATCCAAATAAAATTTTGGATAATAGGTATATCCATAAGTGAACTTGCTTCTTGTATATCCAATGCTAGCATCCAGATGTTTAGTACCATTTACATCGAAACCTATTTCTAAAAACGTTTCATTTTCCGTTTTCTTATATGTACCTAAAATATTTCTCAATTTAAGTTATAATATATATATTTGTTCGAGTAATACGTATAATTAATTAAGATATTTAAAATTCATTTTAACCTTTTGCTATTACAGAATTTCCAACTGAGTGCAATACAACAGTGACATTATGATTTTTTAAATCGAACGATACTGTAGCACTTAATTCTCTCTTCATTTGTGATTCAGGTGTACCAAATGCTATTTTGAATACGCTTTGTTTCTACGATTAATCAAAATCACATAGATATAATTAAATATCTATTACCTGTTGTAATATATTTTGTATTAAAAATAATAATTAAAAATATAAACCAACCTCTGTTCGTACCCATTTGTATTGTAACAAGTAACTCTTAGCAGTGGGATCAGCCTTGATTACCGAAACTTTTAAAAGAGTTGGACCATTCAAAAGGAAATATGGTACATTATGATCATTTGTTACATTAGGAAATTGATAATCAACGCACATTTTAAGACCGAATAATCGATCGAGCGTTTGCCAAGTACAAGTAGTATTGCTAATAACTTTTCCTGGTAACATTAATTCTTTCGATGAGGTTGATTGTAGATCATTTTTTAAAATACCTAATTGTGTTTCCTCGCTTTCTGCTCCATTAGTTTCTACCAAGAAAACGTGCGTAATGATTGAGAAAATTTCTATTTTGTTGTTTGGTAAGCCAAGATTCAATTGTACCAAACGTATTCCGTCTAAATTAAAATGAATTTGTACAGCGCCCGATGAGTAAATATTCGTACGTAATTTAATTCCAGCATTTTTATAAAATGCATCTACCATCATTGTGCCAACAATATCAACGCTTACGCTGCAAAGAGAAATCATGTGTAAATTTATATTATATTAATTTATATATCATATGTTAAATTGTATATTTTATATATTTAATTTATGGATTTGAATTTCTTTTCATACCTGGGCGTAAAATTTCCTATTAGTTCTAATTTTGTATTTGTCAAACTACTAATGTTTAAAAAGCCAGCTAATTTAAATTTGCAAGCGGCTGAACCGGCAAGATCTAAACGTATTGGCAAACCAGACGTTGTTGGTACCACGTATGTAGAATCAAGGAACATAACTGTGTTATCGTAATAAATTTCTTGGCCTGATAAAATCTTTTTTACTTTCTCCCATGGATTTAAATTATTCAAAGCTTCTTTGATTTCCTTGTCGCCATTTAACGTCGTATATTTTAATTCATTACCAAAAATCTGCGTGTTAATGTTCATACAAACGATATATAATATAACTTTAAACAATTGTTAATATTTTATAAGAAAAAATCGATAGATTTATATACCTTATATCCTAAACTAATTTTTGGATCGTCGAAGTTATTATCAATGATATTTGGTAATCGTTTAACTTGCGACCATTGATCTTCCTTTTCGGGGACTGACTTAAAATTTCTTATCAAATGTTTAAAATGATTAGATACTTTTTCATTGCTGTAAGGTCCATCAGGGCCGAAAAAATTTTCGGCATAATATTCAAGACCCTCCATTCTCATTGATACTTCGAACAAATTAACAGATTCGCCAAGCAAATCTATGGTCATGTTGAAATTCGTGGTACGTGGTATATAAGACTTTGGAGAGAATATCAGATTACTTTGATAATTGGCACCAAAATTATATTCTTCGGAAAAGAATGAGCCTTCGTAATTACGTGAAAATTTTCTAATGTCTTTGTTAAATTTAATTCCAAGATCTCTGTCAGTCAAAAGACTTTGTATTTCTATTCGTGTAGGTGACGACGAACTATAAAGATTGGTTAAATGGCTCCATACAAAGGATCCAACTATGAAATAAATATTACCACGAATTATTAATTAATTAATATTATCATCTCACGTTCGAGATGATTAAAGTTACATTTATTACCTTGATTTACTTCTTCAACTTTAAGAACATGTTTTATCGTCTTTACAACGTTGTAATCGGGACAACGCATTACTTGTAAATAAGATGCTATACGTAATTCAGAGTCAAGTGTAAAATTACGATATAAATTAAGGAAGTATTTATCGCGAGTATCTTCGCAGGAAGGTAATCTACGATGTGCATTTATTGCTGCAACGCGCATTTCCATCGTTACGAAATTACCCGAATTGTCTATGCAAACTTTTAATTTTTCCAACAACTCGTCGGTTTTCAATCCCATATTTTCAACTGCTTTCAAAGCTTCCAATGTCTATAATTATGGTATAAAATAAAATGAGATTATGATGTGTGTACATTATTTACGCCAACAATAATTCGATAATACTTACTTCTTTAACTTCTGCGAGTGAATGATAACGAGGAGCACAACCCTTATTGATCTTTTGTTCAAGATAAGACATAAATTTGGTAATATCATCAAGATGATTACAATCCTCAATATTAGATTTACAAAACGTATGAATCACGGAAGAATAACTTAAGATAAATTGAGTATTAGGCATCTGGTGTTGAAAATCCAAGAGTGGTGCTAACGCTTTTATAGTTTCAGAATTTGGTCTTGGAATTAAACCAAATATCGTTACCCAATTAACTGTAGTTTCTTCATTGATATATTCTTTGATTATTAAATCCTTCATAAGGTTTACTGCAGCGTTGCTTCCCATATATGGCAATGCATCGATTATTTGTTTTCTTGCGGAATAAAGAAAAAAGTGTTACAATAGTTAACATCTATAAAAACACATAGAGAAATGTTAATGATCGCCAATAACTTACTCGCCAGTTTTACATATGCTATTTGCTCTAGCGAACAGTTGCGACAAATAAGGATAATCTAAAAGACGAGCTGATTGGACGAACGCTATAAATGTTTCCGAAAATCTATGTTGAATTTCATCGGAATTAGCGTTATTTGTACATAAAATTTTCAAATAATCTCGGGAGGTTCTTAACTCTCCGTGTATCGTTTTAGATACCTTCTCATGATCGTAAAGTAAATTAGTTCTAATACCAATATCCTTGTCAACAATTTCCTCATCTTCTTTAGATTCTTCTTCATCGTTAAATTCTTCTTTGGTTTCTTCTACAAGCTGAAGAATAGCGATACTTTCGGTTCTAGCACCGGCAGAATTATCGTTCGATAGTGGTCGAAGATGATGCGTATCTTTACAGACAACTCTATCGTATACGTTATGGTCTATTGTTATTTCGCACTCGGTAGCGGATTTTAAAAGAGATCGTTTAGATGTTTTGGTATCTGATCGGGAATTTTTATAATAGTTAGATTGCATTACTGAAAGATGTTTTGCACTGAATTGACAGTCAGCTAAGTTCTTGGTCCTTTTGATAATCAATTGAGTCTTTCTTGCTTCGTAAAGTCGGTAATTGGTCTCGCATATTCCATTAACGTCAAGTTCGTTAACTCGACGATCAACGTCAAATCTTTTCATATTGTTTTGCAACATTGAAAGTACACCGCGTTTCAAGTTCAATGCCCAAACCGTTTCGCGACGGTCCGGACAGACTTCGTTTATTCTACCATCATCAAATGCAAATCTCAATGTAAAACGTTCCAAATTGTTCTTGAATTCTAATCCAGCACGATCAGGAAATTCAGGATTGTAACGATTCCTATCGTGGCTGATGCTAACATTTTGAAATTTCAATGCACCCTCGCAAGGCGACGTGAAATGAACGATGAACGAAGCATCTATGTTCAACTTTGTTTCATTTTTCGGTTCTTTTCCATTAGACGGTAAAGTCGTAACTTTACCTAAATTCGTGCTTACGTCAACTGAATATTGATATTGATATGAGACACCTTCTTTGTACTTGAATTTCCGTTCTAGTGGTACTGTACATAAAGATTTAAATTATTGTATCAAAAACATTCCGATATAAACACAACCGATTTGATTTCTATTTAAATTTGAGTTTATATTTAATAATTTTTTTATAATATTATTAAGGAAATTTATTTTAAATATATTGTTTATCAAGTTTTCTGATAATAAAATATAAAAAATATTCTAAAAACGAATTTAATCGCTTTGGCATTTCAACGGTTCATAAACGAAAAAAAATTAAATATCAATATGGTCGCTGCTTACCCTTGCATCTCGTGCGACTACATAACGTTGGATCTTTAATAATCTCTGAAACACGAAGAGTTTAAAGAAAATATAATTGTACGCTTTGCTAACTATTAAACGATTTATACATTAATTATAAATTAAAGTAGTGTCTGAAAAATAATCAAATTACAATACACTACCTCCTCGGACAATTTCTATGAGAAGAAACAAACAAAGAAGTATCATCCTCCAAAAAAAGATTTGCCGATTATCCATCATTTTATCTTTTTTTCACTTTCTCTCTTCTCTCTTTCTATCTCTCTTTCTTACTATCGTCGATTAACAAAGTCACTATCTTTGTATTATAACCGTCCTCTACATTCCTTCATATACACACTTATCCCTTTATTGAAATTGACACTAAGTTGTACTCTTAATCATAAAATTGCAACGATTTAATCTAACGTGCTTGTTATATTTTCTTATTTGTCAAAAAAATCTCAACAAGGCCGAGTTATCAAAAAAAAAAAAAAGAAAAAGTTCAGTACAGGATTGATTATTAAAGATCAATCCTCTTTCAGATCACACGACGAAAGATCTATCGGTTTGAAACGCAGCATCGTTCCTTCGTATAATTTATCCCGACAATAGCTGAATTTTTGGATAAAAATTATTTAATTTTGTATTTTCTTTTTTCTCGTATAAACGATGAATTGAATCAATGCACGCTCGCGTTTACGTTAGGCCGGGAAGAGACTAAACAGTTCGAACAACGAAAAAAGTCAAAGCGAGGACCGATTGTGGGGTGAAAAGATAAACTCCAGCACCAGGGCTTGCTTGATTAAACGTATACACGAGTATACCACGGTAGTATCGGTTAAATAAGTACTTCCTGTCACAACCGTGTCCGCAGTTCGAATAGAAACTGTCGTCGTCCTCCAATAACATGTATGCTTAGGGGGAGTAGATCGGTGCCAAAGGTCGGTCTTCGTGATTTTCGTGTTTATACGAGGTTAAAAGTCTTCCATCGATAAGATAAGCAAGAAGAACGATCTTTCGTTTATTTTAATCAACTCCAAAACTAAGAATTATTCGATTGCATGAGTTTTCCTCGATTTACGATCAATAACGATAAGAGATGAAAAAAATAAATCTCAAAGAATATAATCTAAAATAGTTTTTCTTTTTTTCTATTTTATTTCAATTCATTTTCTTCTTGTCTCGATCGTTACTTGGAATAATCAGATATAAAATATTGGTTTCGTCGGTTTTATAATTCATTAGCGTATATATATATATTTTAGATTAATTTTGATCTGTATTTCCGGTATCTGACAAAATTTAGTATCTAAAAATTATATACACAAGAATAATTTTAATCTATTTCTAACTTCCATTAGGTTTTCCTTCTTATCTCTAACACAGATATTTTATTCTTTATTAGAAATAAGAGATAAAATTATTAACATGCGTGGAATAAAATGATCCTTGTATTACTCTAAATAATGCAGAATAATCACTAATAATTATAAATAGTTATTCATCTTATAGATTTTCGCAATCATTATGAATAACACTTCTTGGAAGACTTTAATCCTATTACTTAAATATACGCTCGATGTACATAACATATATATATCTCTGTATATAAGTTAACAAGATAGGTAACATTTTTTAATTTATTTAAATATACAGATTTGTTTTAATTTAATATTTTCTGAATAACATTATAATTGCAATTTAGCTGTCGATTGTACTTGTTATTATTACATTAGAAATATATTTCATCTTTACAATATAATAACCCATCATTTAATTAAACGAATATAAGATCTTTGATAATTGATTTAATTGATTTAATTGTATAATACATCAAATCTTATGTATAAACGAATAAATTTCAATTTGTTTCGTGAATAAATTCGATTTTCATTCAAATGCTGGATTTTAAAATGGCACGTAGTTCAAAATTCAACATGGCTGTTAGACGAGGACCAATAGAAAAATAGCTGTCAAGTTCCTTTACTTGGCACTATGCATAGCCAATAAGATAACTCCTTTGTCCAATCAGATGGACAAACTGTTCCTACGACAAAGAAGTATTAGCCGAGTAAAAAACATATAACCTCGATTTGTGAAATATTTTTTTCTCAAATTTGTGACTAACTTCCATAGCCTGTTTGTCTACCTCTTTGAATGTGTAAGTGAGACCACTCAGCTGTTAGTTGTATGAGTATATGACAGGAGATGTTCTGGTCATAACAATTCGTGTGGTGTATCTTGTGTCAAAACGAGACGATTTGTTAAATTCATCTTGCGATTGAATTTAGTCTCGTGACAACTAACTACAGAAAGAGTTATGCTATTGTAAAAAAAAATGAGGACTGCCTTTGATACGTCTCGTATTGCTTTGCTAACTGTTTTCTAATACGGCATCGGATTAAGTCGAATGAGAAGCAGTGATAAAGGAGGAATCGTTATTAGGAACTTGATTTTACGTCAAAATGGGAAATTGTCTGAAACGCGCGGGAGGCACTCAGCAGGACAATACCACTTTGCTCAGCAGCAATCCCGATCCTTCGATGATCGGAAGTTCTTCTCAAGAAGTACTTGGATCACAAATACCTTATAATGTAACTTTATTTTATTATTATATCTCTATCTCGAATATTATTTTATTTTAATTACTAGATTACATTTCAATATTAGAAAAAGATTTTAACTATTATACTGAATTACTATATTTATTATTTCCACCTCTAATGTAAGAGTAATCTAATATTTCTTCTTTTATTTTTATTTTTTTTTTCTCTCATTATTATTATTTTGCAACAAAAACCCAAAGTAATCGTTCTTTTGATTAATGAAATTATAAATTGCAAATTATTGTCTACATATAGAATATTTTACTTTAACGTTGATAAATATTAAGAAAATATTGAAAAAAATTAATTATATTTTTAGGAAATAATGGGATCTTATTATCCTGCGACAGCGACGAGAGAACATCGTTTACAATCTAATTTAAATGTATCGCGTGGAATTGGGGTTAATTTAGGACTTGGAGTTACACCTGGTAGTATAAGCGAAGAGGAGCAGCAGGTACGAATTGCAAAACGTATAGGACTTATACAACATTTGCCCATGCGGCAATATGATGGAACAAAGAAAGGAGAATGTGTGATATGCATGATGGAGCTTATGATAGGAGAAGAAGTACGCTATCTACCTTGTATGCATACTTATCATGCAGTGTGTATCGACGATTGGTTACTTCGTTCACTCACTTGTCCTTCATGCATGGAACCTGTAGATGCTGCTCTCATTAGTTCGTATCATCCTACTACCTAATATTTCAAAAAATATACTGGAGTAGTTAATCGGAAATCCGATTAAACTAACAGGCTAAGCAAAGTGACTTGAAGAATTGCTAATTTTATCATTACATACAAATGCTTGATTATGAAAAGACTACTCGATTAAAGGCTAATTATATTTACTATTGTATATGATATATATATGCGCCTGTGCTAATTGATAAGAATAATGGTGAAATATTTTAATCGTGAGTATCTTTTAAATGATACTTTCTTCCTTGTTATAAATCAAGTATTATATTTGAGCTGAAGAAAAAACAGAAAAAAAAGAAAAGAACAAGTTTTAATCCTGTAATAGAAATGCAATACCAACATTATCTCTTGTATAAACTATCATGTATGTATATTATTTTGTAGGAATATATTATATTCTTATTATTTTGTGGCCTGTGAGTAAAACTCAAATCAAGCATATAAATAACATGGAAATACAATTTAATTATGTAGACATAGATCTACGTCATGTTAAAGTAGTCGAGACATGGTAGGAAAAGTGTACGCAGTTGTGGTAAACATAAACAATAGGGGACTATATTATGAATATAGTTAATTAATAATTTTTTTTTTTCTAATGTTATCTATATTTTTACATTATTTCCTATGTAATTTCTATTTTCATTAAAAAGTATTTATCGTGTAGATAATTTACAAATTTGAAAAAGTAAGCATAAATCCTACAGATTCTAATTTACTTTTGATTTGTTGCATAATCCCCAATTGTTGTGAAGTATGCAGTAGCTCATTCGTATTCAAGCATAATCAGAATTCTAATCAGGATTGATTGTTAAGCTTCTAAAAAATTAGTTATCTAAATATGAAATGCATAATGTGATCTAGTAAATTATAAGTGTAAGGGTGCGAAACATCGATGGAATCTATATTTTCATAATGAACTTGACTCGTAAGCATTTCAATTATTCTATTAACTTGAAATCTTTGGTGCATTTTTTTTTCTCAGAAGAATATCAATAATTGCACTATTATGTAATGAAACATTACAAAATTCATACAATCGCACATTGCATTGCATTCACATTGTTAATGCTTCCTCTAACAAAGATAAAACTAAGAACGATACAATAGTTAATGTATCTTTAACTTGTATTAATGGTTTATCGTATCAAACTTGTTGCTGCAACTACAGTTTAATGATATACTCTGCATTCTATGAGATAGCTGCAAATAAGCATTCACAAAGAATTGTATAAATTAAATTTCGTAATATCAAGAAAATAAACATATGGTTGCGGTGATTATTTTTCTATTGTTGAATTTGAGATCTAGATTTACATAACACACATTTTATAGGATATCTTTTAGCTTCAAGACAAATCAAACAATAATAAAAATGTGTATCTATATAATGTGATCAATGGAACACCTAGGCTTGACTATAAATTGATTAGATTTGTTAAATCATCTTTTGCATTAATGATAAGTCAAAGAACAAGTAAATAATCTATTTCATACACCAATATATAGTATGAAGATTTGCTGACTAGAAAAGTGTAGTTAAGGTGGACATACGAATACAGTTTTAATATTTTATGACAGCTTAATATGTAATACCGCTAAGTTTTTGTTTAAATGGGAATATGAAGCTGTGAAATAGTGATTTAATGATATTAAAATATACGTATAGTGATTTAATACAAATATAAATATTTAGTAACAAATTCTGTCTTATATAAATTATTTTGTCCTTTTCATTAATTTTATATTTAAAATGTTATCAATATCACACAAAATTAATGTATTTTATATATGGTTGAAATTTATTAAAAATGTTCAATTCATATGTAAAAGTACAATATTAAAGAATTAAAAAATTTATAATTCTGATATATATATATATATATGTATATATTTAACAGTTTATATCATATTGAAATTTAATATAACATTTCACATATAATTAAAAAAAAGCTGCACGATATCCATAGGCAGTGAAATTGAAGATTCATCAAAATGGCAATATCTTTATTAAAGAAATCTGCTTGATTTTGATGAACTGGTAAGTCAGCGTAAAAATATAATATTTTTCAAGTGTAGAAAATTTCTATTTAAACATAAATACATTTCAAATGTATATAACAAAGTATTTGGTAAATAAATATTTGGACCTAGTCCAATGTAGAACACACTTAATACAAAAGCTTTTATACACTGTTAGCTTAACTTATTATTAGTATTTATCTCATGTTAAATATTGTTCGTTGAAAGAAGTTATAAATAATTTCTATATCTCAATACACTTATTTCAATATAGTTCTTAATATCTCTGTTGCTACTTGCATCGTTTGATCATCTACTAATACGATATCAAACTCATTCATATAATTGTTTAAGTTTTCCTCTGCCTATAAAATAATATTAAAATAATATTACAATATTTCTAAAAATTTCTAAATATATATATATATTTAAAATATAAGTTGAAATTAGAAAAAATCTTACTTTGTCGTACAAAAATCCAATTTTCAGAACTGCTACTGCATTGTCCATACCATTTACCATATATGCATCTCCAGTTGTATCACCCATTAGTAATACATGTTGCCTTCCTTCGATGACTTTGAAATAATCTTGTTCCATAGAGTGCTCATTTTTATTAAATGCGTGTATTAATTTTTTATTTTTAAATCCGTCTATTTGATTACCATTATATTTAAGAAAATTCGATATAATTTTAACATTATTTAACAAAACATCGTGACATTTTAAAACTGCTTCTACGGCATCCCCTAATCCAGCACTGAATACAAGAACTGGTATATTGGCTTCATTTAATTTTTCCATAAGTTCTTTGGTACCATCGCGTAACGGTGTACCATAATTTCGTACCACCTCGTACAATTCTTTAGGATCAAATTCAATTCCTTTTAACAATTTTTCAGCAGATACCATCCAATCGCTCATAGCTTTTATTTTTTCTTCTACAGCTAGATTTGGATCTATTTCTATGGGTCTGTATTTTTGATACAATCGTTTAGACTCATTAATATACGTGGATGGTAATTGATTACATTCTCCAAACAAACCTTCAATTAAAAATATAATAAATTACAATAAAATATATGCTCAGATAGAAAAAATAATACTAATTAAATCAAAACACCGAACATTTATATTAATATGTTATATAAGAAAGAAAATTGAATAAATTTTAATATAAAAATATAAATTACCAAAACTGCTGAGCATCAGTTTGCCATCAACGTGTTGTTTGGTTAATGTTAAATCAAAATCTGTCACGACCTATCAAACAACATTCATTAATTTTTATTCACACACACACACACAAACATATATATATACATGTATTGAATATAAATTTCAAGTTTGTGTTATGAATAAAAATAATTGTACAAATGTACTTGCAAACGGTCAGGTCCATCCCGTAACATAATATTAATAGTATTCATTGTGGCATTCATATCCTTGATATAAACATGCTTTGACTTGAAAATGGGAAACTGTGAATAGAAAAATGTATAATATAAAAATAATAAATCCAATTCATACATAAAAATATAACAAATTATTAACGATACGTACATCATCGATGGTAAGTTTATCGGGCATTTTTATGCTAAAAAGAAACAAGCAAACTTTATTCAACTGAAATAACTTTCAACTGTTTTTAACAAATGAACATCGTTAAAAAATCTGTCTTTTAATATCTTTGGTCAGTGCTTACAATACAACTTTATTTACCCTTGGCCTAAAAAGTTAGTAATTCATCAACACGAAAACCTTAACTGATTACCTATTGGGTTCCTTAATTTGACACGTTAGCCAATGAGGTTTGCTCTAGTATTTCATATTATACTTTAACAGTTGTTCATCACCTTTTGTTCAAGGTTCTGTTCGACTTAAGCGACAAATAAGAATCAAATACGAACTACAAGAGCAATAAAAGAATCTATTTTATTGATATACAATATTTGTGAATATATAGAAAAATAATTTTGATTTGTTTTATGATTTGTATTATGTTTTAAAAATTATATTAATTATCATATTCTTTGTAGATTAGTTAATAGCAAGTATCCTTGACATCGGACGATAAGTAACTTTTAGATTAATCTTTGATAAATTATTTCAATCGGTAAGAGTACAGAAAGCATTATTACCGACGGTTGAAAATAAAAGTAAATCTAAGAAACTGCAATTGCACTCAGAGGACACCACAGGGATGTATTGAAGATTTCTGAAATTTTCAATATTGTTGAAGATTATTATACGAATTTTTATAGAATAAATCGAGTAAAGAAATTTAATAAAAATAATATTGAATCGAGAAGTATATCTAATCGAATATGAATTTTTGGAAAGTAAAAGAATTATGTTGCAGGTATTTTTATTTTAAATTTGCAGATATTTGTCGATGATCGTAAAAGTCACATAGACGCGATTTAACATTCGAAAATGGTTTGAGAAAAGAAAATAAAGATATAGTTTGGCGAAAAAAGGAAAAAAGGGATGAGATGGTGATGGTGGTAGCAATGGTGGTGGTGTTAGGGTATAACGTAACCGTTTTGTTCCCAGTAACGGGACATCGATATTGCCGCCGAGGTAGCGAGGAAAAAAAAAAAGTATTCAGAATGGCCTTCAAGAATTTTAATGCGTCGGAGAAAGAATTTATTGCAACCTAGAATGCGCAGTAATGGCGGAAATAAGTATAAAAGTCGTGGAAAAGGGTGCGCATTGT
The DNA here is from genome assembly GCA_023678845.1 of Mischocyttarus mexicanus. Lineage (NCBI taxonomy): Eukaryota > Metazoa > Arthropoda > Insecta > Hymenoptera > Vespidae > Mischocyttarus > Mischocyttarus mexicanus. Next base: position 4,024,637 of record JACGTP010000004.1, read on the forward strand.
CGCCGTCTAATGGCTTGCCTCAGGGCATTTTACAGTAACGTCGTGTGCACGCACCACCCATGCAGTACTGTCTATCCGAAGGGGCTCCGTTTAGGGTCTTAGGCTTTTAACCACCCTAAGCTTCGCTCCATCAGGTGCATTAAAAGAGTCTGCATTCTTTTCGTCTTTAGAGAAAGAACTCTCTCTCTTTTTTTGAAAGAACTCTCCCTCTCTGTCTTTTCTTTTATTTTTTTTTGCTTTGATGTTTGGGTAAGTATATAAATGTTTTATATATAGGAATTATTCTATAAATCTGTTTGAAATGTATATTAAGTTTTATTAACCTTTGAGATATTTCTTGATCTTTCTATAGATGCATACAAAATATTCGTGTATATATGTGTGTGTGTGTGTGTGTTTGAAGAGGGTTGCGAATTCCTTGTGTACTTCAGCACGATCGAACGATGCGTTTTCGCGCCTTGCTTTTGTGGTCGTCCAAAGTACCGAGACTGTAACCATTTTCAAGCGCAACGAGCCCTAAGAGCGAAAATGCACGGTAAGGAGAGATGAATGCGTCTCCAAAAAGGAAGGAAGGAAGGAAGGAAGGATGGTTAGGAAAGTGAAAAAGGAAGAAGAGATATATGCACATAGACATACATACACCATAGAGAAAGAGACCTCGGGTAGAAGGAAAAGAAAAAAGTAAAAGTAAAAGTAGAAGAAGTAGAAGAAGAAGAAGAAGAAGAAGTAAAAAATAAAAAGGAAGAAAGTTGCGTTGTGGGAAATAGCTGAAGGGTCCCATAAAGGCGTTCGCCGTGTTCCAAAGAGCTGAATGCGTCTAGACAGTTCCACTTCACGCAATGAAAACACCGCGAGCATCTCGCGCCGCCATAAAGTTTCATTATTTACTGATGTAACGTGTAGCACTTCTCTCTCTCTCTCTCTCTCTCACATTCTCTTTCACTATTTCTTTATCTTTCTATTTCTCTTTCTCTTTCTCAGTAGGAGAGCTAAGTTTTTCATCCACCGTTCTAGGCGTCTCCCAGTCTTCCGCATTATTAATCCGGAAGAAATTCTAAACTAGCGATGAAATACACTGGCGGTTTTTAATAAAGTCCTGCTTACATCCTCGATAACGTATTTTTAGTTTTCATCAAGAAATTTTTCTCATCCCTAAATTACGATACTACGATGATGATAACAAATTAATAAAAATATGAATAAATTAATTAATAAATAAATAAATTAATATATTGATGTATAATCCAAAAATTGTTTAGTAAGATGATAAGAAGTAAGAAAGAGAGAGAAAGAGAGAGATGGAGGAAAATTTTTTATTCCATTATGGGGAAGAGAAATTATTTTTTGTTTTATATAAAGAAGGATTTTAACTTCATCGTGGAAAATTCTTTTTCCTGAACTCAACCGGTATAAATACTCTATTAAAAGGTAGAAGAAAAAAAAATTGCACGGTGAAATAGGAAGATCCAAGTTAAGGGAGTCCTTCCCCTGTTGGCCGCGTCAAAGGACACGTTATTTTCTACAAATCGTCAAAGGTAAAAGAGGCTCAAAGAACTCGTTGGAATTACCAGACGTCTAATTTGTTCTTAAGAATCGCCTTGAACTGAGTTATTTCTAAGGAAACCTTCCGGAGTAAGAAGAAGAAGAAAAGAGAAAGAGAAAGAGAGAAACGAAGCTCGTTTTCCAAGAGCGACAACTTCTTGAATCGAGCGTAAAGACCGACTTTTCACCTCGCTGTAATCAAATATTGTATTTCCGGGTAAGGTAACAAACAATGAGTCGGAAATTGCTGGATCGCGTAAAAGTTATTCCGGGCGTGAATTTCTCTTTCGTATAAAGTAAATATACAAACTGATGATGAGGAAGATGAAGAGGAAGAGTGAATGAGGAAGGGAAAGGGGAACGGGGAATACATGGGCGAATCTTAATTAAAGAGTAATAAGATTTCAATGAACAGTCTTGAAATGTTTCTCTTGGTGTATGTGTTCCTTAGTTTTAGATTATATTAACATCTAAACGTAGATAATATAATTTAAATAATATATAAATCCTGATCTACTTAAATAGATTATATTATTATTTATATAGAGAAAATATCTATGCTCGTTAGGTTTACATTTTCCTACTGTTTATTCATTATTTAACGAGAACGTTTCATTGCATTTCTGAGAAACGCATCCTTTCAAAAGAAGATCATTTTTTGAAGAATTCTCAACCTCGTTAAGAGGAGGAAAAGAAAAACACGCACGATTATATTTAATGTTAATCAGTTTCAGAAAAAGAAAAGGAAGAGAAAAAAAACAGAGAAGAAAAGGGTGCGAAAGAAGCGTGATACTCTTGTAGGATTATTTGAGTAGGAGTCTTTGAAAAAGAACAATGCTGATTGTGGTATATATTTTGAGGTAGGTGAAGAAAGGGTTCACGTAGAGATATATATTCGGGAATCTTCCCTAAATGCCATATCAAATGGATTTAATCGGGCACAAGCACGCGGAACGTGATTCGTCAGACGATTGATAAGTTAACGGCGCGAGATATCGCAAATGGTTTGGCCCTTTTGTATTCCCTTTTAAGATCGGCTGATTCCATTGCGTTTGGGGAGCACCAAAAGAAGATAATAGAAGAGGATGGTGCATGTGAGAAAGAAAGATAGAAATAGAGATAGAGATAGAGATAGAGATAGAGATAGAGATAGATAGAGGACAAAATCCATGCGAAGCAAGCAGCTTCTCTTCTCCCTTTGGTATCCCCATTCTCCCCTTCCTCCTTTCTTTGTTCGTCCTTCCGAATCGCATAGATTGATCCTTCCTCTATTCCTACACTCTCTCTCTCTCTCTTTCTCTTTCTCTCTCTCTCTCTACCATTCCTCTTATCCGTTTGCTAACTCCTTTGTAAACGCCACACCGTTTAATTAGTATCTACGTCTTTGGAAATTGGAAAAGACACGGATTAGAACCTTGGAAAAATGAAAGAGACTTTAACGTCGAAGATTTATTTCAAAGGTTTTTTTCTTCTTTATTTTATTTGAATCAGATTTAAAGGTTATTAAATATTCCTTTAACACTTTGATTATCACGTTGGTCATATATTATAGATCATAATATCTCTTGTGAGATGTGATGGATCATGGTGGTCATAGATGACCAGAGCGTTTGAACTATTTAAATTGTAAAAGTTGAATGAAAATTAACAATTAATAGATTTTTAACATTAACGCTAATTAAAATATATTTTGAAATAAAATATAATTGTTTTTTCCACTTCACTTTTACTTTTACTTTACCCTACTTAAGTTTCGTTTGGTTTGGTTTGGTTTCGTTTGATTTATCCTTTTCTTATTATTTTTCTTTATCCTTTCTTCTTCTTCTTTGATCGAGTAGTTGAACGTTAATACGCGCGAGAAATCGCATCCGTCACGAGAACTGTTTCTGGATCCTCGGCAATCAGGGCCGCAACGAAATTACGGCTAAATCACTGGAGCGTCGTTTCGCGTCGTTTCACTCTGACACCCTCGTCGAATCTTCCTTCGTTCCGGAAGGCACGAGGACGGACGGACGGATGGATGGACGGAAGATCGGAAGGAGGAACGGACGGACTCTGACGGATTGTGTTAGGAAGAGAGATCGATCGTAACGAAAGTGTGAGACAGAGAGCAAGAGAGAGAGAGAGAAAGATGGAAAGGTAGTGGAAGTATCTCTCTCTTTCTTTTTCATCCCCCTATTCGATTTAATTGCTTTCGGCCGGAAAATATTTCCGTCCAATTCCGGCTGTGGCCTCTCCTTCTTCTTCTTCTTCTTCTACTTCACCCCTCGTTAAACCTTGTATTTCTCAAAGTTCGCCGCGAAAAAGCCAACCTGGAAAACGTTTCCATGCCACTTTTCAAGACGATAAAGCGTGAAAATCTTTTCTGGTCTCGACTTTAGTTTTTTCCATTTCCTTTTTCCTCTCTCTCTCTTTCTCTTTGTATTTCTTTCCTTCTCGTTTATTCTCTCTCTGTTGCTTTTTCTTCATACGATTTATATCGAGCATGCGGTTGCGACGTGAGCAATAATAGGAAGTTTAGGCGACATTATGTAAGAGAGAAAGGATAAAGGTGGCTCTAGTGCTTATATCGTCATTCTCTAAACTACAATCATATTCGCATCGTGCTCCGGGTGGTTATACTCGTTGTTAAACATCGCGGCTGCGACGGTTTACTCTCGACGACGCGTCTATGTCTTATTCGTTGAAGAGCTTGCATCTCTCTAACATCCTCGACCAGATGTATTTCTCTCTCTCTCTCTTTCTCTCTCTCTTTGTCTCTCTCTTGTGGGTTCTCTCGACGATCTCCCATTTACGGCACCGACATACGTATCTGTATTCATGGTACAGTGTGCTTAACGTTCATCTTAGAAGAGAATATGGAGCGAGCTAGCAAGCAAGCAACCGAATGACTGAGTGAGTGAGACAAGTATGGAGAAAGATAGAGATAGTAGAGGAGCACTTTGATAACGTACAAGACTACCCCCTTTACCTCTCCTACCTCTCTATTTCTCTCCTCACTTTCTCTCTCTCTCTGTCTCTCTTTCTCTCTTTAACCGTGCTAGCTAGTGGGCGTCGTCGACCTGGAAATCTCCAGCCGCGGCTTCGTTAATTAGCCACCAAAACCACCGACGTCGTTGGTACCGTAAGAATACGCTCGGTCTGCGAATCCTCCGGGACGTGAAGCCGCTGAAAGCGGCCGGCTTTTGCTACTGAAAGAGAGAGAGAGAGAGAAAGATGTGCTCTTCAAAGCGTAACCTGTACCAGCACCAGCACAACCACCATTAGTACTACTAGTACCAGTATTAGCTGCAACAGTAGAAGTAATAGTCGACAAGACCACGAAAATCCTTTTTCTTGGTTCGTACTGTCTTCTGTGTTACCTCGAGCTGGTCCTAGAATCAAATGACATTTTTTATTTCTTAATAAAATGTACCATCGACTGTTTTTTTTTCCTTTTTTGTCTCGTAATTCGGTCATTTCATTTCTTTCCTCTACTTACGTGTTTTGATTTAAGTTAAATCCGTAGTCACTGATGTAAGAGAAGATTTTAAAAAACGTAGATATAATATTTTAATGAAGTTTAATTAAAACTCGTCGAGGAAATGTTCCAAAATTTTGTAGTACGTATATAAAAGAAATGACGCGTTCGATCTTGAAAAGAATTGGTTTCAGTTAAGCACGAATGATTTTCTTTTCCGTATCGTTAATGATAGAAAAAAAAAATAATATATAGAATTATGACGCTTTGAAATATAAAAAAAACTGCTCGTATATCTTCTTTTATTTCAGACCTTTTCTTTTTTGTTCTCAATAAATATCAATATAAAATTGAAAGAAAGGGGAAGTTAATGAACTCGGTTATATCTCAGTAACCTTTTAGAATTGAACTGAGAATCGATATGATACTTAGGAGCGAGGAAGTAGTCGAGGTCGCGTTAGCTTGAACGAGAACGGAACTCATTAGAACTGGTACCGGGGGTAAGATTGTTCTATATACATATCGATGTGCATAGAAAAGAGAGAAAGAGAAAGAGAAAGAGACAGAGAGAGAGTAAGATAGAAAATATATGTATATCCATTTATATATGTGTGCGTAGGATGCGTGTACCACCACAGTGAGTGCATTTCCATAAAGCATAGCCGCCGCCGCAGCTGCAAGTTTCGAATCTCGATCAAATAGCATTTAGCGAGGCGCCGGAATTTGTGGTCGGATTACGCCTGCGGCTTTTCATAGACCGACGAACCGTTTCGAAGGAACTCCCCGAATGTAGATTCTATATCCAGAAAGCGAACACCACTGTCGTCGCTATCACCCCTCTCCCTTCCCACCCATCCACACCCCTTTCGGAACCCAACTCAACCTTCCTCACTTCTTCTCATACCACCACCCATATCCCAATCCCTTATAGACCACTCTATGGCGACCCTTCCTTCCTTTCAACTACCACCCTCTCTCACAACCTAACTCCCTCGTTCTTGAGTGCTCGCTCTCGATGCCTATTGCAAATTTTAAATGCAATTAAGTCATCGTGACAGCGATTAGAAGAAAAACGAATTAATTCCTAATGTTACGAGATGTTTCTGTATAGGGTCCTATTCATTTGTTTTAAGTACATTTTTTTTGATACTTCAACAGGAATAAATGGTAGATATTATTTTACTCACTTTGTCGTATATATAATTTTTTTACATTTGTAATTATTTGCAATTTTTAACGATTAATTAATTTCTCCTTTTTTTTTTTTATCATTCAATTACACGTAATTTTTTGGGGGGATTTTCTTTTCATTTAATTTCTTATCATTTTAAGATATCTTACGTTTTTAATCTATTTATTCTTATTTATTTTTTTAAATTTTGTTAGAAGTATAAATCTTATCTTCATTGTTCTCGATACTGCATGTGGATATTTATTTATTTATTTAACACTTTACTTTGCACTTAAACTTTTGTTACATTACTATTTCTTTTATTATATTATCATTATTTCATTATTCTATGAATTTCTTTGATAAGCATTGCGAATATTATTGAATTGTTATTAATCTAAATGTTTAGATTGTTTGCAATAAAATATCTATAGATATAAATTGACATACTAATAATCTACTCATGGTTACTTCGAATTAAAGTACTACTCTGATGTAAAGATAAACATCATACGCGTGGAATAGATTTTTTTTTTCTTTTCAATTACTTTATCGATCTTATCAATTTTGATCCAAGTCAATCGTCGTGTGTTCTCGTTATTGCCGATTTACTCTAGATTCCTTTACATTTTTTTTCTTTCCTTGTAATGATAATGATAACGATAATCATCATCATCATCATCATCATCATCATCATAATAATTTACGATTTCAAGTTTCTATATTGCGACTAATAACGTCTATGATGATTTTTCTTATTTTTTAGTAACATATTTATTTTTTATTTCTATTATTCGCAAAGATTTCGATAGATCTGTCTTCTTTCCTTTTTTTCCCCAAAGGCAGCGACAGAAAGCGAAGAAATGCGAGGAAAGTGGTCTCGTCTGCTTCTGGCGTGCCATTTTCTCCAAGCAAACCTGAAAAAGAAGAAGAAGAATATATTTCATTTTAAACGGTGATCGTTTCCGTTCGATGCAATATGTCTACCTATCTTGTTGCATAAAAAGAAAAAAAAAGAAAGACCAACGAAATTGTTGACGATAGCTGTGAGGTTCATAAACCCTGTCAATGTTTTCGGTATAATTTATTAAATCGAGAAAATTTTGCATATTAATCATCACAGTGGAAGTTAATGAAATGAAAATATTTTTAGTTCGATCTATACACCACAATAGATTTTCTCTATGAGATTCGAAAAATTCATTAATTCATTTAATAACCATCGTGAGAAATAATACGGAAAGAAAAATATTCTTGCCAGTTAATTCGTGGATTCATTTTTATTAAAGATAGTTGACTCTTTGAATATTTCAATTCTAATTTAACCTTTAGGATTATATCTTAAGAAGGTTTTACCCTAGGTACACTTCCATGTAAATGAGAGACTATATATATTAGGTTGTAGTATATATATATATATATATATTTTAACGAGGAATATTTCTCCCCAACAGAAACCAATAAACTCATGGGAAGTCATTAAACGTGTACGCAAACATACGGGTGTATAATCGTATCTTGATTGATGTATACCGTAAAACTTAATTTCCATCTACGTTTACTCAACTCAAATATATTTACATTTGTATATTTTTAATTTGTGATCTGTTCAAATAATGAATAATTTCTTTAAATATTTTTCATTTCACCACAACAGGTGTCTTCTTTTGTTCTTTCTTTCATTATTTCTTTCTCTTTGTACTTTTTTATCTATCATTTTAATCCTTTCGTTAATAATTTATTTGTAAATTTATCATATTTTTTTTTCTTATATGATTTTATATTTTCCATTCGTTATTTACTTTTTATTCATTTTAGTATTAAGGATAATATGATGATAATACGATAAGAAAATTGTTAAGAAACAATGGATCATTAACAAAATTGTTTATTGAAAATAAAATGAAATATTAAAGTTTTCCATATTTTTCAATGTTACATGGAATACTTTCGTAATAAAATTTTTCCTCAAACGATTAAAAATAAGATAAGATGATTTGCGTTCGATGATCATCGAAGTTTATTTCATTTCATAGTACATATATCGTTTAATCAATTGTTACGAACGATGAGTTGCTTTATCAATCGTATCTTGTACTGTTATCAGACCCCCAATGAATGTCGTATACAACTGCATCGTATTTATGCACATATGTGTAACACAAATCAACAAATACCGATAAATGTCGCATAACGTAGATGAACAAAAACAACTAGTGATCGATAAATATTTTCGAAGTCTTTTTTTTATTAATCATTTTATTATTGACATTAGATGATTTAATTTATTACAACATTTCATCACCTTTTCTTTAATATTAACTTTTTGTTAAATTTTATTTTTTATTATTAGTTATATAATTTATTAATACGATTTAATACAATTTGTTAATTATTATCATTTATAAAAATTATGTTAAATGTTATATAAAATATTGGACATGTGCATTTTTTAACATCAACAATATATATATATATATTTTTTTTAATTATTTATCAACTTTGATCAATTTATGTTTTAATTGTTACTTGAAATTTACTATCGTTGTAAGTTTTTATTTATTTAAATAATATGATGTAATTTTCTTTTCAATTATCGAATATATGATTTACAAGTCGAAACACGGAAATTCTAAAATAAGTAGGAACAAAGAATCTTATATAACTTGTTGATATCATTTTAGTGATAGAAATCTTCGAGTTAATGCCATTTACAAACATTTCTGAGTAACATGTGCCGGGAATATTGATAACACGAAGGTATAAATACTAACGCGACACGTCGTTATTTCAGTAAGACTTTGATACTCTTGGGTAAAATTAATTTATTGGAGAAATCGCGAGTTAATAAAAATCTCGTTCAATATGCGAGGAACATTCATTTTATTTTTCTGCCTGACGGTGGCAACTTTCGTTGCGGGACATGAATTCCTCCTAGGACAACGCGAAGAGGGAGATTTCCTCGTAGTTGACAGAATTATTGTAAAGGTATTATTTATATTTAAGTATAACAAATATATATAATTTAAAAATTCATTCGATACAATAAATAAACAAACGTTTTTCAAACTTATTTTATTTTTATTTCTTTTCAGCCACGAATTCCAAATAAGATAATGACTGCCAAAGTTGGAGTACATTCACGTGCAAACATAACTTATATTCGAATACACGATGTAGGTTCATCAGAATCAAGAGTTTATCCAATAACTGGAGGATTGGGTTCACGTAGACTTGTTTACTTAATCACTGGAGAGCGAGGAAAAGGATTACTTGTACGTTTCGAAGTATATGCAAACGATAAAAAACCAATAGATACTACTACGACTGAGCCAAGTACCAATAGCACCGATGAGTCTTCAGAAACACCAGGAACAAGTGAACCACCAACTGATCTACCAAGCAGCAGTGAACCACCTACTGAAGAACCAAGCAGCAGTGCACCTACCGAAGAACCAAGCAGCAGTGCACCTACCGAAGAACCAAGCACCAGTGCACCTACCGAAGGATCAAGCACCAGTGCACCTACCGAAGGATCAAGCACTAGTGCTCCTACTGAAGGATCAAGCTCCAGTTCATCCTCGGAAGAATCAGGAAGCGGGGTTTCTAGTGAATCTAATGAATAATCTTAGAACCTAAAAATCAATTTCTGTATAAAGCGGTAATGGATAATCCTTATTAACGATTGAAATGGTTAAATTACAGTAGTTCTATCGGTATTTTTATCATTTGAAATTAGATAAAACAAGAGATGAAAGAAATATTAGGACAAGAATAATAATGAAAAAAAGTAAGGAATCCCGTATTATGTGTTCATAGATTAATTATTGTATAATATAATATGTATATATACAAATACATATTTTATTTCATGTATTATTTCATAAATAATTTTATGTAATTTGTAGTCCCCCGATATTGTAGATAAAAGTCATATACATTTAAATAATAGTATGATTATTTCAATTAAGATGCATATTCCTGTTATATATCTACATTAAAAAGTATATTTTCACATGTCGTAAAACGGTATACATATATATTTCTTATCTTATCATTTTAGCATACTTATATTACTTCCTCTCGCATTAATAGTGGAAAACGAATGAATAAAAGTGAAAATTTAAATCATTTCTCTTTATTTGAATGTGAGGAAACGTTACGATAACTAAACTTATGGAAAAAGATATAAAAGACAGATAAAAAATAAAATAAAAAACGTATAAATAAATCTTGAAAATAGAAAACACGTATTACGAAAAATTGAATATTCTTCCAATTATTTTCATATTAAACATTTCCCCATTATCTCCCACCTACCCATCCCATTATTTCTCGTTCGATCAAATACAAAATCGACTTAAAAATCAAATCGAAATAGATTTAATCGTTCGACTGGGCTAAAATAAAATTCTTACACTTGCGATATAAAACGTATTAAATAATTAACACATTTCAAGTAATGACGGATTCCTGACAGCGGTGATAAAAATTCCGAACGAGAGAGGAGACTCCCCACGAATATGGGGAAAAATATGAAGGTGAAAATCGGTACGCGAGTGAGAAGAAAACGGGGAAGTTACAAAAAAAAAATAAAATAAATAAAAAGAAGAAAAATCGAAGAAGCAAAAAGAAATGTTTTATATCGAAACACACACGCGCAGGGAGTCATCCCTTCCTCCCATCTACTCCCATCTACCCCACCACCCTTGTAATGTACGTTTTCATCGCGTCGTCTCGGTTCAATGCTCGAATCGTCGAACCGAAAGATTTTAATTATTACCGTCGAATCTCCCCCTCCCCTTCTCTCACTCTCACTCTTTCTTTTTCACGTTCGGACGTGCGAAGTCGTATACAATAATAAAATGAAATATGCCGTGATTGGAACACGGTGCGTTTAATTTCGGACTGATAGGAGTGGTGGTGATGGTGGTAGTGGATGGAATATAGAAACGGGATGAGGAAAAACGTTAATTCGTACTAAAATGCGATTTAATTGCTACGTCATAAACAAAGTTGAAAATATTATTTTTACATCTTCATTGTCAACTTACGGGTATAGTCGCGAGATATTGAATAAACGAAATATAATCGAATGTGATTCTTTTGTATCCGATCTAACTTTCTGTATCTATAATATCATCCTTAACGCGTTATAACTCTTGACGTTAGATATATTCGAAAAAGGGATCTCTAGGAGGATGACGGGGGAAGGAGATGAACGAATGAAAGAACGAACGAACATTCGATAAAGTAATATCGAAGTATCGAAGAGCCGTTTCGAACTCGATCGTCGTTTTCATTTGATGTTGACTTTTCCATTTCGTGCAAAGTTTCGTTTAATTTGCGTTAGATATAAAAGGGAATAGAAAAGTGAAAAAAAAAAATAGAAAAAAAGCACGAGAGAAGAATCTCGTTAGTATTTCTCGATCGTAACTCTCTCTGTCTCTCTCTCTTTCTCTTTCTCTCTCACTCTGACTCCTGGAGAATTCTTAATTAAAATTCAAACCGGTTGGCGGCGGTTCTTGAAGACAATGACTCTCTTTCGATCTGTCTAACAACCGCAGTAATTCTTAATGTTACTCGATGCCGACGTTCAAACCCTCCTGTCCCACTTCACCCTTACCCCATGCCCTTTTTCCCGTACTAGTATAGGATAGAAGGGTGAAGTTGGTGTAGGAGGAATGAGTCGGGTGGGTGGGTGGATGGTTAAGGGGAAAGAGGATGCCTCTTTGATAGACGATCTCTTTTATAGGACCCCACAGAAAGTAATACAAGAAGTGCAAGGTCAGGTAACTACCATGGTACGACAACGCCATAGGAAAATTATGTTGTGTTGTGTAGTAGGTTCTGCTGCTTCTACATTCGATCGAAACCTAGTATAGCATACATACGCTTCTTGTATAACAAATTCCGGAGTTACTTTTCCACAGTAGATCGGAAGGGGGAGAGGGGTAGGGGTCTAGGATATATAGTATTAGGTAAAAAGTACTTAAGTGTGTACTTCGTTTGTAACTTTACTCTGTCGCGGGAAAATAATATCTATATGTTGGTAAAAAAGAAAACCTTTTGCGTATGTTTAGCGAGCGTTACACTCTTTGGTGTGAGAGAGGAACATTTTTAAATTTAATTTTCGTCGAAGTTATCGCGAACCGAGAGAGATGAGAGAGAGGAGAGAAAAGAGAGATGAATTGAAAAGAAAATGATACGTGAGAGATAAACGAGTTTGTTTTTCTTCTCTATTTCTCTTTCTCTCTCTTTGAAGGAGAGGAGAAGAAGAAGAAGAAGAAGACCTTTATCATAATGCAGCCATTCTCGGTGGTTATTAGTTCTTCTTTTTTATTTATTTCTTCTTACCTTTATTTTCTACCTTCATCTCCTTTTTCTACTTCTTTTTCTCATGTGCGATGTGTGCGTAGTCTTTTTTTCTCACAGCCCTTGGAAAGAGAAAGGGGAATTAAGGAAGGAGAAAGAAGTAGGGGGATGTGGGTATGATGAGGAGAAGGAGGATGGTGGAGGGTAGAAGGAGAAGAAGAAGAAAGGAAAACGCCTCGAGACGTAACGCCTTTGTGATTGGTGGACGTTGGAGCTCGTAAATGTGAATTATTAAATTTGGACAAAGGTTTACGCCTCGGACGATGTAGTACTCGCGTAACTACGTGACCTGCAATAAGACGAGCGAATGCAACGAATTCCCTGTAATCAAGTGCAATCTCAGCGACTGCTTATTTACACCTCGGCACTTGTGAAAGTACGTTGGAACAAGGCACCGCAATGAGCCTCGTGTCTGCAAAAATCATAAACACGGTGCACACGCGGCTTCTCCCCGTTAAGTTCTGACCAAGCATCGAACGTATATCTTCTTTTTTTTTTTTTTCTTTCTACTAGAACCCCTCAACTCCACTCTCTTCTCCACCCCACACTTCAACCCTTTTGCTTCTTCATTCTTTTCTTTTTTTGTTCGTGTTTATTATCCTATATTGGTTCGTTTTTTTCTTATTTTTTTAAGATGAAATTTCTCTTAAACGAAGGTTATTAAAAAATATTATGAAACGACACTGCAAAGAAAATGAGCATGGAGGTAGGAAAATAGAGACTCAGATTTTCCTATCCTCGGTCTCCTCTTTTTGTAATTATATAAAAAAAAAATAATTATGAAAAAAAGGCTTTTTTCATGATGAAACTCTAGTTTAGAAATCATTCTCATAGGACTGCTGCTAAAATGTACATTAAATATTTTTAATAAATAATTAATTTACAAATTGTTTGTCCTATAGTGCATTTCTTTTTTTTTTGTAAACATACTTTCAAGGTAAAATATTAATTTATTTCATTACCAGGAACAAATTAAAAATATTTATACGTTTGACGTATACTTCAGACTCTTCTTAAAAATTATTTGTTAATTATTTAATTGAATTTATACATACTAATTTTTTTTTATCGTTGTTAGGATTATGAAAAATTTGTATCCGAATGTATGAGTGTATTTATATATGCGTGTGCGTGTGTGAACAAATTTTTGGATATTTATTTAATATGCCAATTATTCATTTATTGTCAGATTTAGTCGTAAATGGAATTTTATATTAGATGATAAGATAATAAGATAGATTATTGATAAATGATATGATAATAAAATGAGTAATGCAAAAAGAATTTTGTTAAATTATTTTAATCTTATTAATAGAATTAAAAAAATATAATAAATATTACACAATATTTTAATCCTATCGAGAAATTAAAATATTTGTCTTTATCAGATTTGAAATAATACGAAGGGTATTTTTTGTATATAACCAATACGAATATTTTATTATTATTAAAATAATACTCAATGCACGTTAATGTGCATCAGTGCGTGGGCCACCTATTGTAACAAATTTCGTGTTACGCGTGTTTGATGTTTCAGGGGAATATCAATCAGAATATTATTGCATTTTATTGAGTTGAATATGAACTTGGGTTTTTTATATTTGAACTTTCAAACGAATCGTGATTTATTCAAATCTAATTGTAAACTATATAAAAGCAAATACTACCGAAGAGAGAGAATAGCTGTGTTAAATTTAATCTAAATTTTATTTACACGTTTAATTGCTATTTACTTTCTTTTGGTTTTTCTGATACGTTTTCTGTAAAAATAAGCTTATTGGTTTCTGAAAAGGTTATATTGGAATATTTTATATCTTTTACGTTCTACCTGCATACACATGCGTATGTGTGTGTGTGTGTGTGCGTGTGCACAAGTAAGTATGTTAAATTGGATATATTAAAATACGTGTACCGATATCGATAAAAAAAAAAAAAGATAAAAACACGATATCGGAATATTCGGTTATTATTTCTTACGAATCGAATTGTTTTTTTGTCGGTGGAAGAAATCAAATAGCTCCGGATAGAAAGAACTACGCGTATATATTATAACAATATTTAACTTTCTGCTGATTAATTTTGTTAAAGGGTAGTGAAAAATATTCACCGGGTATACTTTCTTTTTATACTTAATTCATTTTACTTTTTTCTTCTTTATCTTTCATTCATTTTTGTTTGTTTGTTTGCTTTGTTTTCACTTTTTCCAACGATTCGTATAATCCTGTATAGGATTTTCACGTTCAAAACCGATCTCGAAAAAAAAAAAGAAAGAAATAAAGATAAAAAAACACACACACACACAGCGTAGGATAGATAATTTCCGTTTTCGTTGTGTTTCTTTACCAAAGAACTTTTTAATTACGTGCTACGAAAGGGAGTAAGAGAGATGGATAGATAAATAGAGAGAGAGAGAAAGCTTTGTAACGTTCGACGCCAAACGTCACGATTCAAAAATCTCTTTTTTCGAGGTATACCTTTGTGCTTTTCAAAGAACCAGAAAATTCAATGTAAAGTTAGTGAAAAACTGACAGGCAAAGTTTTCCAATATTAAAACTACGATTCGTTATATTTTTGGTTCAACTACAAAATTGGCAAAGATTTTTGCGTTACGTATTTAAAAACCTGAAATTTATCAAAAAGTTTTATCATAAATACTTCGAATAATATATATTGTTTAATAAAATATGAAAAAGTAATAGGTGAGAGGGGTGAGAACGAGGGTAAGTTCGAATTTTCTGAATTTATATTATTGATAGAAAATAATGTTACGGTTCGATTGGGACGAAGGAAAGGGATAAGAAAAGCACGTCAGACTGTTCCGTAAATTTAACGGAAAACTTTTACGAGAATAAAAAAAAAAAGAGATGTGGGAAAAAAAGTGGAGCCAACTTAAAAACTTATTTCAAGTTTTCCAGATGGACGCGGATGGACCGTCCGAAGTTGTTCGACGTAAGGCGTTCGTTCGTTCGTTCGTTCGGTCTGTCTGTCTGTCTTTCTGTCTGTCTGTCTAAAATAGTTCGACCCGTTAGATTGAGAAAGGAAGTAAGAAAAAGTTGGTCAAAAGTTGGCCGACACGCGAGAGCGAAGCAGTCAGCTCAAGTAGTCGGTCAATCCATCTACCCAACGCCTCCAGAGAATACTTTCTTCATTTTTTTGTTTTTTAAATTTACTTTTCTTGTTTTTTTTTATTCCTTACATTTTTCTTATTTCGTTTCATTTTTTATTTCATCGACGATTTTATCCAGGATTAAAGTAAACTTTTTGGGATAAATTCACGCCCTTTTAATTCGTTAATGTTATAAGTATTTTTATGTATGGAAAGGGGAGATTTATAGTAACTAGATATTAAGATATTAAGTTGTCAAGTATGAAAAGGAGCAAATTTCATACTTGACAATCTAATATATATATCTTTTTCTATTAGAATATTTATTATTTTTTTGGACGATGGTTGGTTATTTATATTGGATCAGTATTTATAATTAAATAACCAAGATAGTATATATACATAAAAGTAAATATATTGATAATATACTGATAAAACAAACGGTAGGTATTATTTTATTGTTGTTTAGTGTAGAGAAGGATTGACGGAGTCCATTTATAGGAATGGTCAGTAAACAGTGGTTGCGGTGAAGTAAGGAATGAAGGAAGACGATCGAGCTGTCAATAGGAGTTCTCTTCGTTCGTTCTTTCTTCTTCTTCGTCTTCTTCTGGAAAGGAACGAGAATCGTCGTAGGTCAGGAAAGTTGCAAGTCTCTGGTGGTAGCGAAACACGTCACAGGTTTCTATTGAGTTCACGTCTCTGTGTACACTCTGTGGGGAATCTCTTCTAGCCAATGGTATGTTTGCCTAAGACGTTTACGAGTTTGCGTGTACGCTCGATCCGTTCTACTCTACAAATACAGACACGATAAGAGGAAATGCAAGCCTTGGTTAATAAATATAGTAAGAGAAGAAGAAGAAGAAGTATAGGAAAATCACGAGATTGACTATGATCTTTGATCTCGTTGATCGTTCTTAATGACAATCGAGAGAGAAAGAGAGAGAAAGAGAGAGAGAGAGGAGATCAATATAGATTAAAAAATAACAAAATAAACGAATAGATAAAATAAATAGAAAAAAGATTTATTAGTTTTCTACAAAATCTTCATATGAAACATGCAAGATGTTCTAGTTTCCCTGTTTTTTGTTTTTTAAAGTGAAATTTTATCAAGATATTTTTATGAATAAAAATAAGAGAAAAATGCTACTACTAACGTAGACTTTTATAAAACATGCTTTATTAAAAAGGTTTTTTTTATTCTTTGAGATAGACAAGAAAGATCTCAAGAAATAGATCGATAGATATAGATTCATAGATAAGTAAATAGACGAAACTTGATTAGATTCTTAGAAATAGTCTTAGAAATAGTCTTACAAGGAGGGTACACGAAATTCAAAATTAGTTTTTGCTTAAAATGGCATGCAACTTATAGACCTTGACTAGTACATCATTGTGTTAAAATATTATACTCCGAATGGGCAACCGTTTTTAAGATATTTGCGATTAAAGTTTAAATAAATAGTTGCTCACATATATGTACCCGTGTTTTGCTTCACTTAATATAAGCCGTCGGTAGTGAAGCTGGTAAGGGCACAGACTCGTATTTTAGGGTCGTGCGTTCAAGTCCGTCCGTCCTTAATTTAACTTTTTTTTTTTTTTATTTAGTAAGTTATATCAAAATATTCTCCGAACCTTGGGCTATCTGCCCACATCTTTCTTTTTAATCTAGCTCAAGTTTTCGCTGA
>JACGTP010000004.1:4045984-4105390 GCA_023678845.1 Mischocyttarus mexicanus
GTAAAGAATAGTTACAGTTCTTTTCAGTGAACAATTCCAAAAGGTTGCGTCAGCGTTTTCTCAGCGAAAACTTGAGCTAGATTAAAAGGAGAAGTATGGGCAGATAGCCAAATCTTCAGAGAAGATTTTGATATGACTTAGTCATGGCTTTTTTTTTTTTTTTTTTTTTCGCCAGGAGGGAAAACCTTCATAGGCACCCCAAGACCGTTTTTCTTGGGGTAGTGTCGGATTCAGTCCAAACGGGATTTTGCCCTCTTAAGGGCAGTCCCGAGTGAACCACCTACCGACTAAAAACCCTCCTGGTTAAAACTAACGCTTAATATTAAGGAGAGGGTGGTAAGTGCTTTCAATTCCTTCACTTTTCCCTCTATTAACAAGCATGGGGAGGGATATTGTCCCCAGCTATTTTATAAAACATTTCAAATTTTTTTTTATTTGCAAACATTACGAAAAACTAAAAAAAAGAAACTTATTTATTACGCATAAGTTATATAATTAATAATTATAAGTAAATAACATATAATAAAAAATACGTTTTATAAAATACATGCATCAATAAAATTATTTTACATTATATCATTTATAAAAAAAATATAACATATTGTAAAAACATAGAAAAAAATTATGTAAGCATAACGTACTTGAAAAAAATAAAAAAAGTAATAAAAAAAAAAAAATTAAATTAAGGACGGACGGACTTTAACGCACGACCCCAAAATACAACTCTGTGCCCGAGTCTGTGCCCTTACCAGCTTCACTACCGACGGCTTATATTAAGTGAAGCAAAACACGGGTACATATACGTGAGCAACTATTTATTTAAACTTTAATCGCAAATATCTTAAAAACGATTGACCATTAGGAGTATAATAATTTAACACAATGATGTACTAGTCAAGGTCTATAAGTTGCATGCCATTTTAAGCAAAAACTAGGTTTGAATTTGGTATGTTCTCCTAGTTAGAAATAGTCTTAGGAATGATTTGATTTTTTTGGTTTTAATACAATAGATGAAGTTAGATGGATGGATAGATAGATGGACTTTAAGTTGATTAGTTTTTTTTTAGAAATCGTCATACGAATTGATGACTTTTAATATCATTCTATTTTTTTTTTTTTTTAATTGTTTTCATTTTTGATCTTTTTCTTTTGAATTTTATTTTATCACTTTCTAGAAAGAGATATACTTGAGAGATAGCATTATTCAATAGGACAAAGTACGGGTTGGCAAATTTTCGAGCAAGACTGTTATCGTTAAAACGAAACTCATTGTAACGAGTACTCTCGTAATGTCACGTGACTTTTATCGTTAGACCAACATTCGTGAAACTTTAGCTTTTGTAATACTATGTATATACATGTTTATACGCATATCAGCCAGTATGTGGGGTTAAACGTTGCACGTAATAAATCCTAAAAAGATATTTTTTAAGCTCTTTAATAGGAGTCAGAGCCCGTTTTTAATGCGATCTCTTGTTTTGTAATAAAACGTGTGAAAAAGAATAAAAGAATAAAAAGACTAAAAAAGAATAGAAAGAAGAAGTAGAAAAAGAAATAAAAAAAAAAAGATTATATTCTCCCCTTCTTTCAGTAAAATCAAGTTATCGTTGAAGTTTCATCAGCAAGATCCGATCCGATCCGATCAAACTTCTACAGATACGTTTCTCATATACTAACCTAGCTTTTAAAGGACCACCGACTTGTATACACCAAGATACTACTCTAGCTCAGCAAATTATTGACAATCAGGCAGGTGTGTGCTCGAACTCCGTGGGATTTGCTAACAAGGCGGCATTTTCGAGGTGCCGACTTGAGATATATAATTATATATGTCTGCCTTTCTCCTTGTGTATTTGCATCGTCCAAAATCAAGCGAACAAATCTATATACTGGGTGGGTTCGTACAATTTGTATCACGATGTTTAATATTTTATTAGATTTGTCCCTTGAAAGTTAACTCGTTGATTGATATTTTATCGCAAAATTGGTTAAAACTTTCCAGGCAAGCTATAATATGTGTAAAAGTCTGGCAGGTGAAGTTTTTTGCCGGTTTCAAGATAAAATGTATAATACATTTTAATCTGCTTCTATTAGTCTCGAGTATTTTCACCAATAAAATGTCTAACAAATTGATATAAATTCTGTTGATTATTTTATAAATTATTTTATTATTTAAAGGCTATTATATAAATTCATTTAATAATATATTTTATAAAATATCGATTGAATCTAAACTGGGACGAATTTTCATCGAGCAACCGAATATTTCGGAATACATATACAAATGATTTTAGTTTTATAATCCAATTGTAAAAACTGTTCGAGTTTGTCGATAATGATCTCTTACGTACGTAGTCCACGGGTTTTAGATTATATCATCGTTTTCTTATCGTTAACATATGCTTATCCATCTAGCGTGATACTAACTCATATATATTTCCTTTTTTTATTTGCACGTATTGTACAATACTTAAATATTTTTATCAAGTTGAAAGGTAGGAAGAAAAATTAATGAAACAATGTTAACGAACGTTTGAACATTGTTCCTTGATTTCCGATCATTTAACGTAGATATATCAAATGCTTGATGATAAAATATATTAGCTATTTTACCATATCTTCACAAAACACGTACACACACACATATATATACGAGCTAACACATTCATGTTATTTGCAACCGAGTATCAGGGATATTTACAACATATCGGAGCCATTTGCATACCATTCGCACTCGAGTGGTCTTTTTCTTGTAACAAATATATGTATCAATCCTTAATACTCATGCAAAAAAGGGGTGGCAAGAGTAGATTCGTAGTTTCCATATATACGAGTGTTTTATACCAATACCTTGAAACCCTCGGTAGTAGCTTTTGTTTCCTGAAGGACAGGCTTGAAACAGCACAAATGGGAGATTTCGAAAAACCCTTTTCTATTCTTTTCACTCAACGAACGAACGAAAGAGCGAAAGAACGATTTCGGATGTTAATAAGTGCGTTATTCCTGAAATCGTCGTCTTTTAACGC
Organism: Mischocyttarus mexicanus; assembly: GCA_023678845.1. Classification (NCBI taxonomy): domain Eukaryota; kingdom Metazoa; phylum Arthropoda; class Insecta; order Hymenoptera; family Vespidae; genus Mischocyttarus; species Mischocyttarus mexicanus. The sequence continues at coordinate 4,049,011 of JACGTP010000004.1, forward strand.
TTAATACATCCTTTCGTATAAAAATATGTACAAATTTCTGTGTAATGTAAAACGCAAGGATAATAATTTGGGAAAATTTCAAGTCGACCATTAGTGGCACGCGAGTAGTTTATTTCTTTCTTCTCTCACGCAATGTTTTCAAGAAAATGGAAATAAATAAAAGAAAAGGAAAAAGAAAAGAGAAACAAAAAGATGTTTGCAATTTTTAGCAGATTAGAAGATTATTTTTGGGACATCGTAAGAACACGCAAAGTTTTCAGTCAGAAGTTGGGACAAGTATGTACCCTTCAGTAAGAATCTTCCAAACCCTTTTGTAGATACTTACTGGAAATAAAATAAGGCGGAGTTAGCGCTTTCGCAAGTAGTGCGGCGTCTAATTCGGCTACCCTATATACGGATCCTTCTCAGCGGCTGTTTGGTTGCGGCGTGAAACCGGTGGGTATGATTACCCACTTTAGTTAACGACCCTCACAGCCTCCTGGCAATTTTGAAAAGTCAGAAAGGGAACTCTCGGCAAGGAAAGCAAAACTACTCGACGACTTGGAATACGCGTTGGAACGTCTGCCATCTCTTTCTTTTTCTCTCTCTCACTCTCTCACACACACACACACACACTCTCTCTCTCTCTCTCTCTCTTTCTGACTTTATGCTTTTATACATGATACGTGTATGTACACCGGTGGAAACATCGCAAGGTGCTTTTGTTCGGGACCCACTAACCATACTGAACTCCCGAAATTATGCGATGCTATGGAAAGATATGTGTAGTCACTAGTTTCACTCTACTTTCTCCGATTTCACTCGAGTTTCAGTGAAGAAAAATCTTGAAAGAGACTCTACCAAGACGTTACATCTAACGTTACCATCTTCTTCTTCTTCTTCTTCTTCTTCTTCTTCTTTTACTTCTTCTACTTCTACTATTTTTTTCTCTGATTTCTTTTACGTCTACTTCTGCGGACACGTGTTCTTTTGCTTTTCTTGAACATCTAGGTTTGTATAAACCAAGGAAAAGAAAGAGCAGCTCAATTTGAATGCTCTCGTCTTAGATCAAAGTTTTCTTACTGCTACGACCTGCTTTTTCCGCATCTTATCACGGATTTACACACAAACTTATAGTCATGATTTTTAAAGTAGGTGTCTCTAACCAAAAGTAAATTGATTATATTTTCTACACGAGAAAAATGAATTTATTTCATTTAACTACGTATACAACGGATGAAGAATATCTAAAAAGAAAATAAAAAACTTTCATGCTTCTCTCCGATTATAAAACTTCTACAGATACTTTTGATAAAGGTAAATAATAATATAATCCACGGAATATATATTATACGAGAATTTAAATATCAGTTCATTTTTAGATGATTCACGTCTCCTATCCTGGAAAGCTTCGCCAGGAGGGATTAGAGAGACGGGACGTTACCCGAGGAAGAAAGGTCGAGGAACTCGAGCCGGATATCAAGGGTGCACCCTTCGCTTGCGGTTTCAACGAAACCGCGGCTCGGCGAGATTTTTGAAGACGCACTTCCAGGAGAGATCGATACGTCGCTCTAAACTCTGTGGAAACTTGGTTGTTGGGTGCGGTGCTCTAGGGAGTTAGGAAAAGGACGAAATAGAGAGAGGAGAGAGAGGTAGAGAGAGAGAGGGAGAGTTAGCTAAACTAGATAGGGTTGTCACAGTGAATATTTGGCTATTAGGCCGTACTCGGTTCGATTTACTGGCTTAATTTAGTTCGTCTCTATGAAATATCTACTTTATTCCCATAGGAATGGTAGGTTCAGAATTCCTGGTGCAGTCCCGGTCTCGACCACACGCAATGCATATTTTATCGTGCAATACGCTTTAGAGTTCGTACGGAAAGCAATACTTCCTTGTGGCTGGTGTGCATTCGTACGAATGAGAACGGATGAAAAAAAAAGATAAAAATGGAATGGGAAAGGGAAGGAAATGGAAGGAAATGGAAGGGAAAAAGGAAAAAAAGTATAACCGTCGTTACACATCGCGTTTCACCTATTCGAAGTAGTTTCGTTGCACGATTCTAAAACAACCCCGTAATTTGACGACCTTATCTACATGCTTCCGCAGTTAAAACAAGATACGAGCTTGACGACAGCTGGTTTATACAGCTGGAGTTTGCTCTAATTTTACCCACTATCTAATGTTCTAACGATCGATATTCACCCTGTAATGTCCGATCACGCACGTGTCTTTACTACTGATCCTCCTTATGGGTTTAGAATCTATCGATCAAGGCCTAAAGCGTTAAGCGTTAGTCGTAACTGACGTAAGTCCTTAAAGAAGTCTCTAAAGTGTTTCTAAAATATCTCTGAATGTGTACGTATTGTCTGAAAATTTTATAATTAAAAATATATAATATAATTTATTAATTAAAAATATCTGAAAAACTTGTAGAACAACTATTATTTATAATTTACAAAAAAGAAACTAAATTTTCTACCACGATCAACGAATATTAAACCAAGTAATATTTAAGAAATTGAAGGAAGATTTGAAATGTATATAATATTCGTGGCGTATATTTCCTCTTTCATATTATTCTTGTATAAATTTGTCAACTAAATGTTGACTACTTCCAAACTAACCCTTTCCACGTTTGAGTTTTGATGGAAGCACAAGAGAGAGAGAGAGAGAGAGAGAGAACTTGCGACCATTCGTAGATAGAACGTAATCGCGTAGCTCAGCTTTACGACAGAGTTTCACCCTCTCTGCGATCATCCCGCAAAGCTCTTGGCTATTTACAATCTAACTACGACGGATCCCTCGAGCCTCGACGTTCTCCATACACGTGCGAAAGAGACTCGTTCCACTAAATTCCCTCGTGATACGCTTTCGAGATATATATTGCATCGATATATGTACTTTCCCCCCTCCCTTTCTCTATCCCTTTCTATCCATTTTCTATCCTTTTCTATCTCTTTTTATCTCCATCTATTTCTCTCTTTGTCACTTTATGCGTACGAGCAGGAACGAAAGTACCAAACACATTGCCGAATTTTCCCAACACGGTTACTCTCCTCAACACGTATTTTACACGTGGGAAATGTTCGTTTCTACGTTCCTACGTTTCTGCGTTCACTGCGTTCACTGCGTTCCTACGTTCGTTCGTTCGTTCGTTCTCTACGCAAACCTCTGATACACCCTTTCTCATTTTCTTTTTTCACCTTCTCTTTCCATTTAATTTTATTTTTTCATTTTTTCCAACTTCTTCTTCTTCGTTTTTTTTCACAATTTCCTGTTGCGCTAATATCGATTGTTCCCTTTTACACCGGGGGCCTTCCCTCGGGAAAAAGAAGGAAACTTGCACCGGACGCGACGCTTAACGCCGACTAATCTGCGCTTCCTCCCTCGTTTTACTCCTCTTCTTTCTCTCTCTCTCTCTTTTCCTCTCCTAATTCTTCCTCTCTTCTCTTTCTTTTAAGTTTCTTTCTGTTTCAGCCCTTTTTCCCAGCTCGTTATCTCTTTCTCTTACTCTTTTTCTTTACCTTTTTCCCTTACTTTTCTTAATATTTTTCCCTTTTTTCTCTCTTTCACTCTTCTTATCTTTTTTATTTTCTCTCTTTATAACTAATTTCCGGTTTACTCGGTACTCCAATATTTTCATTTAATTATGTCATTGAATTTTATATCGTCTTTATTAATTTCTCTGAAAAGTATCGAAGTTAAATGAAATAGGTGTATCGATAATGATCATAAATTCTGTTGCCATAAGGTAAACGTACAATATATATATATACATATGCATGTATGTATTGGTTTATGTATTATATAAATGAAAAGTAAGGTTACAGGGGTTTCGAAGTATGAACGGTAAGATTAAGTTGGGAATTCGTTTGGTTGTTCCACTTTGTAATACATAATGAAAGAAATAAAGATAGAGACATTCCCCCTTATCTCCTCTATGGGGAATTTATTATTAAAAATAAATAAGAGAAATATATTAGAGTCATAGTAATATATAGAATCTAATAAACAAGCTCATTTCTTGTTACGTATTTGTATTATCCTTGTGTTTTGATAGTTCCACCAACCGTAAGAGTTTATGAGATATTATATATGTAAAATGAGAGCGTGTTGTGCTCAGCTCGCATATCTCTGCTACACGATGCTTGAATTTGAAAGTCAACTTATGTACATGGATCAACATTAACTGTATTATACATGACGCGTTTAAATGTATACTACATACATACATACGTACATACATACCTACTAGTTAAACAGTTTAACAAGTGAAAAAGATAATTACGAAGGTGTGAGAACTAAAGCTTCGTTAGCTTTTTAACAAAGTAGTAGTTGTTAAATATATATGCAGATGTTGTTAGAATATTTTATATTCATTTCTGTTTATTATCATTACTCGTCCTCTCTCTTCTTCTTCTTCTCTCACTCTTTCCCTTTTTACTCTTCCTCTCGCCTTGGTCAACTTACTGTAGGGCACGTGAATTTCTATTTCATTAATGTTGGAAACATGAAATGCGTAAGTTCGAATCTAGTGATAATACAGTAAAGGGTACATCATGTAGTTCTACTTTGAAAATAATCCATTAATGAAATTATAAAAAAGAATAAAAAAGTGCCAACTTCCCAAAGCTTTGTTTTTTAATGTATTTTATAGACAAAAATTATAAGCTTTAGGTATTATTATTAATAAAATGAAATAAGAGAGAGATGGTAGACATGTAATTGCACGTTAGAGATAAAATTATGAAAACTTTATACATATAACGAATATTGTAAAAACATATTTCGATAATAAAACACATATACGTTCTATGTTCATTGGATCGGGAATATAAAGTTTCTTCATATTTTAAATATTATTACTTCGATAATATTAATTAGATTTAGCAATACTTGAGTGGGTTTAAATGCTGACGTATCGTAGAGTAATTAAAAATAAAAGAGTTCTTTATTTTTATATTCCTTCATTAGATCGAAAGTAATTACGTATTGAAAAGATACATCCTTCACTCTAATTAATTAATCTTTAAAAATGTCGATTAAAATTTTGCGAAAGAAAAATTGAGTAAGATTTTCATATTAGCAGTTATGTAATATCAATAAAGAACTAAACATCGAATAAATTAACAGTTTGAAACTATTCGGAGAAGAGTTGGGATCTAAAATACGAAAAGATATTATCTTCGATCGAATGAATGTGTTTGGGGATGAAAGAGTAATTATTTAAAACGATGAATGAGAATGATTAATGAAGTTTAATGAAGTACTGTGGAAAATAGACGTATATATGTAATATTTCCCGTTAAGGTTTGATTAAGGGAGTAAGATCTAAAAGGGGCATGGTAAATTTAATACGAATTGTCGTAGGGAACAATCGTCCTTTTAACGATTAATGGCTCCAGGAAAGTTTGGCAAAACGGCTTTTGTAGAGTAACGGGCTGACGTGCGTACACATCGACATCGATCCTCATCAGGCTTTTAACGGCGCATGTGCGCTACCATGAGAAGACTAGATAATGAAAATGGTTTGCGGCCAGGCTGTTGACAAGTCGACTACGAACTTTGAAAGCAAATTGTCGTGAATTCCAAGCCGGCCGATGTAAACTTTTCCCTAGCGTCTACCTAGCCTTGCTTGAACTAGATTGAGAGACTGAGTAACAGAGAAAGAAACTTACAGAGAAACTAAGAGAAAGAAGAAGAAGAAGAAGAGAAAGAGAAAGAGAGAGAGAAAGGAAAAGAGTATTGTTACTCGACGAAGAAATAAAAAGTAAGCTCGTATCGAAAGTAGATTCGCTTAAACAAACCCCTCAGGACGATGCAATCTCTATTTTCCACGATAGTTCGTAGGGAATAAAAAGAATGAGAGAGAGAAGATTATTGTTGGACTCGGTAGTTCACTGAACGAGAGAAATAGTAAGAGAGAAAGAGAAAGAAAGACAGAAAGATTTGGACAAACGATATTAGAAAATATTGAATTCCGAGTAAATACAGATTCCACCTCGGCTAAGTTTTAGATCGAATAAATGTAACTGATATGTGATGTTATATAATTTATTTACTGATCATGGAACAAAGTCCCCTAATAACCAAAAGCAATACAATCATCATTTATACGAAGTGTACATAAACATATTTAATCTAAAAATAGGGATTACAGAAAAAAAGAAGAAGAAAAGGAAAAAACAAGATATAACGTAATAATAAAATAATAATATATAATAATTAGTAATAATAATATAACACATACGAAATGAAAGTAACTTCGCTTTGTGTAAGAAGAGAGAGAGAGAGATAGAAAAAAAAAGGATGGAACATTTCTATCATTCGTGATAAATGAGAAAAAAGCGTTCGGTTAAATGGGTGTCGAATCAACCCAAATGAAAGAAAATAGAAGTATTTTATCGAGGGTTTCTCGTATTTTTCGATAAATCGATTTCTCCGACTATTATTTTCGACAGAAAGATCAGAAGAAGTATAAGAAACAACCTTACCCGTAATTTTTCGCGATCATTCTTTGGTTCGCATTAGAAACGGAGACTGATGTGTTAGAGCTTAGGATAGAAGACGGTTAGGTAACACTGATTTCTTCCCTTCAACTATTAACGACCGTCTGTGCACTCTCGGTCTACCTTTGACCCATCTCAAGCTTGACTTTTCTCACACACTGCTAGTAATCCCCTCTTCCTCTATTTTTCCCAAATAATGCAAGTAGTTTTTTTTTTTTATACGAGTTGCCTTATGTTGTTTTTCCAACGACAGAGAGAGAGAGAGAGGGAGAGAGAGAAGAACTAATTTTGTTTCCTTCGTAAGTTTCCGTATGCTAATAATTAATATCAACCACGTGTAATTCGGACAGATGCGTGGAATGGTTGAAACACAAATATTTTTTTCTTTCTCTTCTTTTTCTGTTTCCTTCATGGAATTTTTTTGGGGAAGGGTGAGAACTTTTTTTCTTTCTTTTTTTTTTTGCCTTTCTGGTAATTAGTACGCGTATATTATTTTCAGTAGAGACGGACGCGGACGGTTCACGTTTGCCGGTACCATTTGCCGGCACTATACGAATTAACAAACGCTGTGCACATCTTCGAATAGAAAAAGAGCATTGTTTAGTTTTTCTTTCTCTCGTTTTTGCTTTTTTTTTTTGATTAACGTAACTCTCTCGTTGCTTATTTAATTAAGCGAGAAAACATTGTCCGACTCTCTACGAATAGAAATAGATACTTTTATTCCGATTAGAGGGTAGACAAATTCTTCGTTTCTCGACACTTTGTTCAGAAATGAGAAAGAAAGAGAGAGAGAGAGAGAGAGAGAGAAAGATGGAGGAAGGAGTATGTAATTCGATCCCTTCGAATACATTTTGAGGAGCATATAAATTATAGAAAGGATCCGAGGTAGACTAATGGAAATCGGCGTACGATCGATCACCGATTAATTAGTTTTCAATTAAATCTTGCGTTCCATTAACGAGACACTTGACTTATTGGCTTAACCAATATCGATTTGGGTCACACTTGATCTTTCTCTCTCTCTCTCTCTCTCTCTCTCTTTATCTTTCTCTGTTTCTCTTACGAATACGCATACACAAATTCGCCCCTGGGCGCGGAAACGCGTGCATATGTATTTGTTTGTGTGTATATGTGTGTATGTGCGTTTGCAAGTCAACATATAGACACAATTGATGTAGATTTCTAATGCGAGCGTAGGACAAATGGATAGATCAGATTTTAGGAAATTGCAATCACGATCGACTAACCATGGCTCCGTGGCGGCCCAGTTAGTCGAATTTACAAGATAGTAGCAAACGAAACTCGTAGTTCAGATTACGAACACAGCATCCTCCGTGGGCTTTGTTCCATAAATTTCTCGGACCGAGGTTGCCCAGAACCAACAATCTTCTCCATCTCTCTCTCTCTCCCTCTCTCTTGGTACATTTGTAGATCCAGCCAGAGAGAAGGAAGATACCTGACAAGACAATTACCGTTTTAATCTGCTTTCCGATCTGTTACTAATGAGTCTTAATTCGATTTCGACCACAGCCGAGACACCATTCTTCAATTTAATGTTATATTGAGTACCATTGGATGTAGTTCTCTTCTTTGATGAACGTTTATTTCCTTCTCCTTCTCCATCTCATTCTCCTTTTCTCTCTCTCTCTTTCTTTCTATACTTCTTACTTTCTTATTCTATCAATGTCTCGAGTAATTACTGGATCAATCGGAAGATCGATCTGACCAGAAGCTTCATACCCCTCAATTTATTATTCCTATCTGTATCTGTCTGATATCGTTACGGTTAATCATTACTGATTAATTCCTCTCTTTATCTTTTTATTTTTGTACCTTTCATTCGTGTTTTCAAACATCATTTTCTTCATCATAATTATTTTCCGAAACATTTCCCAATCGAATTGAAATATTTTGTCTCTACCATCCAATCAATGATCACGTTTCTTATCTTAGAAATTAAGGAAAAGAGAGAGAGAGAGAAATAGAGAAAAAGGGAAGAACTGGAAAAAAAGTAATACTTTCAGGGCCGTAAATAAGAACGAGTGGCACAAGTGCACAAGCACGAAGGTGATTCTTTTTTTATATTTTTTGTTTATCGCGTTTACACGCAAAGAAGTGTAGGAAGAAAACAAGTCGTTGCAGAGGAGTTAAGGGGAACGGGGAGAAAGGGGGAAGGAGAATAAGAAAGATACACAAACTCGTAGTCGTATCTCTCGCGACTTTCTCAGCCGACAAACACCACCGTGTGCTGCTGCCGCTGCCGCCTATGATTCATTTATTCGCGAAAGATGTTTCAGCGTTGAAAAGAACGCGATAGAGAATTTCCAAGTAAGGAAAATGCGCCCGAGATGTTTTCCTTTCGTTTCTTCGTTGAATCTCTCTCTCTCTCTCTCTCTCTCTCTCTCTCTCTCTCTCTCTCTTTCTATCTACTTTGCTGAAGGCGATTTTTATCGTCAGTACGTGTTTCTCTTATCTTCGTTTTCTTCGGCTGATATATTTTACAAGACTCGCCTTGAATACCATATTGTCAAGAGATTTTCGATGAAAATTGATTAGATTTTTCTTCTTATTTTCTTTTTGGTATTTTCTTTTTTTTCATGTTGTTTATACTTTTGCGAATAATAAATTTTTGTTCAATCCTTTTTCTATATTTTCTTTTTGGTTTTTATTTTGACGATTTATACGAACGAATGTATTTGTCATAAAAATATATACATATATGCATGCATCGCAAATACAGAGAACAACTCGGAAAAGAAAGATGAAAAAAAAATAAATAAATATAATAAAAGAGGGAAAAAAACAAGAATATTAAGAAGAATATAATAAAAAAAAGGGAGGATAAGGCCGGAGGGAGAGAGAGAGAGAGAGAGAGTAAAGTCTCATTGCGGTATTACGAAAACAAAACATTTGCAAAAATCCGTAGAAATCATATTTGAAATATCAAATCCATTTCGTTTTTGCGCTCGATACGCAACGTTATTTACTATCCTAATATTGTTAAAACTACTTTCTCCATTCTTTTCCCTTTTTACCCTTTTTATTATATCCGTCTATCTCCCCCTTTTTCTCTTGCTTTCTCTCTCTCTCTTCTTTTTAAAATTTTTAATTTTCGTCGATCGTCGACGAACGCTTTCTACGTTTTCATTAATACGCCACCCTATGAATACCGGCAGTACGGCACATGGTTTTTCCCCTTTTTCCTCCTCCTGTCATGTATTATACCAATACTCATGCAGGGTGGTCCATTAAAAGGTGGATAAACTGTATCTCCGGTTTGCTCGACGAAGGAAGGAAGGAAAGAAGGAAGGAATGAGAGCTGGAATAACCCTCGAAACAAAACAAAAAGCTAAATTCAAAAAAAGAGATAAAAAATGCGAATATTCAAAAAAGAAAAATGTGATTTACATTCGATGTAAAATGATTACATTCTTAATATTAGCGTTATTTGATAGTACTATTTAACATCTACAAGGTGTAAAGTTTCAACAAAATCTAGGGGGGGTACGACTTGTCCGAGCCCTTGTAAGTATTATTATATTTAATTATATTACTTTTTTATATTTTTTAATATTTTTACAGATAGTTCGAAAATAGATATATTTACGGGGAAAATCGTGAAAATAATGTTGAATTTTTAGACGTTAGTGTATAGACTAGCACCCTATAGGGAACTCACGAAACAACCTACTCTCTTGGTTCTTGCTCGAAACTCATTTAAGCGTACCGAACGTAAATGAGTTAACACGGACAATGAGCTATTTTCTACGACGTTATTTTCACCATGCTAGTGTCGGCCTTTTCTACTACAGGCAAGCAGTATACCTTCTTTTTCTGGTTTAGGCTAGTCACCCTCCATACCTTCTCTCTCCGTCTACCTAATTCTCTTCGGTATCGTGTTCTTCTTGTTTTTAGAAAAGGGCAAGAGAGAGAAAGAGAGAAAAAGAGAGAATATCGGCTGGTGGGTTCGTCGTTACCATTAGCATCGAAATTATCGGCATCTACGGGTCCTCGAAAATTAACGCGATTTCTCGGAAGGATGCGGCCGGTTCGGTCGGTTATTTCTGACGGGACGATTAGTTCGATGGTCTAGTTCCATGGGGTTCACTCTTCATATCTTTCTTCTTCTTCTTCCTTTCGTTCTCTTCTCCTCATCCTATATAATAAATGAGTTTTGGAGCTGAAGGAAAAAGAAGGATGGGTTTGGTCGTGCCAGCGGACTACGAAGTACGTCGTATTCCGTCGTCTTCTTCGTCGTGTCGTACGACGACAAGGATGAGAAGTTTCGAGGACGACTGTGCTCGTCGTCTCGAAGGTAAAGAGAAAGAGAGAATGTGAGAGAGTAAGAGAGTAAGAAAGAGAGAGAGAGATGGTAAGCACCCTTAGCAGCCACGGGCGGTGGTATAAAGAATGCAACGTGAATGACGTGAAACGAATTCCTATGCAAAGCGTGATGAGGGGGATAGAAGAGGAAAAATAAAGAAGAAGAAGAAGAAGAAGAAGAAGAGAGAAAGATATACGTTGATCCCTTCTAACTAGCAGCTCGCATCATTAACGAAGTCTTGTTTGTTTTACAGTGTAGAAAGGACACGCCCATTTTGCCGTCATTCTCTTTTGGTTCCTCTGGACCGAAAGCGGAGCCTACTACTCTTGGTCTCTCCCTATATTCCTTCTTCTTCTTCTACTCTTCTTTTTTCTCATCATCATCAGCATACTGTGTTCCCTTTCGTCTATGCGTTAATAGCTTGTTAAATATAAACGACCAAATCATGGATTTTCTTCTATCTCTCTCCGTTTATCTTTATCTTTTTCTATGGAAGTATAAATTTATTTATCTATGTGCGTGTGTGTAGGTACGTGTTGTTTGTGTTTGTTTTTGTTATAGACACTTGGAAGTATCCTCTTTGATTCCAGTCATCGTCCGATAGCGAATAAGAAAGAGAGAGAAAATAGAATTATCGAACGACCTTCGAAAGAAGACAAGCTTCTTCTCGAGCAAGTGGTTGAACGAGAAACTTTCTCTCTCTCTCTCTCTCTCTCTCTCTCGATGAGACTACTTGTGGTGAGTAAAAAAAGGACACTGTGTAGAAGGAGAGCTCGTTCTCGGCCTTATCCCAGCCCGTTCTGGGTATACATATTCATGGTATCATTACCGCCTCGTGAAACATGCTATTGGTAAACGTTTCTTTTGCTCTCCCTCTTTCTCCTCTACCTCCTTCTCATCATCCTCCTCCTTCTTCTTCTTCTTCTTCTTCTTCTTCTTCTTCTTCTTCTTCTACTACTACTACTACTACTATTACGTTTTCTTTCTCTCTCTTTTGTTTCTATGCAATCGTCTCACGGATGATCACAGCACGCAGGAGCGTGGGCTTTTTTTATAAATTTCTATCGTGACACCGATTCTTTGGTATCGATGACAAAGTAACCGAAACGACATGGTCTTCCCTTTTCTCTCTTTCTTTCTTTATTTTTCTTCCTCTCTCTTGTATCTATAGGTTTTAGTATATATCAGTGGCTCGAAGGTAGAAACCCAACAGGGCAGACCGATCGATCATCTTTCACGATCTACTACTCACTATTTTATATACCTACTTGTTCCGTGAACAGATTTCGAGGACGAACGTCGCGTGTATCTAACCAAACGGGCTGAACCTTGAAAAAAATAAAGAAAAGATATAAGGTTTATATGTATAGATATGATTCCAGTGCCCTACGGATACGCTCGCGGATTTATCGGTTTTTCGCTAACGAGAAAATTTTTTTTATCGACGAATAAGAGATTGAAAGATAGAGAAAAAGATAGAGAAACAGAGTGAGAGATAGAGAGAGAGAGAAAGGGAGAGTATATACAATGAGAATATAATCGAACTCTCAGTCGTTTATTCTCGCCTCCCTCCACCCCCAGTTAAGGATTTTTATAGAATTTGTATTCAATACATCAACCCTGGTGGTTCTATATCAAAACTTATACTTTGAATTACTTTGATAATTATTATAAATATCACGCATATTCATGTACGTATAGTTTATACAAAGCAAGAAAATATTTAAAAATTATTTTTATAAACATTATAAAAGTAATTAGTTTCTATAGACATGATAAGATTGACGACTAATAGGAATAAATATATGATATTAATTAAGAAATGAAAAGAAACTAATTACAATTATAATGTTTATGATAAGCAGTCTTTGCTGGATTTTACTTGCCATGGAATGTATAGCATATAAAATATGATAAACATTATATGGAAAGTCAAAATACCAGGGCCCAGGTCTAACCACGAGGAGGTAACTGCTTCCGAAGACCCAAAAAAGATGTGAAAATGTTTAAAATTGCAACATTCTAATAAACTATCTGACGAACAACAGTTTTTGAAAATGATCGTAAACGCCCACTGCCTTAGAGTAAGATTTGAAGAAAATTTAGAATAATTATCGATATAACAAAAGCAAGTGTGAATATAAAATGACTAAATAAAAACAAGAAGTAAATCCGTGTTAAATTGAGATAACAACGATGATTTAATTTAAATCTAAAAATATGTATTATATAAAAATTAAAAGATATCAAAACGTTTTTATATTTTGAATTATGTTAGAAAGAATGAAATGTTTAAACCAATGTATACATCTTTGAAAAATCCTGTATATAAGAAGAGTGCATTAGAGTAGAAGACATATGTTAAATAATAGTTAAATTTTTATAGAATATAAGTATTATAATTGAAATGTAATAAGTATAAGTTCTGCGTACCTTCCTCCTCGAAATCCACTGTAAGACTGGTTTCAAATAAGCTATTAAAGTTTTTTTTTCGAAAGTTGTTTACATGATTATCGAAGGGGATCAATTCTATTAATTTCGAATATTATTCTCGTTAAACTAATACCACTTCTAAGAAATCTTATTCTAAGCGCATGTGCGTGCCTACATGACTAAATCTAACAGAAGATTTAGCTGAATAGAATTAAAGTTATTAAGATATTTTTTAATTAATATTTTTAGCTAGTTACAACATCTGGTTCGTAGCATTTATCTAAAGACATATTAAATAAAAATCGATCGAAATTATTTTATATTTTTAATGACGTTAGAAAGAATGTAATGTTTAAACTAATGCATATGTGTTAGAACAATCTTAAATATAAGAAGAATGTATTAGATTAGTAGGCGTATGCTAAATACTTGTTAAATTATTATAGAAAATGCATATTATAATTTAAATGTAATAAGTATAAGTTCTGTGTACCTTCCTCCTCGAAATCCACTGTTAGACTGGCTCGAAGTAAGCTATTAAAATTTTTTTTCCGAAAGTTGTTTACATGATTATCGAAGGGGATTAATTCTATTAATTTCGAATATTATTCTCGTTAAACTAACACCACTTCTAAGAATCCTTAGTCTATGCGCATGTTCGTGCACATACGTGTCTAAATCTAACAGAAGATTTATCAGAAAAGAATGGAAGTTATCAAGTCATTTTTTTATAATAATTTGGTCCAATAATGACATCCGGTTCGTAGCGTTTATCTAAAAACGTGTAAAATATAAAGATACTGAAATTATTTTATATTTTGAATAATATTATAAATAATGTAATGTTTAAACTGATGTATACGTGTTAGAACAATCTTAAATATAAGAAGGGTTCATAAGAGTAGAAGACATATGCTAAATAATTGTTAAATTATCACAGAAAATGAATATTATAATTGAAATGTAATAAGTATAAGTTATGCGTACCTTTCTCCTCGAAATCCATTGTTAGACTGGCTCGATATCATCTATGACGGTTTTAATTTTGAAAGTTGTTTACATGATTATCGGAGAGGATTAATTCTATTAATTTCGAATATTATTCTTGTTAAACTAACACCACTTCTAAGGATTCTTATTCTATGCGCATGTGCGTGCATACTAAACTCTGACTCGCACGATTTGGGGAAAATACCTGATACCGTTTTTAAAAAATATTTAATCCGACAGGTAAAACAATTTCTTTGGGTTCGTATTCACTTTGATGGGAATAAATAAAAATTCTTTTTTTTTTCTTTTCTGTTAAAGTTAGAAACACTCTTTCAATTCTTGTTCATCCTTCTTTTTTTTTGAAGTAAACCCACAAATTTTCAGTATTCTTGAATATTTCGTAATATTGGATATACTTCCTCGACTATAAATTTAATCTAACACATAGTAGGAGAGTAACATGGAAAAATATGAATGAATTTTGTTGGTCGAATCTAAATGATCCATTCGATTTGTTTCGAACGAAACCGGTACAAAAGGAGAACGTTTTTCTTCTTATTATTTCGATTGGATATACAGAAGAAGAACTCATATTCCCTTTTTCCTAACTTTTCCTTAGATTCTCTTGGGAAATTAAAAAAAATTCCAATCTATAGACTGGCCATGAGTCAGGAATGAAAGGTGGTAACGCATACGAAACTATTTATTTCTCTCTCTCTCTCTCTCTTTCATATTTTCTTCCTTCTTTTCTCTTACATGGAGTAGCAACATTTTAGGATCAAAATCTTTCTGTCTGTTTAAGAATATTTATTGAAAAAAAAGTAATATATATATATATATATATATATATATATATATCACAACGAGATTTGTATTTCGAAATACGGTAACGAGATTATTCTAATCCTATCATAGAAAGATAATATCTCGTAAAGATTAATTAAACTTTGGTATCTCGTGATTGAGTAATTAAACGTTCAATTATATTACACACATATGGAGATAGTTATCTTGATAAATAGTTATCGTATTACAATACGTTGCGTCTGTTCTGATCTTCTTGATTAAAATGAATTAGACCTTGCAAGGTAAAAAAAAAAAATACAACGATTAAAAACAAAAAAAGTAGAAATAAAATATAAGACCTCATTCTCTTCTTTTTTTTTTCTTTCCAAAGATATCGAATCTCGTAAATACGAGCTAGTTGGTCGTCTATCGCTGGTTAGGTCAATAGATAAGCTTATATTAGTTTCGTAGAAGGAATGGTGAATCACGTGGAGTTGGATGAGGAGGAGAAGGAGGATGGTGAGGAAGGTTCCATCAGGTAGTGATGGAAAAGTTGTTTCGATTTGGAAATTTTTATTGGAATAAAAACGTATAGGGGAAGAATAAATTGGTGGGTAGTAAGATCGAAGTCGCATCGAATAGTTCATCGGTATTCCGTGCAGCTTCGACGATCTGTAAATCCGCGGCTTATCGACAACATTACCGTAAAGCGTTGCCTCTGCAACAAGCGTGCTGGTATTAACGTGCCTGGGGCATCAATGAGATGACCAGAACGTGTAGGCGCCAGAATAAACCGTTTCCTACGAGGGCTCGTAAATTTGTTCGGTATACAAACGACCGATGTACGATGTATAAACAATAAACGATATATATATATATATATAATGCATGTATATTTGTATGTATGTTTGTATGTATGTTTGTATGTATGCTTGTATGCATGCTTATATATATGTACGCATGCATATATGCATGTGTGTATGTATGTATGTTTATATAGAAAGAATGAACGAATGAAAGAGAGAGAGAATGCAGAAGTAAACGTAGTATGCTTGTTTTAAACCTCCTGTGAGGTTGGACGACTTTACGAGGGGGTTGAAAACAATCGTCGAGCTATATTAAAGCATACTGTTTTCTACCTACGTTTGAGCTATGTACTTACATATGTTCGTTGAATGACTATAGGGTATAAAATGAAAAAGAGAGAGAGAAAGAGGAATAGAAAAAGAAAACAGATCGTAAATTAGAGGAATAAATTTTGTTACAGTTTGAAACAAGGTATAAAAATAAAATTCTCATTGATCTATTTTCTGTTTAGTTCTCATTCTTTTTCTCCTATGGTTAAAAATTAATAACACCGAATTAAACGTCTGTTGAACCGAATAGAGGTTTTTTTTAGAACTTCTTCTCTTGTTTTTTATTTCGATCAACAATTGCTTCTTCTTTTTTTTTTCTCGTTTCTAAAATTAATTTTTAGATGTTTTTTGTTTTCTTTTTTTTCTTTTTATTACAGAAAACTTTCATATAACCTTTGGTTATACGTTGCACGCTATATTATGCAGTATACATTATAATTATGAGAAAAAGAAGAAGAGGGGGAAGGGTGGAGGGTAAAAAAAAATGAAAAAGAAGCTACTAGAGTGTTGAATTCACGCTCTAGATATTTCAAATAGACTGTGTGTTCTTACTGGTGTAGTAGGAGGGTAGCTAATATTTTATAACGATGATATTTCGGAGTTTTTCTTCTCGTGAATTTCTTTTTATTTATTTCGAGATGCGCTTTAGACTTGTTTTTCTATCAAGATCGACGTTGAAATGTTTCTTACGTCTTGCATCAAGAAAGAAAGAGAGAGAGTTGAAGAAGAGAAGAGAAATAGAGCGACAGAGATAATGTTCACTACATTTCAACTATTTTTAGTATACTATATATGAATGAAAAGGAAGAAGGGCTAGTATGGAATACACAGTTCGTTGACGAATTCCATTCAACAAAATGTACACAATTCGCTATCGAAAAAAAAAGTATCCCCAACTATCGGGTATGCCTGAAAAGTTTCTGTTGATTTTGTACTAAAATTATTCCCGGGTGGGTTGAACATTTGTCAGTATAACGTAGAAACAATTTTATTTTTTATATATAATATAAATAAATTGGTAAATTAGTAAAAACCATTCGGACAACTAAATGATTTATCATTTTTGTATGTTCATTATGAAATCCTCGTAATATTCTGTTAGCCTGTATTTTCAAACGTAAATTATATCATACATTGATAGGCAACGTGAATTACTTGATTTCAGGAAATTTGTATATAGATAGGTGGAAATATGCAGGTACGGTTAGACAATGGATCGATACGCGACGATCGAAGGGATCTTTCTGGATGAAAATCAAGTTCCGTCCTTTATTAAATTTCTCAATGCGCATTGCCGTAATATCCCATGATATCTGGAGTAAAGTGAGAGGGATTAAACTGGCCAGATGGGTAATATTGCCAACTTGCTCGTACCAGTTACCAACACGTGGTGCTGTTAATCACATCGAATTACAACACATGCAGCCAATGCATTTAGAGATATTCGAATCCAGTTAGTTCCACGTTGGTGTTAATGCACACCAAGCACTAGACAGGAAATTGGGATAAATCGTAGGAAGGCAAATTGAATATTGCATTATATGTACCTGTTGTTTCGGTAAGATATTGCATGATCTTTTATCAACTACAGACGACAAAGACATAAACGACGTTCGTGTTTCGATCTAATAGACGAAGGAACAAAAGTCAGAGTGACGTTCGATAGATGGACGAATTTTCCAGATCCCTGAACTGCATTCTCCGAAAAAGAAGACATTTTTCGAATGGAAGATGAAAAACGACTGACGAAAATCGTGTTTATTTAATATTTAAAATACTATCTCTCCAATAAAATGATCGTTTCTTATCCACATTAAATAAAATACTTTCATAATCGTGAATCTTACTTTCAACAAATATCTTGTTTCCTTGAATTGACGTTAAGGGAAATTTTCGAAATATCATCGTGACGTTTTACTAAACAAATTTGTAAGATTACATAATAGCTCGAGAATAATAAATGCTCGTTATCGAGTATCAAGCACTTAAATACTTCAAAGTACAATTCGTGCATTGAGTGCGATCGTACGATTAGTACGACACAATCGTATTAACAGATATCGTGAAATAATCGTAAACGTAAACGCGAAACGTGTCCTCGGTTTCAAGGCTATATCAATAACCAACCAGGAGGTTCTAGAGTTTCCGATATGAAACGAACGTTTAATATAGCACGATGATAGCTCTTGTGGTATGAAAGCAACGATAGGTTTCTAACAAAATTGTGTTAGTTCTTTACAGTTTATGCGATATCGATTATTACTTACTACGTTATCGATTGAAAAGGAAGATTTACAATCGAATAAGGATGATACTCTAATAAACGAAATTATTAATTATAGTATATTTTGAAATGTTTAAGATTAAAAGTCAATTTAACTTATGGAAAAAAATAATTATTAGTAATCGATAAGGAACTAAACATTGATCATAAAACAGTTGGAAAGGATTTGGAGAAGACTGGATAGAAAATATGTGAAATAAACTAGTTTTTCACTTTTGTATTAAAATACGAAGAAATTTTTTTTTCTAAACCAAACATATATATATATGTACGTGTATTTATGTATATATATATCTATGGGAAGCTTTTGCGAGAGAAATATATATTTTTTTCTTTCCAAATCCTAGCTAAAAGTCTTTTTAATCTTTCATGCTATAAACGTAGTACCGGAAACTAAAAGAATGAAAGAGGATATTGGTTCGATAGTGTGTACATTTCTGTGACGATGATTCTTTAGCAAATATTTGATTCCATACCAAGAAACGATATACATAAAACTGATTTCTGAGCACATTTATCGGAGTTCCACACTGTTTCTTCTTGAACGTTTTTAAAAAAGAAAAATCAATTCTATTTGATTGCTTAGTATCCAGTATAGGATCAGCGTTTAGATACGAATAATTATCATACTTTTTTGTCGCGATATAATAAAATGACAATTTTTTCAGTATGAGAAATGAACTAGCACAGGTAGAGGAGATGAATCTTTTAACGGTGAATGATCTCTTTATGAATTGCTCGAATAACGTGGGAAACAACCAAACGAAGATAATCTTTTCAATGCGCTTTAACAAATTGTTTTAACATAAATATTGTATATAATACATCTACCATGTATAGATATTATACATTAATAACTTTTACGATTATGGTAATAACCTACTATGATATATTATTATCGAGCACGGAAGTTGTTCAAAACGCGAATCGTTCGAATGAAAGTATAATCGAACAGTAGATAAGTATTATATTTTAAATGTATTTTTTTTTAAAAGATTGAAGTTGCGTTGTAAAAATATAACTCTAAAGATAATACATATCTATCAGAAATAAGAAAATAAATATGAATCTAAAAGATCTGTATCGAAGAAAGAGTTGGTGAAAGAGAAATTAGCTAGAAACGTTTGTGAGAGTTTTAAAAATCACAGTAACATTAGATCGTGTAGATATTTGTGTATTTCATCCCTATGTATTAACACATACACACAGCCAAAAATATATATTTACATAAAGGGATACATACGTTTAGGTATTTCCGTGTGTCAGGGCAGACAACGTTGAAGATATTTTGCGAATGACGCAGAGTGTCATCTCCATACGGGTAAAAAAAGACGCAAATAGCCGTAAAAGCGTTCGCACGCTTGCGTACTCGCTTACACGTTTACGAATGTATGGTTGGAGAAAGGGATAAGGATGGAACTTAAAAAAAAAATAGGGAGGGAAAAAGTGAGAGAGAGAAAACATGTTAGAGAATAAGAGAAGAACGTTCCCCAAAAGTTCGCATAGAAGTGCGTATGTGTTTGCACGACTCTTTGCTAAGTATTGTACAAGTACGATCACCCTTCCTTTCTCCCTTTCCCTCTTTTGCATGTACAACTATCATGTTCGTTCTTAACATACATATATAAACACACATACACATACACACATATGAACTAACTCGTAGACGGACGCGACAAAAGCGACGCGTCGGACCCTCCGTCGAGGGATCGCTAATGCAGCGGTTGCACGATTTTATCTCTCGCATTCTTTAGCTAAAGGGCTGCTCCAGGCCGCGTTGGGATCGATCTGCCTACATACATACACACACACACACACACACTCATATACTACTTAACTTAGCAACGTGTGTCTATGTGCTCGTATAACTCCAGGCAAACCTCTTTCTCTCTCTCTTTCTCTCGTATACTTTCTCTTATTCTCCTTGCATAGTTTTATTTCTATTTTTCATTCTCCAGAGTAAGAGAGAGAGAAAGAAATCCCTTCTACTCTCGAAATAATGTTCTGCAAAGGTGTAGGACGCGTATAAGAACGTGGCACGATTTCAACCAACCCCGATCCCTTTTTCTTTCCATCTTTCTCTCTCTAACTTTAACTCTTTTCCATTCTCCGATTCTTCTTCTTCTTCTTCTATGTTTTTCTCTCAGAGAGCATACGAACGTAAGCTGCGTTCGTCACAATGGCGATTCAAGAGCGTCCTACGGTCTATTAAATAAGCCAAAGGAAATCTTCAGACGTAGGGAGAACCTTCCTACTCTCTTATATCCCACTCCATCCCTTTCCCATCTTTCTATCTTTTACCCCGTTCTACTACAACAGCAAGCTATGTGACATTGTCGGCGAGTTAAGCTCTAATCCTACCTTTCCTCCCTTCATACCCTCCACTATCCTCCTCCTCATCCTCCTCCTACTTCTCTTCCACCCAACTTCTCCAACCAAACCTACCTTACAGCCCTATCTGTATATCTCTTTGTCCATCTTTTCGTTTTCTTTTCCTTTGGGGTTCTCCTCTCACGATCCTCTTTCCTGGTACCAACACACCCGTTTTTCTTCTTTCCTTTTCTTTCTTTCTTTCTTGCGATCGAAGAACACCTTTTCAATTCAGTTGAAAAGAAAAGGATGAGGATGACGACGGTCTCGTATAAAGCTGGCACAAATATCGGGCCCAGAACTTATCGACGATTAGATCTCATCTGATTAGTCTTAGAAGGGCTTAAAGGGACGAGTAGGTTTTACTATGGGTACCGTCAACTAACCGTTTGCACGGATATATCTACCGAATCTTTTCTCTCTCTCTCTTTTTATATATATATGTGTAGATAATTGTGTTCAGGTAGGAACAGATAAAAAGAGAAAGAGAAAGAGAGAGAGGGAGAGAGAGAGAGAGTAGTTTTATTGTTGTTGGGACAGTTGACATCATCTGACATCATCTGACATATGGTTTTTTTCTTCCTTCTTACGTTCATTTCTAAGAACTTAGATTACGTATCTCTACTTTACATTTATATCGTGATATCAAAATTATAATCATATTATTATTATATATTATTATTTTTTTATTATGTTTTATATTTTTTTTCTTCTTTCTTTCTGTAATCCCTATTTTTAAGTTAAATATGTTTTGCGTACACTTTGTATAAATTTATTGTATAGCTTTTGGTCATTAGGGAACTCTGTTCCATGATAAGTAAATAAATTACATTACGTTATATTAAATTTTCTTATTTCTTTTTTCTTCGTACATTGGACTTTTAAAAGAATTATTTACAATCTTGTATATATTCGTTATTAGTTACCAACCGTGTCATATTAATTCTTATTTCACCACATAACGAAAGGAAAGAAAAAGAAAAAGGGAGAATCTTTTTTTCGCGTTGTATAATCTTTCCATATCTTTTCGTGAATCTAAGTGGATGAAAGCATTTTGTTTGAATTCATAAATAAACTCATAAAGTAAATCAACGAGAGTTGCTTTACAAGGAAGATATTCATGCAAAGAGATAATACCTGTCCGACGTTGTTGGTGTTCTGTGAAAAAATAAAATAAAAAAGAAAAGAAAAAAAAGTATTTAAGAATTTAAGTGCGTTAACGCATTAAGAAGAGGCAAGAATGGAGAATGGTATAAAAAAAAAAAAAAGAAATAGAAGAAATAAAGATAGAAAGAGAATGGGTGAGTGTGTTCTTCCTTCTTAATTAGTTTCGAACATCATTTCGAAGTGGTTCCTTTCTAACGACCGTCATCGTTGTTGCCTGGTCGAAGATTTTTAAGTGAAAAATGTAGACGTTGAAATATTTCTTGGATATTTGAGTAATGTGTTTCGGTGTATTTTATTTTTTCTTTTCCTTTTTTTTCTTCTTCTTTATCTTCATCTTCTTCTTCTTATGTGTCCGCGTATATGTAACTGACTGTAAAAAGAAATTAAAAAAAAAGAGAATGTTTTATTTTAGAATTATGTTGGAATATCTCATAGCATCTTTAAATTAGTTCGGTCGGACCGTTGATGAGTCAGACACGTTAAACTTAATAAAATCCATTGCTCATGTTAAAAGAATGTCGGATAGCATGCTCAATGGCTATCACATATATCTTTTCTATGGGTTCCCCTATTATAATATAAAATATACTATCTGATACACACTTTGGTGTGTCGTTCGTTTAAATTAATTTAAAAAACAAAAAAGAAATATTTATGTATATATATTCATATGTGTGTACGTGTGAAATTAAAAAAGAATTTTCGTACGATGAATACGATAAAACGAAATTCGTTGCAACGATATATCCAAATTATAGAAGGGTTCTTCGATTTCTTTTTTTTATTTCTTTTTTTTTGTTTTAAATGTCAAAAGTATGCTCGAAAAATATCTGTTGTATAAAATGGGAAAATTATATTTGTAAAAGGAAGCATTTTTTAATCTGTTTAATTGAATTAAATCGATCTGTTATAGGAAGGTACATATTTTCGTTATTTGGTTATAAAAACGTTCGGTTATTTGGATTTAAAAAGAAAAATAAAAAATACGCGCGTATGAGAGGGGGAAAAAAATTAATAGATTTATTTTGTCTTGTTTAAAATAAAAATAAATAAAATAAAATTTATATCTCTTGTTTAATTGATAAAAGAAACTAATGGAAATTTCTACAAATCATTGATTAATGTTTCAAAAGTAATATGTACATATAGAAAAGGAAAGATATACACGTTTTATTGGTTATTTAAAAATTAAAAAAAATAAAATATGTATATAAAAGTTTCTGTATTCTCGAGTAGAATTAATGAAAAATCGTTTCGAAGATGCATCGAAAAGGCAATTTGGAAGGAAACAAAATGTCAGACGAATTAGATGGATGATAGATAAATAAACATGGTTAGAATAAAAAATAAAGAGGAGTTGCATAACGGAAACTGTTCCGCGAAGTGCATATTATCTTTGGACGCGAAAAGGGAGGAATTTGTGGTGGTGGTAGTAGTAGTGGGTTGTACGTAGTTGGAGCTTTGGTAAGAGGGTATTGAATAATGTATGAAGTGCGTTTCATTTTTTCTATACCGCAGGACGATACAAAGTTTTCTCTCTTTCTCTCTCGTCTCTCGAAGGACCGAAAACAAGCTACAATCTCCGGCAGTCGATGCTGCTTTGCTGCTTTGTAATCCCGTCTCTACTACTACTACTACTACTACTACTACTACTACTACAACCACGAGAAAGAACACTCGGGTCTGTATCCTAGACTCTTCTTTTGCCCTTTTGCTTCTGCTCCCTTTTTCATGATTTATATTACTAGAATTCGGAACGAAATAGGAATGCATGCTTTTCTCTTAAACTTGAATAATAACGAAGACCTAACTAATACAAGATTTTACTATTGGTAAGAGTCTTTAACTATTAAAAAAAATAAAGCATCCTAAAAACACGTATATTTCTTTATCTTATAAAATCAAATCGAAGAAAATAAAAGTAACCAGAAATTTCTTTTTTTTTTATGATTAGTATCAAAAAAAGAAGAAGAAGAAAAAAAATGTCATCGTTGTTCTTGTTGTTGGTTTCGAACGACGAAGGGTTTCCAAACCACCTGCAGAGTCAAAGGTCTCTATCGTTGTTGTTCATCGTCCCCTATGAAAGAAAACTCATCCTCGTTTCTGTCTATCTGTCTGTCTGTCTATTTTCTTTCTCTTGACGTTTCTAAGGACCTCAGAAAGAAGATACGGGAATCAAAATCCTTTTGGAATACAAGAGATCGTAAGCTATATATGTACTCTGCTATTATCTCGTAACCGTTCATAATAACACGCTAGCAAAGATAAATCCTTTCTAGCCGGCTGCATTTGGAAGAATTATTCTTTAACATAAGACTTCTATTTCTCTTTAATCGAAATATTTCATCGTATACCTGGCCTGCACCCGAAACTAAAACTTTTCTATACCTCTATCCCCTTTCTTATTTTTTCTTCTTCTCTATAATATATTTCTAAGTTTCTATGTATTTATGCAAACTTGTATGAGTGTGTATCGCAAGAAACAATTTTTTATTTAATTTAGAATTAAAAAAAAATAAAATTAACATTGTACATAAAAATATAATATTTTAAATATAAATAAAGAAAAAATAAAGAATAATTCTCTTGTTTTGAATATAAAAAAAAAATAAAAAGACAAAGGAATAGAAGAAATTGGACAATCCTTTTTACCAACTAGGAGCCAAACGGAAATGGAAATCGAATGCAAAAACTTGCGCACCAGCTCACTAATAACGTTCGCGGAAATAACGGGAGATCCAGGAAGGTGGTTCTCGTTGTTTGTAGCGCCAAGGGGAAGAGAGAGAGAGAGAGAGAGAGAGAGAGGGGTTGAGAGGGGAGTAGGAAAAAGAGGAGAAGGAAGAACAAAAAAAAATGGCGAGCCTCTTTTGCGACTCCTCGTGCTAAAAGAATGCTGAATACGAACGTAGCGTGTACGAGTTAACAATGCCCCGAAGCGAACAAGGAAACCGAGGAGAGAAGAAAACGAATGAGAGAAACGAATCCTCTTTTCTAGTCTTTTAAATGAGTCCTAGAATCATCTGATACTGGAAAAAACCATGATTTGCATCTACGAAATTTTATTTCAATTTTTTTATTTTTCGTAGCACACCAATAACGAACTTATCGGATTAATTTATAATCGATATTGATTTGATATTTTTGTATTTTATTTCGTTTCGGTTTAAACGATGGGGTGTTTTTGATGACTCGTTGAAGCAACGTTTCAATTAAGATCGCAGGTTAAATTAATAGTAAAAGTAATCCCGCGGAATGATATCGCGATGGAATAGCGCATCCGTGAGAATGATTAATTATTTGATTAATTTGTAAATGTATTTGGACGTTAGGCGATCCTACGAGTCTCATTGTGAGGGTATACTCGATAGTTAGTGACCATGCATCCGTTGCACTATGTCAATTAGACGCTTCCAATTAGAGCTACGTAATTGATGAATAGTACACTACGTGGTGGGTTATACTGTAATAGTCTGTAATACGCGATGAATCTTCGTATTGACCAAATGCACCAACGTTAATGACGTTATATGAGAGTTTAGAATATTTCTTTATTTTATTATTAATATTATGAATTCTCATTAATAACCTCATTAAATTATCTTACTTATAATCCTAATCTCTCTCTCTCATTCTTACTTTTTCGAATTAGTTAAAAACTTCACGCGAATTGTCTTCATAGTAAACGAAACGATTACTATTAGTCGTTACGAATTTTCACCAAACATTGATAACGTAGGTTGGACGAGTTTAGATAATTTTATTCATTTGATTCTATCGATCACGTTATATTTACAATTTCGATTTATCTATTTATATATTTCTCAAGAAAATTAGTTTAAAGTTAGTTTGATTTTCTCCTTAGTTAAATGAACAACTAAGAATTCGTTAGATAATCCCTTAAGTAAAAGGTAGGAGGATAAATGGTGAAGTAGGCGTTCTTCTCTCGATGAAGAAGGAAACAATCTCGAGTCAACGATGACGTTGATAATTAAGCTCTTAATAGACGTAAAGTTTCCATTTAATCCACTGCCACGATAAACGACGACTTTCCGAACGGGAAGGCGGAAGCTTGGCGGTAATGAGCGGATTAGAGAGTATTCCGCACGGATGCTGCAGATAAATGCACCGGGTAAGGGTGAGGGAAGAAAGAAGAGGATGGAACGAGAAACGGATAGAGCGAGAACGATCATCCTACGATAAAACGAGATAGAACGAGATAGAACGAGGTTGAACAAGTGAAAGAAAGAGAGAGAGAGATAGAACTTAGGTGGGTTAGAAACGCTTAGCACGAAACAACAAGCTATACGCGATTGAACCAGAAGGTGTATTCAACGAAAAAAGAAAAGAGAAATTAGAAAAAGTTGAAGTAAAAAAAAGATCTAACTCGCGTATCTACCATCTCTTTCTCTCTCTCACTCGTTAAAATTGTTAAAAGTGAAAAGCTAAAGGCCGGCCCGTCGTTAGTTGTTGTTTCTGAAGATAAATGAACTCGTTTGGAAAAGGAAGGAAGGAAGGAAAGTAAAGGAAAGGAAAGAAATAAGAAATGAAGGAAAAAAGTAGTGGAAAGAATTCGAGTTTAAGATATCGGTAGATACCGAGTAAATGTACTAGTCGGATGTTCCGGCAATAAGCGAAAAGGAACGTGGTAAAATGAAAAAGAGTAAGAAGAAGGAGAAGTTTTAGAGGAAGAAAAAGGGTGGATTTGGGTGGTGATAGGTTGGTTAAAGGATAGAATGAGAGAGAAAAAGAGAGAGAGAGATGTATTGTAGAAACGATACGTCATTCGTAATCCTGTTGTTTTCCGTTCTTCGATCTTTCGTCTAATTTTTTTTACTTCGAACATTCCCCTCCTCTTCCTCTTCTTCCTCTTCCTTTTCCTCTTCCTCCTTCACCATGTTCTCTTGACTCTTCTTCCTTCATGAGTATAATAAATTTGGTAACAAATTGCGGAGAACGCAGCTTGAGCTCCGAGGGTTTTCGGAGATCACGAAGGGAGGATGAAACGAGATAAGCGAGAATGAGCGAGAAACTGAGAGAATGAATGAGAGAGAGAGAGAGAGAGAGAAAGCAGACGGTCGCCACGTTTTAACTGGCTCGTAACCGGGACCTTCAGCTTTAGCAGAATTAATGGCTGAAGCCGCGCAAGTGACGGCATTAATGGTTGGTAAGTGTACCAAACTCGCTTCGATTTTTGTAATTAAATTCGAAAGATGGTGAGCTAACGTAATGGTCCATACATACGTATATACTTTATAGTTATTGTTAGATAAATTTTACAAATTGTTTTCAAAAGTAATTTCTCATAGCGTGAATAAGAAATAAAAATAAAATGAAATTATAAATGAATAACAATAGCTCGAAATTGTAAATCAAATCCCATTAGTAGCTTTGAAGCTAAATTAAAACACATTATATAATTAGTATTAATTACAAATTGTAATATAATGTTATATATCGTTCATCGCGTTCTTTGTGGTATTGTTGCGTTATTTTATTAAAATTAAAAAATAGTAATAAGGAAATTGGTTTGTAATTTTAAATTGAATACTTTTTCATGCGCGGATTGTTTTTTTTTCTTTTTTTACATTACCGTATTATTTTATCCGACTAAATGAAATTGGTTTGTAATTTTACCATTGTAACATGTTTCACGGTTATTGCTCATTAAACGAAGATCATCAGTTAGGACATTTAATGAAAATAGTATTCCGACCTAATTACGAAACGTGTCGAGGCTCATTATCGATCAGAGAAATGATACGTCGTGCCCAGGTTACTAGATTCACCGATAATACTCCTAATTACATCGTAAAACGATACACGTGTGAGAACGCTAATGGCCCGAACTCGTAAACCGACAAATATTAACGATAATACATGTACACATACACACATAAACGCACACATATACACACATAGAAACAGATAGCTTGATATGGGAAATTTCTGCGACTGTTATACACTGTTGTTTAATCTCACTTGAATTTCTTAACGCGTTCTTGTCAACTAATACACATATACAAATATACATATGCATATATATAGAACGTACACTTAAACATATCTATTATTCGATTTGGTTTCCATATTCTGAATCTAGTTAAAGTTCTCGTAGTGAACGACGTTCAAGTTTCTTGATTCCACACGAGGAAACTTTTAATCCACGCTTCCCATCTCGAACACGTCACTCACTCGCACTTAATCATACTTCCCCTTACCTCCCTACCCATCCACCATGTCTTCTTTCCCTTTCTGTTTTTTTTGTTAATACTCATTTAAAATAAAAAAGATCTTACGAAACGATAGAATGGCTTTTGGTTGGATTTTGTAAAAAAAATTGATTCGAGGAAAAAGTTTCTTCGTATTTATCCAACACGAGCAAGTACAAAATCGTATGATGTTTCTGGACATGATGTAATATATATATATATATTGGTACGTGTGAAAAATGATGAAAGAAACGTGTTCTTTTTTTCACTTTTGCATTAAAGAAAAAAGGAAGAAACTGTTTCTCTCACGACTGAATAATAATAATAATAATAATAATAATAAAATTCGCATTCGTCTGCGTCTCAACAGCTATCTACGAACGATTTTAAATCTGAGGAACCGAAAAAGCTTGGTACTTTACGATACGGGAAAGGTGAATTTTGCGGAGAGAAAATATAGGCTCACGTATTTCAAAGATCTTTCGTATTTCTTTGAATTTTCAACATTTTTCGAAAGTCCCTAGTACGAAATATGAGTAAAGGTAAAACGTGACACGCTTGCGCGTCACGACAAAAACATACCATTTCTTTCTTTTTCCCTTCCTTTCACGAACATATTTTTCTATTTTCGTCATCTCCAAACGAGAGTGTATTACATTGCGTTTCGAATACGCGATAGCTTTTCTCCCGTTTCTCTCTTTCTCTCTTTCTCTCTACGTGCATACCTAGCAACATCCTAGGTACATACGTAAACCGATCCATTATATGTATACATATACTTATGCGTATGCACGTTCGTATATACAGGGTGGTTCAGCAATTACTTGAAAAATTATTCCCCATAAATATCTAAATCAAAGATTTGTCATCGAAATATATTTTTTTTGTTTACCATTATTCTTTAAACAGTACTCGATAATATTGTATTTAATTTTTGTTAGATAACTAAATATAATTGAGGATAATTTGAATAATTTATAAATGACGTGAGATATAAGTTTGTTTGAATTGTAGAGTTATTTGAAGTAGTTTGAAATAAAAGGATTAGGGCATTAATTGAATCGGCCTGTACAAGAATTAGGAGTCGTGGTGGGAGTAGAGAGAGAGAGAGAGAATGGAAGAGCATACATCCGAAAGGAGATATACATGGAGCAAATTCGTGGCGCAAGTAAACCACCGTAGGGTATACATGCTCGACCATAATCGTTCGGGAGAGCTAGCAACAAGATCCAGCGGAATTCGCAGTCCGCGTGCTTAGCGCGATTCATGAAAACAACGAAAGCGACGTTATAGAGGAGTCGATCTTCTATCCCCATTCTCTTTGGGCTAACAACCCCCATAGTTCGACATAAAGAGAGAGGGAGATGGAGAGAGAGAGAAAGAGAGTGAAGTTACCCTCCTTCAATGTTACCTTGTTGGATGCCTTTCTATCGAGAATCTTACGGGAACGATCCAATTTCGATAATGCGTATCAAGTTTCCTTGACGATTCTCGCGTTCCACCAATTCCCTTTTCTCTCATGCCACTTTCTTGCCCTATTCGTATAATGTTATGGGAGTGGCATATTCGAGGTAGTGGATTCGTTGGATCATCAAACGTTACGACCCCTCCTTCTTATTGTTCAAAAAAGGAAAACAAAAAATAAACTTAGGTTTATCTAGCATGATCCTCTTTCCTTAATTTTCCTTAGATCCCATTTTCAAACTTTTCTATACAAATTTGTATTATGCGAGTATGGTATAAACACACGCGCACACACGTACACGCTCAAAAGTAAGATAAAGTAAAGTAAAGTAAAATATAAAAAATATAAAAAATAAAGGAGTAAAGTAAAGTGGAGTAAAGTGACTAGGAAAACTAACTACTGGTTTTTCACACTTATTTCGGTTGTAGGGATTAGGCGAGAGACTCCGAGCGATAAAATCTCGTTGCGGGTATGCATGCGGTGGGTATTAGCTAGCAAGTGTTTGAAAATTAGAAGCTCCTCTCTATCCTTTATCTTTCTCTCTTTCTCTCTCTCTCTTACTTCCTAAAAGGGAAAAGTATACCGCGCGTTACGAACACACGTAACGAGGGATAGGCAAAGTTGGAAGCAGCAATGCAGTGAAAGGATTAAAACGAAAAGAAGAAGGGTTGCTTGCTTTGCTTCTTCCCCATCTAGAAGAACATGGACCACCCTTTCTATATATCTACACATACATATATCTAAATATATATACATGTATAGATATGTAGATTAGTATGTGGAGAATGTCTGTTTGAGTTTGTACCTCATACCGTTCGTTGGTTCGTTCGTTCGTTGGTTGGTTGGTTGGTTGGTTCGTTCGTTGGAATTGGACGATGCCTGTAAAGACCCCTTCTGAGCGGAAACGGTCCAGCTTATGGGGTAATTATTTTTTCAACTTGACGGAAGAGGGTGGACAGAAAGTAGGAGGGGAGAAAGAGAAACGGATAGACTCGAGAACGGTGGGGGTCCCTTGCCTCGTTCGAACTAAAGCCAAAGGGGAATAAAATGAGACAGAAAAAAAGATAGAAAAAGAAAGAAACAGTGAGACAAGGACGGACAAAAAGAGGAAGAAAAACATGTGAGAGAAAGTGTGAAAGAGAGAAAGAGAAAGAGAGAGAGAGAGAAGGGTGACGTTCAATGTACAACTACTAGACCTATATGAACGAGAATACAAGAATGCAAACGGACGTGCATGTACTCGTACATAGGCGAACTATGAACGTATTCTGAAGGGATAGAGTGAGAAAGAAAAAAGAACTTAGAAAGAAAAAGAAAAAGAAAGAGAGAGAGAGAGAAACTCGTGCCGGCATTTGCAGCTGGTTAATGCGGTGAAAGCAAAAGAGTACATGAAAGAAAACGTTAATTACTGCATTACCAGCTAGCCAACCGTAAAATGTAGTGTATGGTTCGCGGTGCCGTTCCAACGTGATGTTATAACGAGACGGGAATACGATGATGAAGAGAGAAAGAAAGAAGAAAAGAAAGAAAGAAAGAAAATGAGAATAAGAGAGAGAGAGAGAGAGAGAAGTTGGATCGTGTAACATAGTGTATCGAGATAATACGTTTTTCAGACCTCTACTCGATGAGAGGGGATTAAGAGTAAACGAATTTATTGTTAGTACAAGTAGAACGTATGCATGCAAGTGTGTATGTATATATTATAAGTATACATATATATATACATATATGTACATGATTAGAGTATGTGTATATGGGTATAGTTAGAAGGTGCGTGTAGGCTAGTTCTTGTGAAGGTTTTCTCTTTTCAAAGTCCTCCCTTTTGCGGTGAAAAAGAAAAAAACCATTTCTAAAGACCGAACGTGTATGTTGCTGGCTTGGTGATTGAGAGGGAGGTGGAGGGAAGGTAGATGGGAAGAGGAGTGGACACCAGAATGTATCGTTTCGAATTTGATGAAATTCCGAAAAGGAAAATCGTTGAAGGTTCCGATGGTGTTGGAGATTTTTCATTGATTTCTTTTGTTTTTTTTTTTCGTTACTCGATTTTTTTATTCATGTCGATCCGATTACAAAAAGGCTCTCTCGTGTTGTCGGTGATAAAGGCTGTTAACATATGGATTAAAAATTGTTCTGATCAAAGAAATAAAAACAATAGGGAAAAGTATGTACGTTTGTATGTATGCGTGCGAATTTACACGTACATGTACGTGTTGTATGTGTGTGTGTGTTGTATATTTATTTAGATACGTTTGTATGGAATGCATCCACGGTCTTTGTGTGCCATCGATGCAACCGTTTGATTTTTATTTTCACTCTTCTTTTTTTTTTTTTTTAATTTTTTTTCTATTGTTCGCTGTTAACACGTTGACCTATTTGCGAAGACCTTTGAAGAGGGAGTGAGAGAGAGGAAGAAACTTTTAAAATGCTTTTTTTAATCGATTCGTTCGATTTATTCCTTTTCTTTCTTTCTCTCTTTTTCTTTTTATCTTTTTTTCAACGTGATCGCTGCACGTAGCCTGAATTCCTGACATTTGGAATGAGAACACTTGCGTAAATTTTGTCTTACGGTAATTCGTTTTTGCGAAAAGTCTCATTCAAATATAGTGAAAATTGTTCTGATTCTCGAATAAGATCGAATTATTATCACGGCCGAGGGTTGCTGGCCTAAATAAGATTTTTGTAAACAATAATGAAAATCAGGCTCGATAATCGACTACGACGACAGAATCGATGACAGAAAACGAATAAAGAGAATAACATGACGACGAAGAAGAAGAAGAAGGGAAAGAAAATAAGAAAGGTTAAACTAAAAAAAAAGAGAGAGAGGGAGAGAAAAGAAAAATGAGGTTAACTCAGGGTTGGCTTCGTTCGATGTACCTTAAGTAGGTTTTACATAGTTCCTTCACTATGTTTTCTCGTTTTTTATTTCCTTTTTTTTCTCTTCCCTTTTCTGTTTCTCAACGCAGAAAGGGTTAACACTTTTCTTACATTTTACTTTTAGTCTTTTTCGTTCCTTCCTTATCTTCTTTTTTCTTTCTCTCTCTCTCTCTCTGTTTTATTTCTTTTTTTGTTTTGTAGAAATCGCACGCGTCACGATTCGTCGTCCCATTGGGAATACGAGCCCTGGCAGCTTTTAACTTCACTCATCTGGGGAGCATACTTTAGCCTTTGGTGCTTGGCCAACTCGAAATTGTCCCTTTCTTTTTTCTTTTTTTTTCTTCTTTTTTCCAGGTGGCGCGAATACGTTTGTAGAATATGAAATAAAACAAAAAGACAAATAAAAGAGGGAAAAAAAAGAAAGTCCATACAAGTGGAGGGATCCTAAAAGAGAGAATCCTAAAGAAAAATCCTAAAGAAAAATCCTAAAAAAAAAGATATGAAAATATTGAATCCTTCTTCTTTCAGCCTTCTGACACTCCAAGAGACTTTGTTTAACTTTCCTTCGCATTGTTCGATACACCCCCGTAGAGAAAAGGGATAATCTTTTGTCACGAATATACCCGTTTAATAAATCCGATCTTTTCTGGTGTATCAAAAAGTCACCGTAGCGTGTCCAATGTCACGAATTTAATTAAACTTAGGAATGTTGTATTATACTTTACTATGAATGTAAGTCGTAAAAATTGTTTAGGGAATACATTTTTCATCCCTCCTTTATCCTCGTTCTTCGTAAATTTGTAGCGACATCTTGACCTCTCAATAGTTCTTCCCCTTCATTCATTCTCTCTTTCCCCTTTTAAAGTGTTTTTCTTCTTCTCGATAGGTCGTCCTAGTCATCATCGGTTCTTTTCTTTCCTCTTCTTCTTCGTCTTGCTAGCCTACTCTCTTCAATGATAATAGTCGATGTTTCTTCTTCTTCTTTTTCTATTTCTATGAAAAGATAGGGGCCAAGGTTCGATATTATTTTGTGAAAAGAGAAAATCGAAGTGCTCCGAGTACAGCAATAATGTTCTCCTACTCAAAGGAACATTTTGTGTTTACTCTCTCTCTCTCTCATTTCCACTCCCCCCTCTTCCCCATTCTACACATCCCACACATCCTCTTACACCACCGAGAACCCTTCTCCGCCCCTAATTTCAAAAGAAGAAAAGATAAGAGGCGTTGTGATTTTTGTTCACGAGGAGCTTCGAAGAAGGGAAGGAAGGTTGTGGGGTGCTGTGCGAAAAAATTTTCGTCGACCGGGAAAATGAAATGGCAATGAAGGTGGAAAAAGGAAATAAAAAGAAATAAATAAATAAAGGAATGGTAGGGAACTAGCGGTAAATGATTCTGAACGCTGTTCGGTCAGGCGAATCCTTGAACGACGGACAAAGTAATAAAAAGAAGGAAGAATAGTACGCCGCCATGACGTTTCTTCCTTCCTGGTTTCTTTTACACACATTTCCATCCCCTTTCATTTCCATCCCCTCCATCCTAATGTTCGTCCTTTTTCTCTCGTGGTGTAGCCAGCAAGCTTAACAAATATATTTGACGTTAGACACCAAGGGTGGGGCTGGGATATGCCATAAAGTGGTATTAAATTGATATACGCTGAGTTATTATTATTATTATTATTATTATGATCATTATTATTATCATTATCATTTCTATCGGGGTAAGGGTTGGTAAAAAAGAAGAGAACCTCTTTCTATTTACTTTTTAGTCTATAGTTAAGTCCATATATTCTTATACTTAGATTCGCGTAAGTATAAATTTAGGTATACGCACCTTATATATTCCACGTGTCAGAGGTAAAACTTTGCCGCCGAATTAATTCGAATCTATGGGGGTTGGTTCCGTTAATAAAAAAGTTTCTTCTTTGCGGTGAACTTATATCCACGGAAAAAGAGTGTGTGTATGGTGTGTGTATGGTGTGTGTGTGAGAGAGAGAGAAATATGACTCGAATTACTATCTTATTTTGATTTTATTATCTCTCTCTCTCTCTCTCTCTATATATATATATATATATATTTCTTTTTCGTAGCTCATACCCTTTCTCTTTATTTTTGCCCTTTCTCGCGTATCTACAGACGTGACGTATAAAGGCAGAGCGCCCTTTTTCCGTATTCATACGTACGTGACTACGGTAGGTGCAATAGCTTTTACACGGGGGTGCACGCGTTAGGAAAAAAAGAAAAACACGTGCTAAGTATATTCAAGAATTCAGCTTGGGTGTTTCTATCTATCTATATATATATATATATATCTCTTTCTTTCTCATTCTCTTTTTTTTCCTCTTTCTTTTTCATTCTCGAGGGATGCTGCTGCTCCTCAGCCGCGCCTATCAAGTGCACCCTCTCTTTTTATAATGGCAAAGGTACTTGATTTATTTATCCCTCGGTGCGAGATTGAACGAGGCTTATTGGCAATGCTGCCCTGGTCTGTCGTTAAAAGAACTACGAAAAAAGAGGAAATAAAATAAAATAAAATAAAATAAACTAAAAATAAACTGAAATGAAATAAAACTAAAATGAAATGAAAAATAAAATGAAATAAAAAATAAAGGGGAGGAACGAGATGGGGAAATGCACCACGGTGTTGGAATGGGTTAGGGCGAGGCGTGTGTGAGAGGAAAAACGCATAACCCATTCCCAATTCCTCTCCCCCTCCTATTCCCCCTCATCACTATCTCTCACTCTCTTTCTCTTTTTCTCGTTTGAATAAAAATGATGCATTCGTTCGTTTCAACGTGGGAAAAAAAAAGATAAAATATATAGGGGAGGATTTATCATATCGAAGAGAGATTTCAATCCTTTTGATCCATTGGGGTAATATATCAAAGGTATCGCGCTAATTACGATGATTATACTTTTTTCTCCCTCGGATATTTTTACATCTAACGAGTCTTGTGAGTTTCACTCCACTGTAAATAGGTACTTGTTAACTTCGATCATCTCAGATCGATCGGATTGTTAATAAGATTCGCGTGGTATTATAATAATCTCTTTATTTCTCTCTCTTTCTCTCTGTCTCTCTATCTATTTCTCTCTTCTTCTACTTTCCTTTAATGGATAAGAGAAAATCGGGCTCTCGTTCTCGTAAACGGCACGTCGGTCGCGAGAATATGGTATTAGAATAATTGGATTACCAGTGTAACGACCTTAGTGTTAGTGTAATTATATTAAGAGTTCTACTGTATTTAATAATGCTCCAGTGAAATTGCGTGGCTCGAGGTCGGCCCAAATTCGTACCTCGTGTTAAAAGAGAAAGAGAGAGAGAGAGAGAGAGAGAAAATTAGTGAATAAAAGGGTCGAACAAGAACGACTTATGTGATTCCTTCCAAAGTACATACATTCGTATGGTTTCTAACACGTAAATCCTATGTATTCTTATTTACGTATATATATGTTAGTACACATGTGTATGTATGAGTGTAATATTGAGAATGCCTTCTCTTCTTCGTTGAGCTAGCCTCGTTCAATATGTCACAATATGGTTGAACCCAATGCAGGAACGATTTCAACCCCTTCACTTTAGACCCTTCTTCGTTTATGAAGGTAATACTATACGGGCACTTTACTCTTATGCTCTCTCGCATCATACAATGGCTAGTGGTACCTGATTCAATGAGTGAGTGTTTTCGTTTACCATATAGTCTCTTAATATACTCTTTTATATTATATTGAATTCACCTTATGTATTGTAAAATTTAAAAAAAAAATATATTTAAGAATAATAATAATATAAAGTAATAATGAATAATAAGCAGAGTATATATCTGGACGAGTGCAAGAAAATTCATGTAACGATCTTGAGTCAATTAAAAAATATATGTTTAAGATAAAAATGATATCATAAACTATATGAAAAGAAAAAGAAAGAATAATGTGATTGTGTATAGGAACAAATGTAAGAGAAAAAAAGGAAAAGAATTTGTGAGTCATTATTTTAGATAAAATCGTTCCTCAAAAATGAACATAGTTGAAATAAAACATTATATAATATTTTTTTTTATTCTCCTAGTCGTGTCTCGTGTCTCGACAATTCGTATAATTTCTTTTTTTTTCTTCGAGAAGAAAAGTACAAGTTCGTGCCCCCACGATAGTTTCCCTTTTTCCAAGTTAAAAAAGAAAAGGAAGACAAAGAGGTTTGTGAAACTTGTTCGTCTAGGTACGAGTAGTTCGAGGTCTAAAACAATTTGTCGGTTGATTCGGGACTAGTTTGAAGAAGTAACGGGACAGGACATTCTACTTCGATATTTTTCGAGGACACTTTTAGTATTTGAAAATCGTGCAGAGTGAAGGATAAGTCTAGAAAGAGAAAAGACGTAAGTGAAAGTGACTTGAGTTAGGTTGAGGTATAAGGAGTTGGGTGGGTAGAATCGGGGAGTGTGTTACCGAGGGTGTATGATATATGTTGAGGAAGACGAGAGGAAGGGTGAGACAGAGCAACGAGGCATATTGCGGAAGTCGTGGAGTATTTATGGTACTCGGAGCATTATTTGTGCGTGGAGAGGCGTCCGTTATAGGGACGTCGAGTGCATCGCTAATATTGGCACGACGTCCCGGCGCTCGGCTGAGCACAATTGGAGCATTGTGTAAGTACAGACTGCAGCCTCATCAATTACGCGTTCAATTAGCAGAACTCGAGAGAGTGCGAGGAGGTACATCGAGGTATACGCGGAGGGATTGAATAAGAGCGGGGTGCAGAGGTTAAAGAGAATGCGAGAGAGAGAGAGAGAGAGAGAGAGAGAGAGAGAGGAGAAGACGAGGTCTCTACTCGGAGCACTGAGAAAATTGTCGTCTGCCAAGAC
This sequence comes from Mischocyttarus mexicanus, assembly GCA_023678845.1. Lineage (NCBI taxonomy): Eukaryota > Metazoa > Arthropoda > Insecta > Hymenoptera > Vespidae > Mischocyttarus > Mischocyttarus mexicanus. Next base: position 4,086,396 of record JACGTP010000004.1, read on the forward strand.
TAAGGGTCCCTTCTTAGATTCCATAAAGGTTCGCCTCGAGGTTCGATTAATTATCTTTGCGAATGGATAAAGCTGACTTTTACTATATAGGCATTATACTTCTTCTTCTCAAGGTTTTTTCCTCTTCTCATCCTTCTCCCCCTTTTTTTTCCCTTTCTTTTTCTCCCCTTTCGACTTTCTTCGACCATTTTCTTTTTTCCTTTCTTTTGCTTTTTATACTTTCTTTCGGCCGGCGAATTATTTCTTTTTCTACCCTTATTTCCGTTTCTTTTTTTAAAGGACGCAATCGGTGGAGTAATAATAAATATTTCTTAGAAATAATTGAGATAAATTATTAAGAATCCTTATAATTATTATTTTTTTCAATATTAGTATAACATTTTATTTCTCGATTCAATTTCGTATGGATTATTATAACGCAACACAAATACATGTATATGAAATTGTGTGTGTGCGAATAATTATTGTTATCATCGTCTGGAGATAGAATAGGTGGATGGAGAAACGAGGAAAATAAGTGACAAGGTCGAGGTGAATGAAAGTAAGTAAGTATTATACTTATATACATAGATATTACAGGTAAAAAGAGGAAAAGAGAGAAAAGGGGAAGATCTGTCATAAAATTCGTATGCGAGGAAATGGCCAAAGAAGAAACAAGTATTACCAAGAAGGCGCCTTTCTTATTCTCCGCTTCACTGTACCGTGTAACGAGTTTTACGCTTTCCTGAATTTCTGTTATTTCATACGCGGGTTGCTGGTCGTGCGGTATTAAAGATATTCCCTTCTTCCTTTTTGTCAAAATTAGCTTCTACAATGTGGCTCCTAGCCAACATTGTCATACTCGAAGTAATCATAGTTGTCGTCTCTCTGTGTTATCCTTGGCTGAGGATACCAAATTTTCTTTATCGAACCTATAACCGATTTTACAGGTGAATACTTCTTAAAAGTATGAAATCTTTGTATTAATTATTTATACTTTAATTAAAAATATTTCCTAGTATTTTACTAAATCTTTTAAAAAATTCTTTAATGAACGATGCAATTTTATTCAACTAATCGTACACTATCGAATTTATACAAAAGAAAATATTGTCGAGTCGAGAGAATACTTTGATGATACGCTTAATCAGTGTCGTCATAGTTGATTAAATGTTAATATAAATAATCATGCTCGTATGTCATTTTAAAAACGTTTCATTTTTCTCTACAAGAAATTATTATTCTTTAAAGTACATTTTACATTTGCAAAGAAACCTTTCTTTATTTTACATCATCGATTATAACTCGCGTTATTTTATTACTTTTTCCATTATTCCCTCTTAATCGTCTTTATCATTCTTCCCTTAAATGTTTTTTTTTCTTTTTTTTTATACATAAAAGATCATCTTTGTCTACCCCTTTTTGTATTCGAGGGACTGTCCTTTTTTGTTTTATGTAGCTGATTGGTGGCACTCGCTTAACTCTGTCTCTTTGATATTCAAATAATAACTGCTCAGACGACTCCCTTCAATTTCGCCCTTTACCCTCGTTAACGTCCTTTCCCTTCCTCTTCTACACTCTCTCTCTCTCTCTCTCTCTTCTTTTTCTTTAAGCTGGGTTTCAAAGAGAACCGTACATTCAACAACCACCTACGCGTGTATTCTCTTTACCTCTCTCTCTCTCTCTTTGTGATCTTTCTACTCACTTTTACACGTTTTTCCGTGCTTTCGAACTTCAGGATATTTGTCCGTGACGAAAGGAACACGTATCGTTTCTCCTATGTCTGTCTTCAACTTTACTTTTTTTCTCTTTTCTTTTCTTTTTTTTATTTCTGACACAGTCTAGATACGCACGAGGGTAAAAAGAACGGCGAGCAAATACTACATACGTACGTAGTAGTCGTTAAAGGGGAGAAAGCGAAGGAAGAAAGGAGAAAAAAAGAAAAAGTAAAGTAAAGTAAAATAAAGGGTAGTAAGTATACATTGTCTCGATTATAGTCAACGCCTCTGCGATATTTTTTCATCATCTCTTCTTACCATTAAAGAGAGAGAGAGAGAGAGAGAGAGAAAGAGAGAGAGATTTTATCTCTTTTCTAATGTACTCCTGTTTTTTTATCACTTTCCTCTGCTCCCCCTCACTTCTATTATTTCGTTCGTTGGGTTTACGTATCGAGGTAAATTTTACTTATCCACGTATGCTTTTTATTTATTTATTTTCTTTTTTTTATATTATTCTTGACCATAGGTTTTAGGTTAATCCTAAATTACGATTGGACTGAATATTAGGGTTCTGATTTTTTTTTAAATCGTACCAATTGTTTAGTTTGAAAAGGTTTTTTATGAGTCAAAGAAATTTTACGTATTCCACAGAACTTTAATTTGACTTTTTTATTTATTTATTTATTATTATTATTATTATTATTATTTGTTCTTCCTTTTCGTTACGATTGTCTTTTCTATCATAGAGAGTATGGTTGTTAGAACAACGATATCGTTGTCACGATAGTAATCTTCTAAAGTTCTAGTCAGGGCACTATCGTTTGGACTTTCTGTTCTTAACGTGTGAACGTTCTTGATAGTGCACTAGGTGTTGCAGCCAAGAAGTTTCTAAACGTAGAACACGTCTACGAATAGCTACAGCGTTATTGTTACGAGCCCCTGCTGCTATGACTGTGTTTCCCTTTTCTTCCTTTCTATCCTTTTTATCCTTTCTTCTATACCATACAAAAACCGATTTTCCAAATCTTTTCTCCTTTTCGAAATATCAAGACGTATCGTGTCGTAGAGTGTGTTTTGTTCCTTTCACGTTTTTAAATTTCTGAAGGACACGTAAATGTTGTCCTTCATACGAACTCTCACGAAAATCCAATTTTGTTTCATCTATTTTTATTCAGCTTCAAAAAAATATCGCATCTTCGAGTATTTTCGTTTGTTTGTTTATACAAAAAAATAATAATAGGTGCTTACTTTTTTTTAAATTTTCTCATAGATATAATTTTTTAATTATAAACAAATGATTTTTTTTTTTATTTTAATTTCACGCACACACATACATACGATACAAAGTACATATTATATTATTTAATTTTTATATTTATTTTTTATCTTCGATATGAATGATAAAACAAAAAAAACAGAACAATATAATTTTCTATCCAAAAGTGTACAGAAATTTTTCAACGCTCGACAAAACGTTCTTTGATCTCGCTTTTATCGTCTCCAAAACGATTTAACAAAATAGCAAAAAAAAACCCCAAAAAGAACAAAAGTACCGCGTACAAACGATAGACAATAGTAGAAAATAAAAAAAATAAAACGAAAGAGTAACAACAAAATCGAGATATAGTAACAACTAGAAAATTGTTGGTTGCGAGTTAGTTGTAAGGTAAAAAGTTCGAGAGTACGTAGTCTCGTATTTTGGAAAAATTCAACCCATCTCTCTCTCTCTCTCTCTCTCTCTCTCATGGAATTGGAATCGAAGTAATCCGAGAATATTAAGCGAGGACCATTGGTAACAATATCCGTGGTGGTATCGATAGTGACTAACTGATCAAACACTGCCTCGGGGGTGTTGAACGTTGAGGGTGTGGGAGAAGAGTCCTTTAGACTTTTTCGCCCTTTGGTTATATTGAACGATATAACCGGAGAACAGGAGAGGAAAAGCTCATTCCTATATTACCCTAACGCAAAACTTGGACTTCTCCTTTACAGCCCCCTCTTAAACTCTCCCTTTTCAACCCCTACACACTGTTGCACCCCTATACTGAACTTCTGAAACTTCTGTGAACGTATCTACCTGTACGTCTACAAAACGAAGGGCTCTGAGATGAGTCTTTGTAGGAAGGAGAGGGAAGAAGAGGAAGTAGGGTTGTGGCATGGGGTGGTAAGTTGTGTGTGAGAGAGAGAGAGAGAGAGAAGAGACCAAGGCCAATATTGAACGAGGCTCGTTGCGTTTATTACTCTTCAACACGAGGGTAAGATTTCTCGATTACTTTCCTTCGTCGTCGTCTTACGTTCGAGTGCTTTTTCCTTTTGCGATCATACTCAGCTCGATTCATTTTCGAAGAAAACGATTACCTTGAGAAACGATTTTCACCGAGTTGATTTTCAATCAAGAGGACAGGAGGAGGCTTTAATATTACGACGAATGCTTCGATTCTTCGTGCATCCAAAATCCTTTCCCATGATTTTCTTTGTTATAGAAATAAATAATAGAATTTAAATTGCATATATCGATTTAGTATATAGTATATAGATAAAGTCATTTTAAATATTTATAAACCTAATTAGTAATTTAAAAATTATCATCAATAACGAGAAATATTTCTTCAGTTAAAATTCTTTCCTTATTAACGATCCATATTCGTATGAATCATGAAGCGTATGAATGAGTGAATTTACATTGAACGATAAATCTAGTTTAAACATGTAGAAAAATAATCATAAATTTTGATTAAACAATTGATCAGGTTTGATTCGTATCAATAACTATTAAAAATTTATAAACGGAGGATTTCGTGAATAATGTTAATCTTGATTAAAGTTAGTGAGTTGAAGGAGTTTACCGAACGTAACAATTTCCTTTAGGAGTTAATGTTTCGCGAGAAACATGGAAGTAAAATGGTAGGAATAGAATAGACTTTATCCAAGTATAGGGTGGACTAAAATCGTTATACTTCGAAACTGATTTGCTCGTGTTATCGTTCGCACGATAGTAGTTTTGGTCCGAACATCTCGAGGTTCTAGGATTAGTCCTGAAAGCGTCCTTCTCATCGTCTAGAAGTCAACAAGTGGTTGCGTCTGGTTAACTTGCGGATTCGTTGCCGCGGACAGTTGGCTCGTTCAAAGATGAGTTTTCCTAGTGTGTTAGAGTATTTCGACAATGGTCTAGAGAAATAATAGAATTGAACAGGATTTTGGCCAACAGGCCAATACCTGGGATTTAACTATCGATCCTCAACAATCCGCTTCAAATCCACCAATGTGGGAGATAGAAAGAGAGGGAGAAAGAGATTTGCGTTACATTGCAATAGTATCCATTGATAAATACAATAAAATGGTTTTACTCGTTATTTTAATACAAATATATATATATTAAATACTTCGTAACATATTATTGGGATATTTCGTTCGTCAAATTATTTTATATCCGAATGATTTTATCCAATTTGATATTAGGTATTATTCTTTTTAATTTTATTTCAGATGAGAGATATTATTTAAATCAGTTGAGTATTTAATCTTATAGCTTTTTAATCAAACTTATTTTTTTTTTAAATAAGAAAATAAATGAATAATTACTGATTGGTTGTTAGAAATAAGTATGATTTTCTCGTATCGATTTTCGCGTGATTCGATTTCTCAGAGTTAAATCGGAAAGTTGATCGCGGCTTTACATCTATTCATTGTTCATAATTGACGTCCTAATACTCCCTTTAAAGCCCTGATTAATGTTCACTGGCATTGGTGGAAATCAGCCTTAGGCTATACACAGGATATATATCGAACGCCCTTTGTATTTCCATTCCGTACGTTGATGTTTCCACTGATCGCTCTAAATTCGTACACGCGTGTATCATCCGAAGCCCGAATTTCAAAGTGCCAACATAACATGTCTACTTCGGCGGAATACGGGATTGAAAATTTCTCGATTTGGATGATAAGCAGCTGCTGCTCGTAGGCTCTTATCTCATTTCTCCTTTTTTTCTTCAATATCTTAAAATTTTTTAAATCACGTGCTGGTACGATAGAATTTTTTATCGAATGTTAATTTATTCCATGTGCATTAGAAAAATTATTCGCTTATAATTTTTTCGTTGAAAAAGTTGCTTAAAAAGATGACGACGATAATAAGGAAATAAAAAAATTTCAAACTTACGTTTGTCGAGAAGATATACACACACACGCACACACACACACATACGCAAAAAATGTAAAAACGTTTTATAAAGATTTTAATACAAGTGGATAGGATAATCGATAGTGTAGTGAATTTTGCAATTTCATGGTACGATAGCGGAAGCACGTGTTCGTTTGGTAAGATCGATAACGCAATGAAAACTCAATATCGTTATCTTATCTATAGTCGATCGATGTTAAAAAAGAGAAAAAAAAACGAGAGAATGTATATACGTTTAGCCTTCGATCTACATACATTTATATACACGTATATCCTACGTTGAAAGTATTCGTTTATGAATGGCGCGTATATTTTCTGTAGAAAAAGGAGAAATAGTAAAAGGGTAAAATCAATTAAGTGAAAAATATATTGACGTATTTCGTGCTATATAAAATCGATAACGGGACTACGTTAACTCGATGGATCACGATTGAAATATGCAGAATGTATATCTCGTAACATAGACTTGTTTTTCCTGCCAGATACATAAAATACAAAATTCAAACTATAAAAGATATTCGATTAAATATATATTTACACGTATAAATATAATAAAGAAAATGTAAGAAATTGAAATAATAAAGAAATTCTAACAAAAAGAAAACAAATATTATTACCTCAATTTGCAAAAGTATAAATGTACACAGATTAGAAATCAAAGTTAGTTTTGAGATATTTCTTTTGGAAAAGGAAAGAAGAAAAAATATAAACTTTGTTCGAAACGCGTGAAACTGCATGGATAGGAAAAAGAAAATAACGAGACGAGGTAGAAGAAGAAAAAAGACAGACAGACAGAAAGAAAGAAAGAAAGAAAGAACAAAAAAAAAAAAAGAATCTCGTAATTACTAGACACCGTAATTTCCTCCTGAGAGAGTGACATAGCGAAAAATACGTTCCATATTTCGTTCGTTCCGTCTCTTGGCGTATTCCGCATTAACTTGCGGACATGAGCACGCATAATTCTCTTAAAATGTGACGCGCACAAGCTGCTAGCTCTCTCTCTCTCTCTTTCTTTCTTTTTCTCTCTCACACTCTCTCACTATACTCACAACCTTCTCTACTATACCGGAACAGAACGGGTCACCAACGGGTAAATTTATATGCTACGATCTTATGACAAAATTCAATTTCATTTAATAATATTACATACTTTCGATCGTGTTTCTCTCATCATTTTTAATATCAAGATTAACCAAATTAAATTATATTAAAATACCTACAATAAATATTGTAAAACGAGGAAAGATATAAAATTTGAGAACGAATAAAATATGAACGAAGTATCGAAATAATTTCATAGAAAATAACACTTAATCGTAGATAATGATCCAATTAATTCGAAATTTCACACTTATTACACGTGTAATTTATATAACTCGATAATCGATATTATATAGTTTAGGTAATTGATAGATTATAGTTCGCAATAAACTTGCTACTTAAGAAATAATTATTTGGTCATGTAAAAATGTAATCCTATCTCTTATTTATCGATAGTTATCGTTCTTATTGATAACACTGGAACATAAGCAATGTAATGTATAAGCAATGTAATCGTCTGTCTCAATGAGAAACAGTCATACCACTGATTTTGATAATAATCTTTTCAGATAACAAACACGATAACTAATATGTTACGTACAATGATTAAGCTATATTATTCACGTTACGTTTAATATTATACATTTATTTGACACAATTTTTCATCAAAGATATATTAATTCTTTTTTTTTTAAATAATTATTATATAAATTTTTGTATTATAAATTTAAGGGTTAAGGAAGCATATGTTCCGGATGATTGGATACGAGAACCATAATCGAGAGAGTTAAAAATTTCACGAATAAAAAATTTTTATTTCCAACATATGTAAGCTTTAGTAGTAGTAGCAGTAGTAGTAGTAGTAAGTAGTATCTACTACCTACGCAACGTAAAACTCCATTAAAAGAAACTACGACATTTTAGTTCGTTTTCTGCGAGTCGTGAGAGCCCACGGAAGAAAAACGACGAAGAGGAAAAGCAAAAAAAAATAAAGAAGAAAAAAAAGAAGTGAAGAGAAAAAAGGGAGAGAGGGAGGAAGAAGGAGAAGATGAGGAGGGGTTGGTAGAGCAGAAGGAAGGAGGAATCCTTTCTTAAACCTGTTCAATCTCCACTTTCCAGCGTAAAATTTCGCCATGATGCCAGTCCCTCGTATCTTCCAAGCTAAGAAACGTTTTAGAAACGGACTTTCGAACGAATGAACGTTACTATGAGATTGAGTGTGTTAGATGGAGAGAGAGAGGAAGAAAAGGAAAGGATAGGGAAGGGAATATTGAGCTTATCGTCCTTCTGCCACCCTTCCTGTTCCACTCCCATCTTCCTCGTTTTCACAGAAGCGGAAATCGAGAAGCATCTTCACTCTGTGGTAGAGGGAACAACGAACGGACTATTGCGAGCTACTCGACCGGCAAAATAGCGTCGATAGTTATTGACGATGTAATAAAGCTAGTCACACGTTACTAAAAGTACCAACTTATGGGTAGAGCCCAGAGAGTGGATGAGAAATGGAGAAATACCGAGTTGACAAGGCCATATGGTTCAGTAAAATAGGAACAAAGAGATTGCGTATAAGCGTGCATGTGTGATTCATTCATTCAACATTTACGATTCACGTAATTGCGATCGTTAATGATCCGTACCTTATTTTCGATTGGATAATATTTAAACGCTTGTATTTATTATTGGTGAATGAGGAGTGGTCATGGCCAACTGTGACTATTTTACTGGATTTCTTTCAATAGTTTTGTATCGTCATATTTTATATGTAATTTATATATTCTTATTATTTTGATATATACAACAGGCAGATGTTTTTCAAACTTTTTCCATATTTTAATCAAATTTGACTGTTTATTAAATATAAAGTGGAAGGAATTATTCATACTAATGTACGCTTTGCTTCGCTCAAATATTTCCTATTCTCGTATGAGGATTTATTATTTATGGTTTTATGGATAAAGTTATTAAACTAACTTATGCCGTTTCAAAGAGATTATTTCAAGATATATATTCACTATATTTTTATAAATCTCGACATAATAAAATGATACGTTCAATTTATGCAGGTAAACTAAATTATTACTCTCTATCTTTTCGAGAGATATATTTTTAATTTTAAATATCTCAAAGTAAACATATTTTTAATGTTAATATTATATGTTTTTTATATAAATTAATACTTAACGTTAAATAAAAAAATTACTAGCGAAAATAATACGAATAGAACGAAATGTATTTTTTAGAAAGAAATTTAGGTATGCCTATTGTAAAGTTTCAACTCGTATTTACGATACAACGACGACGACGACGACGACAGATAAACGTTGCAATTTTTACAAAGGTCTATGACCCAACGAAACAAGCCTAGACGGATAAAAAGGAAAAAAGAAATAATAAAAAAATATTTGCGATTCAGACTGAACGTTGGAGCAACGACGAGGAGGAAGAACGAAAAAAAGAAAAATGTTTTTTCAAACAAAAGACACACAAAGTTTTCTTTTTTGGGATGCTACTACACACAGTAGAAAATCGCAAAAAAGCGCTAATTCCAAGATACGACGGGATTTATGCATTTCTATTTTCTTACCGCGCGAATCACCCTGGTTTATCGTTTCAGTGAGTTTTGCGTGCTCTTTTGCTATTAAAATAACGCGAGGAGAATATCACGGTTAAAATGTAATCATTCTAGTCATCCTACTCGTCATATTCTCTTCCCACTTCCTCATTTCGTAGCAGGTTGCTATTGCTATTAAAGGGAAAAGGTTGGGAAAAGTTCATCAGGCTAAAATTTATGATTATCCTAGAATAAAAATCACAGACTTGTCGTCGTAGCCGTCTCTACGTTGCTCGTTCTGTCTTCGTAAAAAGGGAATAAAAAGAAATAAAACAAAAAATAGATAAAAATAAAATAAACTAAAATGGTCTATAAGGTTACGTTTTTCACTACCTGTGCCTGCATTCCTATACGTGGCATATACTTACATATGTTTTGGTTTTTTTTTTGCTACTACACATTTATACATACGCGCGAACATATAGAAACGCGTGTGTCTTCTTGTACACCTGCTTGTTATGGGAAACGCGTAAACAGCAAGAACGACGACTACGACGACGAGTAAAAGGCTCGAACTTTAAACTCCAGTCGAGTTTTTCCGACGAACGTGCGGTCTCGCACGCGTCTTCTTACATTTACACACACATATATATATGGGTATAGTTACCATATATTTGCCCCGGGAATTCATATATTTTTTAATAGGGAAAGCTCGTGTGCATTCAGTCGCATCCTGGCTGGATGTCGCCGTGGAGCTGCTTTTTTCAAGTATTTTCCCTTCTTTACCCTTTTCTGCGCCCACCAACCCACCTACCTCTCACTCTTTTCCCTTTCTCCCTGTTACTCTCTTTCATGTATGCATTTTTTTCTCTATTTTCTTTATTTTTTTATTTTACATTTACCTATCTTCCTTTTTTCTCATACTTTTCTCGTTGAAAGAAACCGTCGACGCGTCGCTTATTCACAGGAAAATATGAATACGTCGTCGATCGAAAAGTTTTCTCTCACGAAGAGGGGAAAATACTTTTCGTTCCTTCTCCCTCTCTTTCTCTCTCTCTCTTTGTTTCTACACAACTTTTTCTTATGTTATTTTTTTTTCTTTTCTTTCCTTATTGGAGAATGACGAGCGTAACTGTCGTAATCAATCGTTCCTTTTCTTGGCGTATAATACATGATAAGATAAGCGTAGGAGGAAACTCGTGACTGATTAAATTATATTTCGAAATGTTTTTTTTTCCTCTCTCTCTTTAGATATTTTTAATTTTTGTGTGTAGTTTTTATTATTAACCATTTCGTGTATAATAAAATAATATAATAGGAAAATTAATCAAAAAGAAAAAAAGAAAAATGGGAGGAATGTTGGAACGAGTTATGTGTGTATAACGTAGAAAGGATTTTGGCAAGGAATAATATCTGGTGGTGAGTTTGAAACCGAACGAGGAAATGAAAGTTTCTTTCTATCTCATAGAAATATTTCGTTCGAAAGGTTTTTCTGCGGTATACTCGAAAATGAAAAGCACCGACGATGAGCAACTACAGCAGAGAAGCAGAAGCAGAAGCAGAAGCAGAATCAGAATCAGAAGCAGAAGCAGAAGCCCCCTTTTCACATCTAGACCTTCCATAATAAGTTTTTCAATATACACGTTCCCCTACGTAGATCGGATCTGGCGTTGAGAAACAGAATCTAATAGTATATTTTCTGGCTAACATCCAAGTTTTACCAGAATCGAGCTCGTAAACCTATATAATACCGTAGTCGAGCCTCTCGACGGAAAGACACGTACGATCAATCACTGTAACTTATCCAACAACGACTATTACTATGCTATACTTATAGATAGATATATATGTTAGATCTTTTGCCGTATTATATCTGCATCGAGCCAATCTTCAAATGGTTTAAATTAATAGAACATGATATTTATACCTTATCTAACATTCCTTTCTAAATTCATTTTATTTTTCCCTTTTTCCTTTGAAAATTTTAATAATAAATTTACCAAATATAACACAATGCTTCGTATCTCTTATTAATCCTTATCGGTCGTTAATCACCTCTCTCACGTGACAACAGTACTTTGTCTACTGTTTTCTAAAATATCATAAATTACAAAATTATAAATAATTATTCGAATCTAATAAATAATAATAAATGAAAAATAGAATTAACGTTAATTTAGAATTAATATAAGTGTAAACAATTTTGCTATTGTACAATGATTAAAAAGAAATTTTATAATATATCATATATGTTAGATAAATGATAATTATTTAGAAAATATCAAATGATGAAACAGAACGAAAATTTGTGTTTATGTTCTAAGAAATGATACGATATAGAAAAAAAAAGGTATTTTAAGTTCAGATATAATAATATACTTATATGATATAATATATACCTACACGGTATAATCTGTTTCTATAAATGAGATTGATTTAGAAATATGAAATGACATTAGAAAATAATGCTCTATAATTAAGTATATATAATATATATGTAATTATAGTAAGAGAGAGAGAGAGATGAGAAAAATATCTACCATCATGAACGAAGGTTGAGTCACGACTGACAAGTGAAAGGAAAATCGGTGTTACTATCCCCACCATTAATTCTCATTCCCACTCCCTCTCATATTTTATATTTCTTAAATCTATAATACAAAGTGTATATACACTTTAGTTTGATATTTTTTAATTAATAACGTAATATTAATAATCGTAATTTTAATATAAAATAAATCATTAGAAAAAGATTTTGATATGCACTAAATTATTCAATAATTTTCGCATATTTACTAACTAAAAAGAAAATGTAGTCTTAATTTCTTCAAGCTATTCCGTCATACTATCTTCCTATACTCGCGAGGAATAATATTTTCTTTCAAAGCTGAAACTTTCCTTACCGTAACATTTCCCATAAAGACCAGCTGCTCTTTCATCGATAAAAGATTCGGGATCCTATTCTCTACCGTGTTCTTATTTTCTAAATCTATTCAACATTTGTTTACCCAAGACATATTTTTTCTAGACATACTGAGAAGAAAATATAAAACATATTACAAAAATTATTATTATTATTATTTGCTTTTCAAGAAAATAGAAAAGTAAAGTACTCCCTGCCCTAACTGATTCCAATGTTATACTATTTTTCTAATATCGTTTATATACTCTAGATAATTAAAACACGATATGATCCAATATTTATTGTTATTATTTTACTGTTTACTTAGTATCATTAAAAAGGTTTTCAATATAAAAAAAATAACGGGCAGAATATCTAAAGATATCCGAAGATAGACATAAAAGATTTCGGAATGCATGACGGTTCTCGGTGAAGCCATTATGGTGAATCTTAAAAAAAAAAAAAAATAAGAAAAGAAGAAAAAATAATCCAACGGCTTGATAATGCCCCCGGATAATCTATCCACTCGTCTCCTTTATGGGAAAGAATGGTCTGATAATAGGAAATCGATTTACTGCGTTACGCCGAAGAATCGACTCTTTCTCTCTTTTTATTTCTATCTTTCTCTTTTCAAACAAAACCTACCCCTTTCACTCTACGATCCTTGAGAAACGCATTGGTTAAGAACACGTGTGTGCGTCTGTGTATCTGTTTGTGTATGCGTGGGAGTAGAGAGCGTGTCATCCTTCGCACAATGCACTACGCGAATTCTAAGAAAGGAAAGGAAAACACTTTTCGTCGAGTCACCGATAATGGACTATCCCCTTCATTCCACCCTCTATTTTTTTCACATTATTTTAATCTCGCATTCTTACTCGCCTTTCTTACTCATACATATTCACTTTTACCATTATTCTCCTATTTCTCATTCACTTTGTCGATCTCGCATTGATCGAGACTCGAATTGAGCTTTCACTGTAAGAGTAGAAAGAGTAACTTTAATTGCTTCTCTTTAAAGGATAATATTTTGTTCAAAATATTCCCTCTCTTCGTATCCTTTAAAACGGAACGTTCGTTAACGACGAACTCTTCGTCAAACCGGAAAAAGCTTCTCTTCGCGAGAGGTCGAGCCATCGAGCGATGATGAACTATGAGGAAGCTTCCGAAAGCCGATTACTCGAGAGAACTCCTAGCAGTGGCTTGTTCCCGTCATTTCCGTCTCAGTAGCCAACTTATTATTAATCTATATATATATATACATTTCACTCATTTACTCTATTTTTCTCTTTATTTTTATCCCTATTTTTCTCTACCTTATATCTCTTTCCATTCCTAGCTATCATTAATATCAATATAGATATTTGCATAAATCTTCAAAAGTCTTTCCATCTCTCTCTCTCTGTCTTCACACCCCTTTTTTATTCTCTTTCTCTCTCACTCTCATTCTCACTCGACGAAAAACTCGACTTCCTTTATTAATTCGCGCTCCTTTCTTTAGAAAGAGATTGAAATATCCAATGAAGATCATCTTTTATTATAACACGATTTCTATTTTATTTATTTTTCTTTTCCTCATTTTGTTCTTTTATTTTTCTTGTCGTTGAAAATTACATTTATTATAAGGGAAAGATCATTTTCTTTTTTGGAACGACAAAATATGTTATTTGAAATATTGTTTTTATTTTTTTAGAAATTAAGTTTCTTCAATCATGAGATCTTCTTTTCTTTTTTTTAACTTTGATTGTTTGTTGAAGATAAAAATGTTAGTTTCGTTTCTTTCCTCCTGATTATATATTGAAATAGGAATATCTAACTGGGAATTAATCATTCTAATCGATGCAAATTGTGGCGAATATTTAATAACCTTTTGTCGAGTTAGCGAAACGTTATCTATATACCTTTATATATATATATATAACTGTATCTATTGGCAAGTTGTGAAAAGGATATTATTGATTTTCGTAAGTTCAACCAACGTCATGAATATAGTTTGGCTATTTTAAGTGGGTGAACCTTAGCAAGTCAATCTAAAACGCGGCTAGAAGTCTAAGTTCATTCTCATGACACACGTCTTACTTCGAACTAACTTCGATAACGTCGAATTTAAAATAATCCAATTACTTTGAAAATATATTCATGCGCCATTTGGAAAATAGAATACACTACTACCCGTTCCTTGCTTGAATTATTATAAAAATTTATATTCTTTATCTTTTCTATTTCCTCCCTCAATTTCCCATAACTATATTTTTCATGTGAACCATCTTTCGAGAGAGAGAGAGAGAAAGAGATGATAAAAAAATAAAAAAACGTTTAAACGAGCGATCGAACTTGCGAGAAAAGTTAAACTTTCTTCAAACGAACTTCGTCATCAGGACGTAAAAAAAAAGATATATTTACGATACTTCCTCGACAATTTCATAGGAAACTTCCTATTACGTCACTAAATTCAAAAACTTTGATAAGATGACGCTGGATGATCCTGGAAATATTTTATAATCTATTTTTTTCTTAAAGGAAATTCGTATTATGAATCAAATTCACAACGTCTTCATTGCGCGTCAATCGTTCTCTTTATTTTAATTTTAATCTATTTTAGTTTATTTTTAAAAACTAGGTAAATCGAAAGGACAAAATAAAAAAAAGAGGAAAAGATTGCAATCGAAGATCAAACGAGGACAAAATGGACGGATAAAAGTCATGCCCTGTTTTTTTTTTCTCTTACCAAGGTAACTGATTACTAAGAGCTAGGGAGAAAGTTTCGCGTAAGAAAATTACTAGGAGCTATGGGGGAAAGTTAAAGGATCTACTAAAGGAGGAGGTGTGCCGGGATGGGGAGAGGTAGGGAAGGGAAAGAAAGGTAAAGGATAAAAAGAACAAATTCAAGTCTACTTATCGAAGTGACTCCTATCAAATAAGACGAACGTTCTAAAGAAAGTTTCGGTTGCCTGGCAGCTGATCTTTCAACATCGATCGAGTTTCTTTCTTTGGATCGTAGTAGTATCACGACAAGAACGGTGAAAGTTCGAAGAGCAAAGTGAACATTCGATGGAAAAGGAAGAAAAAGAAGAGAAGAAGAAGAAAAAGAGAGAAAAGAAGAGAAACAAGGAAAGAATCGCTTTTACCTTTTGTCGAAAAAGTGTGGGAGGAAGAAAGAAAGGAAAAGAAAAAACAGAAACGAACAGCGTGAAAACAGTAGTAGTGGTAATGGTAGTAGTATTAGTAAAAAAAAGAAGAAAGAAAAAAGAAGGAGGAGGAGAAACAGTAATTAGTTTGTCGGTGTAAACTCCACCCGATCGTTTTCGTTATATCCTCTGGAACAACCCTTATCGCACTGAGACACACAACTTGGTAGGAAATCTCGGACGGCAAATCAGTCTGTGTGTTATGCTTACGGTGCTTTCATTGTGCGTAAACGCAAAAAGCGGGTGCTAGCTTAAAAGGGAAAGATAGATAGAAAAAGATAAAGATTAAGAGGATAGGAAAGAAAGAGAGAGAGAGAGGGAGAGAGAGAGAGAGAGAGCGTGAAAACGAGTCTATCCTTTGAAGGGATGAAAGAAGCAAATAAACGAAAAAGTGAAAGTAAGACAGAGAGAAAAGTGCTGATAAAAGGGTGGGAGAAATAAAGAAAGAATGAATGAAAGAAAATGAGAGAGAGAGAGAGAGAGAGATAAAAGTTGGAAAAGGGAGAAGGACTTTGGTAAAGGCATCTTTGGTGTTAGGGTCGACGAATTTTTTCGATGTGAAGGGAATCTCCACGTTCTGGAACGATCTCTACTTATGGGTGAAGATGAAGGTAGTAGCATGAAAACTGAAATAAGACGAGTAAAGTGATTGCGAAAAGGGGGTCAGAAGGAAAATGGGGTACGTCGCTTTAATAGACTCCGAGGCCATGATGGATGACGTTTGGATCGATACACAACCCATCCTGGGTTTTAACCCCCAACCGTGGGTACCCCTAACCTTTTTCCATTGACATTTTTTTTGTCTTCTTCTTTTTCTTCTTCTTCATACTGTTTCTTTCTTTAACTTCTATTTCGTTTTATAATACTTGCTTATTTCTTTAACATAAAGGGGCTACACGTTTGGCTGGTTCATGTTACTTGATCCGAAAAGTTCAGCATCCTCCTCCGGTGGTATTTTGAGAGCTCCACCGTTCTCGGACTTGCGAGAATGGTGCTGTAATACGCTGGAAGCCGCATACCGGACATTTTAGACGCGAGTACGCGTACTACCGGATTCTTGTATACATTTATGTCGAAGTGTGTGTATATGGGTGTGTGTATATGTGATGTATTATCCATATAAGTATATATATGTAAGTATGTAGGATGCAGGATGTATATATGCATAAATATATGTATATGTATATATATATGTATATACGTGCTTCCTCACAAGATAGTAACCCTCTATTGACTCTATTATTATTGCTCCTACAAGAGACGACAACCATCAATACGTCGTATATGCATACATATGCATACGTATATATATACGATTATATAATTGTACGAACGTACATAAGAGTACATACACTATCAGCCAAGAGTTTGCAATCGCAATACAAATTCAGATAAATAGGATATTCGTAAGAAACAAAATCAAATATGAATTGCCTTGGGGTAACACCTAAGTAAATTTATGTGTCTACAAAAATCTTGAGTAATACGTTTTACATTTTGTATGAATTCTTTTTTTATCAACAACGAGTATTTTTCTACTTCAGTTCAAAATTGATCAGTGAATATGATTTTGATGGAAATTAATAAATGATTTGAATATTTTTCTTGATAGTGTATATGTGTATAAGTAAATAAGATACATATGTGTAGATAGATTCGGTATAGCAAGACGTTAGGTTTTGTTGCTTTTTCCTCAAGAGACGTTCTACTCTGTCGTACGATAAATAAGATGCTTCTTCTCTCTCTCTCTTATTTGCTATCTTTCTTCACCTCCTCCTTCTCTTCTTCTTCTTCTCCTTCTTCTTCTTCTCCTTCTTCTTCTTCTTCTTCCACAACGTATAATCGTCCTGGATACGAAATTCCACGGAGGTAGCAAGAAACGCCTCCGGTGAGAATTATGTGACTCTTCCTCCATCGACCCTAATTACGACTCCCATCGAGGATACCAATAGGAAGGATCCTATACCCTCCTCTCTATGGCTTTTCATGTTCCCACTATTACATATACCTCTTCTCCTTTCGTCCATGTTTTCGTCTTTTGTGTTTCGCGTATCTCAATTCATCCTATTCTACAGGAATTCAACCTTTTAACATTTGCGTCTAACTCTGTGATTCGATGGAATGTTAAACGATCTCTTATCGTCTACTACTAATTTGCTTTGTCTCATTTCAACTAATGTAAGTCATAGCTTAGTCTAGGAAAGTATGGGTTGCATCAAGCTGTAGTAAAAAATAGTAGATGCTTTTTTTAGTGAAATATTTCAAATGTGCTCGTCAGTGTTTTCTCAGCGAAAATTTGAGGTAGATTAAAAGCAAAGTTATGGACGAATAGACAAAAATTTAGAGAATATTTTGATATAACTAAGTCATAGCTTAGTCTAGGAAAGTATGGGTTGCATCAAGCTGTAGTAAAAAATAGTAGATGCTTTTTTTAGTGAAATATTTCAAATGTGCTCGTCAGTGTTTTCTCAGCGAAAATTTGAGGTAGATTAAAAGCAAAGTTATGGACGAATAGACAAAAATTTAGAGAATATTTTGATATAACTAAGTCATAGCTTAGTCTAGGAAAGTATGGGTTGCATCAAGCTGTAGTAAAAAATAGTAGATGCTTTTTTTAGTGAAATATTTCAAATGTGCTCGTCAGTGTTTTCTCAGCGAAAATTTGAGGTAGATTAAAAGCAAAGTTATGGACGAATAGACAAAAATTTAGAGAATATTTTGATATAACTAAGTCATAGCTTAGTCTAGGAAAGTATGGGTTGCATCAAGCTGTAGTAAAAAATAGTAGATGCTTTTTTTAGTGAAATATTTCAAATGTGCTCGTCAGTGTTTTCTCAGCGAAAATTTGAGGTAGATTAAAAGCAAAGTTATGGACGAATAGACAAAAATTTAGAGAATATTTTGATATAACTAAGTCATAGCTTAGTCTAGGAAAGTATGGGTTGCATCAAGCTGTAGTAAAAAATAGTAGATGCTTTTTTTAGTGAAATATTTCAAATGTTCTCGTCAGTGTTTTCTCAGCGAAAATTTGAGGTAGATTAAAAGCAAAGTTATGGACGAATAGACAAAAATTTAGAGAATATTTTGATATAACTAAGTCATAGCTTAGTCTAGGAAAGTATGGGTTGCATCAAGCTGTAGTAAAAAATAGTAGATGCTTTTTTTAGTGAAATATTTCAAATGTGCTCGTCAGTGTTTTCTCAGCGAAAATTTGAGGTAGATTAAAAGCAAAGTTATGGACGAATAGACAAAAATTTAGAGAATATTTTGATATAACTAAGTCATAGCTTAGTCTAGGAAAGTATGGGTTGCATCAAGCTGTAGTAAAAAATAGTAGATGCTTTTTTTAGTGAAATATTTCAAATGTGCTCGTCAGTGTTTTCTCAGCGAAAATTTGAGGTAGATTAAAAGCAAAGTTATGGACGAATATACAAAAATT
>JACGTP010000004.1:4117428-4133581 GCA_023678845.1 Mischocyttarus mexicanus
TCAAATGTGCTCGTCAGAGTTTTCTCAGCGAAAATTTGAAGTAGATTAAAAGCAAAGTTATGGACGAATAGACAAAAATTTAGAGAATATTTTGATATAACTAAGTCATAGCTTAGTCTAGGAAAGTATGGGTTGCGTCAAGCTGTAGAGAAAAATTGTAGATGCTTTTTTTAGTGAAATATTTCAAATGTGCTCGTCAGTGTTTTCTCAGCGAAAATTTGAGGTAGATTAAAAGCAAAGTTATGGACGAATAGACAAAAATTCAGAGAATATTTTGATATAACTAAGTCATAGCTTAGTCTAGGAAAGTATGGGTTGCATCAAGCTGTAGTAAAAAATAGTAGATGCTTTTTTTAGTGAAATATTTCAAATGTGCTCGTCAGTGTTTTCTCAGCGAAAATTTGAGGTAGATTAAAAGCAAAGTTATGGACGAATAGACCAAAATTTAGAGAATATTTTGATATAACTAACAATAAGAGAATAATACTCGATTGATTAACAAAAAAAAAAAGAAAGATCCCGTAATTGCGATTTATTTTACAAATATTTTTACTGAAACAAAAACAAATTTACGACATTTTTGTCTGTGTCTCGAGATTAAAATAATATTTTCATTTTATATTTCATTTTATGCGTTGGAAAAATATTTTATTGTAAAACAGTTGAGATACACGTATACCTTTTCTCATTGAGAGTTAAATTTTACTAATTAACTTTTCTCTCTCTTTCTCTATCTCTTTCCTTTTACTTCTTTTCATTCTTTTCTTTTTTAGGAAAATAATTGTAATTTATATTAGTTCCTAAATTTATTGCATAACATTTTACGAGTTTATTATGAAAGAGTTTAATACATCATATACGTTAAGTGAAACTAATTACTTGCTTATTATACGTGTCTTTTTTAAATATTTTTTTTTATTATGACTATAGAAAAAAATATTCTCAAATATCGTTATATATTCCACAGATTTATTACATAATATTTTATGAAATTATATTACATGAAAGAGTTAATATACCATATATACATTAAGTGAGAGCAACTATCACTAATCTTTATAATTTTAATTTTTTTGTTTCATCTTACTTAGGAACGATGCCGATGCCAACACGGGAAATGATTAATAATACCAACCCTCTCTCGTTTATCTCTTTTTTATTTCTTCTCTCTCTATCTCTCTCTCTTTCTCTCTTAATCTCTCGTTCTGTGCATAGCCAAGGAAAATTACAAGCAGCAACATATTGTTAGCAATAAATTATGTAGTTTAGCTGGTGAACGTTGGACTACGGTTATCGCCACCCCAAGAGAGATCCATGATTTACCTTCGCTAAGCGGTAAGCACGACATTTCGAGACGAAAACAAGAACATTTATGGTCGTATACGTAAAGAGAGAAACAGAGAATTAGAGAAAGAGAGACAGAGAGAGTTACTAAAGCCTATACGTGAACGATCTTTGAAGATGTTTTGCGTTTAAACGCGTGCGCGTACAAATACATTTACAAATATATGTACACTTATATAAGAATAGAAAAAGTAAGATAGAAAAAGAGGAGGAGGAGAGAGAGAGAGAGATAGAGAGATGGAAAATAGTCTTTTGGATTTCTTCTTCCACACTGTTGTGCACGTTCACCCTCTTCTTCCGTTCCACTAAAGTTTGGACTTTTTTACTTTCGCAGTAGCATTTTGTCGTGGAATACCGCATTCGAGGAAACATACTTAACTTTTCTACAACTTTTTCTTCGTACCTTCCCAAGAGACACAGGGAAAGAGAGAGAGAGAAAGAGGGAAAGGAAGAAGAGTATTATATTATCGCGTAAATTTATTTACCGAGTCTCGTAAAAAAATTTCTGCCCTTTTCTACTTCGGCACTTATTTACCCTCCTACGATTCCTTCCTCCTCACTTTTTTCTAATATTCCTCTTGGTGCCAACTAGAGCTTCTACTACCCAACTCAAGTTAGGTTACTCTGCTACTACGTAAAATACTCTCAGGTAAATAAAAAAAAACGAAAAAGAAAAATAAGAGAGAGAGTGGAGTATTTATTAGAAAATGTTTCTGGTAAGTTGTATCAATTTATTTTCATTTATTATTTATCATATTACTTTGATATCGGTTATTATGAATATAAAATAAATCGATGCTAAAAAGAAGTAAATAATAATTTATATAATTAAAATATTGTTGCAAATTTTATTTAATTTCTATGAGGTATTTTTCTTTCATATCAGAGTAAGGTTTAAAGAAATATTCTAAATCTTTAAATAGAATCTGGTATTTTGATATCCTAGTAGCTTCACTGGTACAAAATGTCAAAGAGAGAGAGAGAGAGAGAAAGAAGGAAAAATAAATCGTCAGAGTGAAAGAGAGATAGAGAGAAAGAGAAAGAGAGAAGCTCTCAGAAGTAATCCTCTTCTTTTTGCTGTTTTAGGAAAGTCTCGATCTACTTGCCACTACGTCAAAGGATAATCCTTTAAGATGCTCCTAAAGAAGATTTTCCCCCCTACGATGATAAAAACTTCAATAAAATGATGCTACCTGTCTCTCAAATATATTTTCTTTCTTATCGATATACCAGTAGAAACAAACAAAAAAATACGATACGTCATTTAACATCAAACACACGTATTTAATATTTAACATAAACGATTAATCAAATATGTATAAATACTTTTTTTCCCTTCCTTCCCATTTTTCATCGTCAATCCTTACAAGTCATCCTTACAGAGAATTGTCCAAAAACTTGGAGGATAAGCTAAAATCTAAAAAATATCAAACGAACGAATAAACAAAGGGGAAAAAAAAGAAAGAAACCAAGGCACCATTAATAACAGATCATCATCATCATCATCGTTATCTAGGATCAATTTTTTATTTTTTCCTCTTCTACCTTTCTCAACGAACTTTGAATCGTTCAAAACGTTCGATTGGCGCCAGTCAAAATCGGTTCGTGAATTCATCCAGTGGAGGATAAAATAAAACGGGTGGCGGTGGCAGTGGTAGTCAGTCGTGGAAAACGATAGAGTGGTAGGAGTTGAAGGAGAGTGAATGGGGCGATTGGGGGATGGGTGATGGGGGATGAGGGGGATGAACTGGAGATAGTTCGCCAACGCGTCGCCTAGGGACACTTTGAAAGGGATATGACCTGGGATCCCGTGGTGCTACGCTATGAAGTTACTCGAAATTACATCTGCATATTATTTCAATTTTGTAGATTGTTTAACTGCAGTAACGCGCGAGGATACGCGAAACTCCAGTAGGAGCAAAGTTTTCTTAGGATAATCTCTTAGGTACCCTCCCGAGCTTTCTCTCTCTTTCTCTCTCTTACTCTTCCCATCCCTCTTTCCTACCACTTTTCCTTTCCCCTCTTTTCTTAACCTAACTTCCTGCCGCATCTCATTGACTGTCGGAAGAAATTTGTTGCTTCCATCCGTCTTCGCCACCTCCTCTTCACTCTCTTTCTCTCTCTGTCTCTGTGTCTCTTTTTCTTTCTTCTCTTTTTTACGTAAACTCATCCTTCTATCTCTTCCTTCCCCTCATCTTTTCTTTATTTCTTTTTCTAGCGTTAGCTCTAACGGGTACGCGAGTGAAATTAATTAACCGCGACTGCGGTCGTTCCTCGCGGAAGGACTTGACAAAGTTCAACGGTCCGTGAAGATAATAAATAATAATATTAATAATAATAATAATAATAATAATAATATTTATAATTATACACATAAAAAATAATAATAATAATAATAAAGAACAAGTCTGGATATGATACTTTTGGTAGAATTCGATAGACGATACTCGATATCACTACTGATGTTATATCCTACTATTTGGAATTCTGAATTATAAGAGAAAAAGAGAGGCAGTGAGAGAAAGAGAAAGAGAGAGGAGATATGGTACCGTTAAAAGGAAGAAGCTATGACCCGTAGAAAAAAGTATGAGTAATGTTCTTAGGAATCTACTTTTAGATGCCGTTTGTACTTTGGCCGCGATAAACAGCGTCTAGAGACAAATCGGAAACACGTAAATCAAGACACTAGATAGTTGCCATCGTCGAAATGGGCAATTCGGAAAAAGCGTGAAACGGGGAAACGACTGTTATTATGTTTATGCGACTTCGGTAATCCTAACTTTTTACATAAATTATTCTAATTGCTCTCCTCCAGTCGTACGTGGTACCAAATTTTGTTTATATTTACTATTAAATATATATCAAAGTGATATCGACAGACCATATCGATTAACGATCATAAATAATCCTTAAGTTAAATGAAAAAAAAAATATAGAAATTAGTTCAAACGGGTATTTCAATAAGAACATCGAAACGCGTTTCAATAACGTTTGATCCAACCTTCATAATGTAAACGATTTTAATTTTAATATACCAGCCAACCAAAAAAAATCTTACTCCTTGTCAAGATAAATTTTTAATGAAGAATATTCGATAAAATCTATAAACACGATAGGGGAGCATGAATTCTTTCATCTTTAGGAATTTTGATCATCCTTAGTGTAAAATCGATGAGTGAGAAGGAAAACTTAAAGCACCTTCGCCATTTTACGGGCGCTGCTTTGAAGAAAGTAACGAAGAGAAGGAAGAAAGTGGAGGGATGTTGCTAGGAAAGTAAATTGGAGTGGGGGTTAAGTAAGAGGGTGGGGAGGAGGAGAAGGACGAAGAGGGGGTAAGGGGGATGAGTAGACGAAGAGAGTGGGCAGCGCTGTGTCTCGTTTGTATCAATTTACCCCCAGGCACCCTTACACCGACGAACTTGCTTCGGATTTAATCTAATGCCGCGTCGAGAAGGGTAATTCATTAAACAAAGATCCACGCTGGCCCTTTTCCACCCTTCGCCCTTTTACTTTCTCTCTCTCTTTCTCTCTTTCTCTTTCCAAAGGAAGATATCGACGATGACGTCGAGTTCGGGAAGGCGCGCCAAAAGGTAAATAATTCAATCCGATGGGTCTGAAAATTTTGTTCCAGTAAGTAAAGTAAGTGAAGTAAGTAAGTAAGTAAGTAAGTAAGTAAGTATATCTACTTACAAAGCAACGTGTTCGATTCAAATGAAAAGTTAAAGTTTGGTAGAGAAATGGAGGGAGTATATTTCGAGTAGCTCGATACATAAAAGGAGGTTAAAAGAAAAAAAAAATGTTAGGGCGATGAGGGTTTCTCCGAATGAAAGAGATTCTCAATCCAAAGAAGAAGCGTACGCATTTCTATTTAGAAAATGAAGAAAGGTCAATGAATTCTTTTGAAGATAGGAGAAATACATTATTTCGTGTATCATAGCATTTTCTTTTATATTTTTTGTTCAAGCGAATTTCTGACTAATTAGCTTACGAGTTAGGTCTTCTTCCATTCTATCCATCGAATTCCCATGAAATACACCATACATAGTTCAAAGAATAAAATGAAGAAGTAAAAGGTAAGTCTCTTATTATCCTTCGGGAATACTTGGAAATAGAAACGTCTCACGTTTCTACAGATTTTCTCGGTACGATTCCAACTAACGATGCAGACGGTACTTTTCCTTCTATCTCATTCTTTCTTTCATTTTTTCTTTCTTTCTTTCTTTCTTTCTTCTTTCTCGTTTTATTCTCCAAGTGTCTTTTATTTTTCTTCAAACAAGTTGAGAAATCGTCAGATTAAGCGGTAGACGCTTCCAGAGAGACGCTTATTCGTTTTAACGAAAGTTCAACGAACGAGAGCGCTCACCCAACCAGCCGATAGTGGTGGGTCCACCACTGTGAAAGACCAGAAAACGATAATCGTCGATGATGTACGATTCAAATATAGAATTTCTCATAAATTATCGAGTCTAAGGATGTCGTCGTCGTCATCGTCGTAGTCTTCGTCGTAGTAAAAAACGATCGATCGAATAACCGACAGAAACCTTTGACTAAATTAAAGCGATCTTCTAAAACGTTTCAACGATATCCTCGTATATTTCAGTTTCCTCCTTTAGAATATATTACAAATTTCAATAATTAATTTCACCAAATAGAATTTATGAAGAACATTAATACAACACGGATTAATTTACTATCATTATTTTATCTTTCGAGAGAAGATACTTTGAAAACAATAAACTTTTACAAATATATACTAAAATTATTAAGAAAATTATTAACATATACACATACATATGCAAATAAGGAAAAAAAAAGAACGTCTACACCGCCATTTTCGGAAACTCGATCATAAAAACCTTCGTAAACAATAAAAATCTCTCAGCGACTTATTTAAAAGTCTAATATCGAAACGATCGCGGAGTCGTTGCAATAAAGGAATTTAAAAACCAGAACGAAAAACCTGGACACGTACTATTTACTACTATTACGTATACATATATGTGCATATACATGGTTCCGGTGATGATACGGAGGGGGAAGGGGAGGAAAAACAAAATATTCTATCTGAGTGGCTCGTTAAATTCCATGGGACGCCTTTCCGTGATACTAAAGTTTGGCCGATAGATCAAACCAAAACTTTTTCCTCACGTTCTCTCTCTTCCTTTTTACTTCTATATCACATTCTACGTATAAAAGTATCTAAAACACGACTGTGTGAAATAAAAACAGAACGAAACATCGGGAAAAAACAATAAAAAATAAAATAATAATAATAAAATGAGCTATGTTGGTTTCGAAGAAAAAAGGATTTCGATTCGTTTTTTCGTGTACCTGTTATAAAACGATAAAAAGCTATGTTTCATCTCTACACACGATTTCTCTTCTCCCTTTTCCCCTCCTCTTTCTCCTTACCGAAGAATAAAGACAAGAAAATTAGGTCTTTCGTTTATTGCGAACGAACAAAGTTAAGAAGAGTTAGAGATAAGGTTTTACGAGGCAATCCGTGTACGACAAAATGCTTTCAGGAGGAGAAGAACGTTGCGGGTTGATGGAGAACGAAGAAGAGGGAATGTGGGAAGCGGTGGGAGGGAGGGAGAGGGACAGGGGGAGAGAAGTTAGATCGCCAGGACGGTTGGTTCAGCAACCACAAATCGTTCCTTCGTAAATCACTAACGAAATCGGACTTATCTGAGAACGAACCTAGCTAGCTGCAGCTAGCATTGTCGTAGTTGGTACGGAAGTGGACGCACGAGAAGCTGGCCAAGAAGGTTCGATCATTTGATGGGGAAGAGAAAAGTGAACGAGGAAGAAGAAGTGAAAGAGAGAAGTAAAACAATGAGAGGGGAGGTAAGGGGGTAGGGTCACAAGTAAAGACCGAACTATTCTACTATCGTCTTTCTCTCTTTTCTAAGCACACGGTAGATATATGTTAACCGAAAGAAGACGTACTACAAAATGGCGGTTGGTCCTAAGGCAATCAAGGAGAAAGCGTACCTATACCGGTGCTGGTAGGATCCATCCATCCATCCACCCATCCATCTATCCATCCATCCAACCATTGGTTTTCGCTCTCAACGAAAAGGGCAAAAGACGTCTTTCCTACTTCTCTCTCTTTCTCTTACTTACACACACAGATTCTTTCTCTTTCTGTTTTTAGATGTAGTAGATCTCTCTATCTTTATTTATCTCATTGCCAAGGCGGTCAGCATCATCCCCTTCTTTAGAATTCTTCAACTAACTCACCCTTCTAGCATCGTTCGATTCGCCTATATTGGCGCACGTGACGTACCGAGGAAAGGCCCGCATATCTTTTCCCCTAATAAAACAAACTTATCCACCCACCATGAATCGATCCATAGGAGAAGATGCTTTTCACTCTTCCTTTTTTCCTATTGCTATCTCTTTCGAACCTACGACTGTCTGTTACGTCCGTCCATCCGTCAGTCTCTAAGTTCGTCTTTCTTTTTTCCTTTCGTTACGCTCCTCCCTCGACGCAGCCTTAATTTCTCATCCGTCTTTATCGTAACCCACCCTCCAAGCCCCTCTACCACACTCTTTCCCCAATCTTTCTCTTTCTCTCTCTCTTTCTCGTTTCTCCCTTCTTTTATGGAGGAAGAAAGAGGGCACTCGCGAATTGGCCACGGCAATTATGATAATATCTTGATCCGATAATGGAAGGACCGGGGAACTGCAGTTGCGGGACTCCTCAGTGGGCCAATCGGTCGATTCGCAGGGAAGGGAAAAAAAAATGGGAGAAAAGAGGGGCGTTGATTTTACGCTCGACGAAGCCAGCAGAAACCTGGGGTACTGCTAACATGTAAAACAGACAGAGAAGGAAACATAAATGAGAGGGAGTGAGAGAGAAGGAAACCTAAATGAGAGAGAGAGAGAGAAGGAAGATTTCGTGTTGGCTGTTGTGAGCAGCGCCGTATCGACGACACAAAGAGAACCGACATGGTAAAAGCAAAAAAGAGAGAGAGAGTGAGAGAGAGAGGGAGAGGAACAGTGGAACATTATACTTCGTTTTTGACGCACTATCGTCGGCCCTTTGTTTATATTCCCAGGACGAAGGACATGTCGTCCTCCGTAAAGACGTTTCCAAAGGACAAAAGATCTCTTACCCTTCCCGTATTCTTCCTCTCTCTCTTTCTCTCTCTTTTTTTCTCTCGCTTTATTTCTTTGACTATACTTTACCTCGCTCACTCTTTTCTTATTTCAGAATATTTCCTTCTCTTTCTAACTTTCCTTTTCTCTGTCACGCATTTCGACAAACTGTCGTCGACAACCATTGAAACGACCCAGAACTCGCAAGCTGCCGCTCGCGTATGCGCCTAAGTGCCGTATCATTATGTCACCGGGATAATGAACTCTTCCAGGACGATGTGGTAGGATAAGTAGCTTCCTATATTCTCGAATAAAAGGAGAAGGTTCTTACAAATACTAAGGAAGTTAATACGCGCTCGATAAATTTTGACCGATTTTATTCTTTCAGTTTAATTAATCAAAACTATCCTTTTTAATTCATTTTTTAATAATCAAAATCATTGGAAATAATAGTTTTTTATATTTTCCTGAAAGAGCAGGAAGAGGGTTTTAACAAACACGAATTGGCTTTAATTTTTTTTTTTTGATCAAAATTATCCTACATCTGGATTCAATATAAACGTTAGATTAATTAATTAAAAAACCACTAATTAAAAAATGACTAATAATAAGAGTAGTCGGAAGACTAAAGTGTATTGGTGCGTGTGTGTGTCTGTTGGGATGAATTTTATCTTACGTACGATTTTCAATGATATCAACCTATACCATAGGAAGATCGAAAGCGAATTTTGATTGTAATATCAATTTTGATTGCTCGCTTAGTGTCGACGGGAATTCAAAGGGAAGATTAATTAACGTGAAACCGTAGAGACCGTCCTTCTCTCTCAATCTCTCTCTCTCTCTCTGAATTATTTTATGCAGTTCTAGAGAGGTAGACTGACCACAGGTATAACCTCGAGAACGTAATTTCCGAACGGAGGAAACGGTCCCTTACGCGTTCCACACGGCTATTCAATTGCGAGAAACTAGATCTTCGTTGAAAATTATGTACGCGAACGAACGACAAAAGCGCAATTTCCCTCTCTCTATCTCATTCTCTCTCTTCCACGTTTTACTCTTATTTCATACAATAGAGTTCATAGAAGTTATATACCAAAGTCATCTTCTTCATTTTCTAATTCGAATAGATCTTTGAAGAACAGTTCAACAAATCAACGTTTCTCCACTTCGTTGCACGCACACAAATACATTCTTTTTTTTTATTTATATGCATATATATTTATGTAATATGTGTGAATGGTATCAATATGCGTATAAGAGTACGAGTTCGTTAGGAGTTAATTAAAGTTACTCTGGTGTTACTATTAATCTAGTAATTTCAACGTCATTTTTGTTGTAAACTTTCCCCTACGCTAATTACATGAATATTGATGAACTTTGTCCGAGCAGTGAACCATAGTGGCCGGCCACCTTTGACCACTCTCAAAGAGATTTGTTTATATTCGATGAGGGCTCACCGGAACGTTCCTCGTTAAAATTCAAGAGAATCGCGCCGAAAAATTGCGAGGGACACGTTCGGTAATTGTCCTGCGTTTGCGATCCAACGTTTTTTCCCCTCCCCTTCTTCTTTTTTTTTCCTATGTATATATATATACATAGTTTTTTTTCACACTCTCCACCTCTTCTTTCATCTTCACCTCCACCCTCTTCCTCATCCTTCTATACACCATTAGACTCTCTTTTCTTTCTTTATTTATCTTCGGGTATAGTTTTCCGACAAGGAGAGGAGGGAAAAAAATTATTTCCTGGGTTCTACTCGTAAATCAATTTGGGGAGGGTTTTTTTTTTAAATTCTATTATTTATTCGTTACGGTCTTTCATTCTTTTTTACTTTTTTTAATAACAAATTGATAAAATTCATTCGCCGTTAATAATTATTATAAATTGGAAAGATAATTCTTTATATATATATATATAAAGTATCTTTTTCTCTGTTTCGAAAAAAAAAGAAAAAAAAGAAATAGGAAAAATAAAAAAATATGCGCGTAGATAAATTTGACTTTTAACCCGTTAAAAAGTGTAACCTCGTTAAAATTGATGCTACAAAAAATGATATTCTCTCTCTAATCCCTCCTCTCACTTTTTCTCTCTTTTTTTTATATTTATTTTTCTACATTTTTTTGTATATATATATATCCCGCGGTCGTAGCTATAAAAATCTAAAGGATAGATATCAATGACGGGATCGATTTATGTATAATTTATGAGCAAGCCATCGGCCATCGAATATGCATTATTTATAACTACTATGAAAGCCAGACGGGCTAATCACGAAGGACGGAGAGGAGAAATCGTTCGTTCGTTCGTTCGAGATCAAGCGCGGTTGGTGTGTGCCGCGGTCTTCTACGATAATAAGAACGAGAATACCAACCTAGAAAGGTTAAAGAGAGAAATAAAACTAGAGTGTATGAAAGAATAAGATAGCTAGATAGATAGATAGATAGATATATTAAATTTATATATATAAAGTGTCTCGAGTCGACTTATAAAACACGCGTATACGTATTTGAGTGTCTGACTGCACGCTATGGGTATCATTAACCAGCAGTATTACGAATGTCATAGATTTTAACGACCGGCACCTCGTTACCAGATAGAAATTAGTTATTTCAGGGTAATGAAGTGTCAAGCGAGAAATCGAAAAGGAATGAAGAAAGAGAGAAAAAGAGAAAGAGAGAGGGAAAAGGAAGTATGACAGTGGTAATACCTAAGTTATTCAACGAGAGATACTTCGTTCGTTCGTTCTTATTAAAACGTCATCTATTGCAGCTAAGGAGGATGTTTCTAATTACTAGATTGAATTTAATCCGGGCAGACGGATTAACAACGTTGCATCAACCTTTACAACGGTTATAATACACCCAAAAACTCTCAACTACGCTCGTTTTCCTTAATAATCTCTTTCATTTTGTTTTTAGAATAAAAGCGGTTGTAGAATTAGAGAAAAAAATAATAAAAAAGGGAAGAGAGAGTAGTTGGTAGGGAATATCATTAAAGTTTAGAATTACACTGGTGAAGTAATATATATTTTCTTTTTTTCTTCATATAAAAAGTTTCTTCTGAAAGGAACTTGTACGTGGGATAAAGAAAATTGTGTGTATATGTATGTGTGTGTGTATTTCGAAGAGGGACTCGTCCAGCATGTAAAAAAATATTCTACGTTATTTTATTTAAAATAGAAAAGGATCTTCGACGTGTTGAAGGTCTTTTCTTTCAACGTTACGAACAAATGGTAACGAACGAGAGTATACTCTTTTACATACAATTATCCCCTCGATCTCCTATTTGTAGATAAAAAATACACGTTATATATATAAGTAAAATTATATTATATATAAAGTCAGTAAGGATGAAAGTTTTGAAATGAACATCTGTTAAACCAGGAAACGGGCTTATACATATGTTAGAAGCCTGGTGTACAGTGTTGCGTATTATCCAGCTACCACCAGGACGACGACAGATTTCCCGACGTGTCCACAATTTCCTTCTCCTAAGATGAATTACGGTTGGGAGACACGAGCAACTAAACTCGTGACACTACCAACTGGGAATGGAGAAAGAGAGAGAAAGAGAGAGAGAGTAAAAGATGTAACTTTATCGGCGTTTAGTTTATTCAATTTTCTTCTGTTAGGGTTGCGAAAATAAAAGGTCAGCGTCAGGGTAGAGAAAAAAAAAAGAAGATAAAATGAAACAAGAAGAAGAAGAAGAAGAAGAAAGGGGGACATATATCAGAAATTGTAGCGATCTCGTCACGTTTTCGGATCCTAAGTTGCTGCGGCTCACTTAGCGCATTTCGAATAATCCTACCACGTCTAAAGGTACCTAGCTAGATGGTCGAGTCTAACGCGAAATGTCCAGCTATGATCCAAGAGGTAACATCCCTGAGGCGTCCTGTAAACGTCGCATCTGGGACATCTCAACAGGACGTGCCACGACCGAACCGCAACCCCTCCGTCTTCGTCTTCTACCTCATCCTCATTCTCCTCCACCTTTTACGTGAACCTCTACTTCTAGTTCCCGGAGGCATCGTTCCCTTTCCTCTTCCTCTTTCTCTTCCTCCACCTTCCTATTTTTCATTATATTTTTTTTATAAAAAAATAATAGGGAAAAATCTAACAATAAGTAAATGTAACGTTCTTCATCCTCTTCTTCAGGATTCGACAATCGCACGGGACTTTTCTCTTTCACTTTACCAACGACACAATTCTCTTCGGTATTTCCACTTTTATCTCGGAAATCTACTTCTTCTTCATCTTCTCATTTTTTTTTTATATTCTTTCTCTTCTTAGAAGGATGAGAGAGAACGAGTAGAATAATTTAATTATTTTCTTTCTTTATTTTTTGTTACTTTTGATACGCGTGTTTCCTTCGAACTGTTTTTACTACCCCGACTTTTATTTCTCCATCGTTTCTCTCGAATTATTTACTTTAAAGAGTATCCATCATTGTTGAGAAAGATTAGAGGAAATGACTCCATTGCTTCTTTAACGAAAAGAAAAACTCTTACTAAATACTGTGTCTCGTTTTGTTAAACTAGAAAATACTGCTACACGTTTGTGGTGTTACGGTTTGCAGAGAGCACTCTGAAACAATCGGCCATGTTTATTTGGATGTTACCAACGTGTTTCTCCTTTACGTTACACTCGGTTTCAATAGTTTCTTAATTGTTTGTTTCTCCATTGGTCTCTCTGTGGAAAACAAGTAAAACAACTTTTAATTGGTTAGAAGACATTTTTGGTTTATTTTTATTCCGATTAATCTTAAATGTGTATGTGTATCCCCATTATCGGTTATTATATCTACCTGTTAGAAGTACGAAATAATTATTAATAGAATGTAGCCTAATTTTCAATGCGGAACGTGTCGGAAAGAATGGTCGGAGAGTTTCCCCACGTCGTAGGAGATTGTGTCAGAGAAGGGGTATGGGGTACTCTTAGAACTGTGGAGAAGAAGGGTAGAAAAGAGAGCCGAAAGGGTCCTGGAAGATTGCCCGAGGTTATGACAAATGTGCCAACGTAGCAAGGTCTTATGGATTCTTACTAACGTATAACGTATAACTTTCACAGAATCTCTAAGAGATTCTATAATCGTTTCATTCTTCCAACTGCAGTGCCAGAATCTACGAAACATCGTCTAAAGAAACAAAAAATAAAATAAAATAACAACAAAACAAAAAGGAAAAAATCACAAAAATTGCATATAAAAAAAAACATAAAATAATTAATAAAATGTACTTTCTGGTTGTTGCTCAGAATCATCCCATGCTCGATAATTAATAATTGCTATTAATTTTGCTCCAAATCGACAAATATCTGGGTTGATGGAAAAATAATGTTGGATTTTCCCATTGAATCGTGGTCAAATATCCGACACTTTTTTCCACTAACCAAATAATATATAAAAAAAAAAAATCGAATATTGGTGAAAACTAATTTAATCTTTCAATCAATGTTAATCATTTCGTAAGATCGATGAAATAATTTTCATTCGGCCGATGTACATGTATTTTAAATTGGATAAACGCATAAAATGGAATATCGCGATCTATTAAACATCAATATCACAGTCATTAAACGTGCAAACATATCTGCATTAGACGGTAACACATTGTCCTGAATTTAGTTCGGCATGTCACAGAGAGTGAGAGAGAGAGAAACAGAGACAGAGACAGTTCGTTTCACGCACGATTTCGGTTGGTATCCTGACACTTGTCTCTTGGATTCGCGACCGACACGCTCTGAGACAAGGAAGAGACGAACAAGATAGAAGCAAAGGAGCAAGGGAAGGGGGAAGAGAAGGGGTAGAAACTTCAGGGAGACGAAGACGACAACGACGACAGAAGCAATCTCAAAGATTGCCCGTGGCTCGTAATTCTCTCTCTCTCTCTCTCTCACATTCAGTCTTACTCTTTCACTTCTAGTCATGGAGCAAGGAAGAGAAAATGTGTGTGTGTGTGTGTGTGATATAAAGAGAGAGAGAGAGAGAGAGAGATAGAGAGAGATGGAAGATTCAAGTGTAATCATGCTCGGTAGCTGGCGGCTTTCCCCGTCGAATATAATATCTCGGCGTTTCCACGCTTCGGCTGACAAATTCGCGCGCACTCGCATGGCACGGTGATAACGAACTCGTGCCACGCGATTGCCCTTCCCTGTATATATGTGTGTGTATGTATGTACGTACATACATATGTATATTCGTTTATAAGTGTGTATGCTAGGTAGGTAGGTATAACTATCTATAGAAATGTACCAACACATATATATAAATTTGCTTCAGTTCTGTTCGTTTGTACCTATGTTACATAGGTAAGAGAGAAAGGGAAAATTAGGGGTTACTAGTAGAAGAGAGAAATAGAGAGAGAGAAATAGGATGACAGCAGGTCGACGGAATAGAATTCGACAAAAGAGAGAAAGGGAGAGGACGTGCTGAGAGTGAATCAGAAAGAGAGAAGGATTCAAGGACGAGTGTCCAGATTCGCGCGTTTCCGCGCTGTGGCTAAACAACGGTAATTAAAACGTCGAGGTCCTGGCCCTATACCATTCCCGTTTGTTTGATATTTGCTCGGTGACCGACGACAAACGTTACGAGGAACTCTTTTGCTCGCGATGCACCAACTCCCCTTTCCCTTTTCGATTGCACACGTTCGCAAGGAAAGACACCCTTTTCTCTATCTCTTTTACTCGTACACACACACACACATACACACATTATACCAAACACGTAGTGACATATACATACGTATACTTTATGTCTAGCGAGCAACGTGCGTGTACACGAATCCTGTTTGCGTCGGGGGTTGCAGAGAAACCACGATAGAAAGGAGTAAAAGAGAAATAAATAGATAGATACATAGACAGATAGAGATAGAAATACAAATAGAATGAGAGAAAGAGAGAAAGAAAGAGAGACAGATGGAAATAGAGAGGTAGCGAAAGGATAAGAGATGGGTAAAGGGGGTGAGGAAGAGTGGGGAAGCAACTACCATACGCTTCGTCCCACAGCTGTCGCCAAAGCCGATGTTACGACTGCACCAGTTTGTTCATTCGCCGTGTGCTGCGGAAGGTGGCTCTAATGAAAGGAGTTTATTAGGACGCGCTACCGAGAGTTAGGGGATCCCCACCAGACCTGAAGGATTTGCATCCTTTATGCGTAATTTTCCTTCGATATTAGATTAGTCGTCCTTCCCCTTTACCCTCTCTTTCTCTCTCTCTCTGTTTCGTTCTTGCTTTTCCAGAGTTCCAACACAAGCTCTTGCTTTCTTCCTTCCTTCCTCTTCTACTCTCACCCTTTTACCACCCTTTCTGTTTTATGAGAAAATAAAGCCGACCGTGGGCTCATTGTCTCGAAATTAGCCTGGTAAGGCTCGTCTACACCCCCATCACTTCTTATTTCCTCTCTCTCTCTCTCCTTCTTTGTTTTTTTGTATTTTCTCTTCCTTTTTCTTTCTACTACTTCTCCTCATTCTCCCCAGCGAAAAGTTAACGCACCCAATACTACCCTTCCAAACGTGGTTGAAATCGATCGACGTTCCTTCTAGGCGTTAGCTTTACTCTCTCTCTCTCTTTCTCTTTCTCTTTTTTCTTTCTTTTTTTCTTTCTCCACTCGGTGCTGCTACTCGTTAATACGTTATCGAGTTTCCTTCAAAATTACCGCACGAAGCGACGAATGAGCCAGCTCTTTTCGTCCTCCGTTCTCCTTCGTTCTC